>OZ018396.1:64400823-65000823 GCA_963969525.1 Ontholestes murinus | reverse complement strand
TATAAAATGTATCAGTTTTATTAGCAGCGAAATCTATGCGAACAAACATTTGTTTACTGACTAAAAAATAAAAGTAGATCGTGATAGAGAAAAAATATAAGGGAGGGTTTTAATTAAAAGTTGTAAAACGTAAATAAAAATAACATTATTACAAAATTTCATAGATTTATTCAAATAATATTTGATGATTGATTGGTTGAATAAAGGACACCTACCAACCCTACATATTCACAATTTTCTAAATCACTGCTTATAAATGATTAATTAACATCTTAAGTACGATGTGACAATTCCAATTATGCAGTTTATAGTTATTTAATTTTCAAATACTTTGTTAAAAACTATAATAAAGATTTGTATGTAATACGTATTTTAACATGCTTACAGTCATACAGTATTCTCACACAATAGTCAATAAATCCAGAATTTTTTTTAATGTTAAATATCTAGTGATTCAGCATTCGTGAAAAGTAATGGCGGCGCGTCACCAATCCTATTAAAATGATATGTAAAATGACACCGTTGATAAATTATTGGGCATTTCTTGACGTGTGTGTTGTTAATGATTCAAACTGGTGAACGCATTTATTCATAACTCAATATACAACAATGAGGCCGTAATGATCACCATCAAAACACTAACCACAATATATCCGTGACAATAAATCTGATTTAAAGACCGCGCTGTTAAAAGAAAAAGGAGGAGCAGCGGTCTGACTGACCATGGTCCATTATGCACAGCGGCCGGTTTCGGTACACATGCGGCTCTTCATTAATTCAATGGTACAGTCTGTGCACATCACCTTTCCTTTGTCTCCTGCTGGGCAACCATGCACAGTGCTACCATATTCTCCAGTAAATAATATTTAACTTCTTCATTCGTTTGACAGAAAAACATGTTGATAAAAACGAAGTAAAGGATACATTCAGAATTATATAGCCCCTGTGATCTGTACGTTATCCTTCCGGCAACCATCGTATAAATTAGAATTATAAACTCTTAATTAACGAATAAATTTTATTCCAAGAGCCTCATGCATATGCATAATTTCATGCTGAGTTACTATAAAAAAATAAATTAACTAAAGCGTGTTAAATGCAAATCATTATTTTTTTCAAATTAATTAATTAATATTTTATTTTAAGAATATTTAATATGAAAATAAAAACTATTAACATTGAGTGGAATTGTTATATACAGGGTGGTCTGCGTCTCAAGTTATTTGTTTAAGAAATAAAAATATCTTCATATTATCAGAGATAATTTAGAAGCTCAACCTACGTGAATATATAAGTAAATTAAGGTATTATAAATACGTAGCTAATTTAAAACCGCAACAGGGCAAGATAGAAAGTACACATAATGTTGGGGGACGTGGACGTGACTTATTGATAAGATGGCCTGCAGGCGTAGACTGTCACTCCGTGTTCAAGACACGTTTCAATATGAGTGACGAAGGATAGTGATAGTGCAATTGACATAACTCCCTAGGAGTAGGAAAACGGCGGAGATGGCAGTCCGTAAAGACACGCTATTCTACTTGTCGTATGTGTTACGCATAAATAAAAATAGCTCATACATACTGAAATGATTTTGATTGCTACTAATTAATCCGTAATATGCGACCTGATTACTAAAAATAACGAATATATGATGTTAATAATTATATTATTAGAGTTTTATAAGCAATAAAAAAAAAAATAGAGATGTGCAAAGCTCTCATAAATGCTCCGATGACAGAATTATACTAAGTGACATGGAAATCCGAACACCTAGTATAAATCATTTTATTTTCATGATATTTTGTACAATTGCAAGGATAAAATTTCTCTTCGATTCAACAGTGGGCTATACACTCTCGAAGGCGCCTAAGTTCGCTTCTAATGTAGTGACTGATGTCTTCCTATGATGTCTCATTCCAAGCAATTACTAACCATTTCGAAGTGCTTCTAAAGTTGTAGATAGATGCTGCACTTCAGCCCATGCTCAATTGGAGATAAATCCAGTGACTACAAATTGATTTCAGCGTGCTCAAAGAAGTTCATTGTGACCCTTGCAATGTGTGGGCGAACATTATCTTACTGAAAAGTTGGATTTGGTAATATCTGAAGATTGGGTTGGAGATTAGCTTCCAGAATTTCTTCGATGTAACGCTGTACGGTCATGTTGCCTCTAACAAAGATTAGAGGTGACCTAAAACCATAAGCAATGGCACCTCATAACATAACCCCAACAATGTGATGAACGTGTCTTTCGATAAAAAATTATGGATTTCTTCTTCACCACATCGTCTTCTGATACTGGAACGGCCATCATGCATCCCTAAATAGAATCTATATTCATCACTAAACACTATATCATTCTATTCAATCGTTTTCTACACCACTCAAAAATATTTCGTCGATACTCAGGCCAAAGGTAAAATTCGCATTTCAAACGATCTTCCATGCTCTCCATACCACAATGGATTTGGTGGTGGAAACACGATCTCTTAAAGCCAAAAGTCTCAAACACTGATCTGCATGCTCTTTTGTTCTTCGACGTGGTCCTGTACCTTTAGCTCTTTGTATTCGACCATCTTGATCCCATATTCGACATCTTATTATAGTATTTAAACTTTTCTGCATCCTGTCCGTAATTTCTCGGAAAGAAAGTCCAGCCATTTTAAATCCAACTCTCCGCCCTCTATCAAACTCAGAAATTTGATGAAAATTTAGGTATTGTAAAAGCTAACAACAAAAACTTAGATTATTAATTAAAATTATTTTCTTTTGAGAGTATAATTACGTTTTATTAAACTAACTAATCGTATATTTGATTTTATAATTTTTAACTACGTATTCGTAAGGGATACCGTACTTTAAAGAAATTAATTGCTTCTGTAATTACATTTCAAAACATCGTGCAAAAGTTATGTGGGTACATTATTCGGCCTGATTTAAATATGCCATTGTAAATTATAGAGATAGCCGAGTTTGTATAATGTGTATATTCCCATCTGCATTTCTTTCATCAGATTCGCCTGGAAGCAGTTTATCTGAACATTGGATCTCCGTGCCGTGCAGTTTAGTGCCTTCCACCTGCATCTCATCACTCCGTATTAATCGTATTCAAGATTTCCGAGATCGGTTTATAGCTCCAGTTGAATAATGTTTTTTTTGTTGAGTTTAAATTAGCTAGTCACACAATGACATTATCAGGCAGATAAATAATAATTAATCATCTTCATCATGCAGATATAATAAAAATACTTAATTCTTTGTATAACTGGATTTATTCTGTGCTGATTATAGTTTCGGCCTCAAGAATCAACGATTTCATCATGCAGATATGTCGAAGGACCGTTAAAAATCAATGAACTCTGCCCTAAATTATTTGTAAATTTTATATTAAATTATTTTTATTTTTACTTTCCCCTATATAGAATATAAGGAAAGTATTGTTTTAATTTTATAATCTCTTGCTTATGAAAAATATATCTAGTGAACCATGTGAACAATATTATATTTACTTTAAGTAAAAAATGTGTTTAATTTAGAATATAGTATTATGTTTAATTATAAGTTTAAAATATAATAATGTATTAATAATAATATTTAAAAGGGTATATAAAAAAACTGTTGTGCGAAAAAAACTCTGTAATGAATTGATTCAATTTATTTCCGCTCGTATTTTAACATAATCATTTAAAAATAAAATCGACCGCAAATACGCTCCGGCTTAAATATTGTGATTTCGGTTAAATATACAATGAGCTCGAATTTCAATGATATCGTTAAAGTATTCATGACGTAATATTGATTCGTAATTAAAAAAAAGATAGCGCACCCACACTGAAAATATATCGGTATTCATGTATTCGATATTATTTTTATATTGTGTTAATATGAACATATAAATAAACATTTTATTATGTATGACAAAAGTACGATTTTAGATGTATATCTAAAAAAAAATACTAAAATAATTAATTAATTCAATTAATAATCATTATCTTTAGTTGCATGTGTAACAGAAACAAAAAATATAATTTTATAAGGTATATTACAATTTTAACATTACTAAGCAAATACAATCTCTGACAATAAAGTTCCGTGAATAGTCCTGTGGCATTAAGATGCGTAGATAAATAGGAAATCTGCTAAAAATGTTCTGGAAACTTTTCAAGAAAGCTTTTTTTGGAATGGAAATATATTTGATAATATTTCTGACATCCAATGAAACGTGTCGAGGCTTTTAAACTTCATCCAAGGGCCAAGTAATAGAAGGCACGTCACGGTTCATCGACTTGCTAGGTCTTCCAAGATCATGGTGTAACGATTCTGGTAGGGGCCCAAATAGGTCGAGAGTAACTGTTTCGAATCACTGCTTCATGGCTGTAATCTGCACGAACCCGGCTGGTCTTCTTTGAATTGCCTTATAGCATTGGCATTCCGGATATTACATCACGTAGAATGCGACATTTACTGTCATTTTTATCCAAAATAACTGCTGTTGCATCTTTTTGATCGTAGCTTGGACTCCGGCACGGCAGGTTATTGGTGGGTGCGCAATGCTCGGCTTCGCTTTCTTCTTCATCAGATCTAGTGCGATACAGTAAATGGAGTAATCGGTTCCTGGGTGTGTCTCTAAGGCAGTGATTATTTTCTTCAACTCTACATCTATTCCTTAATCAGCTAGCAATTCAACGACAGAAACAATTTTCATTAGTAGGTGCTTGTAGTGTATTTATGGGCTATATGAAGCCGCGGAAGTCTTGATAGGGCATCAGCGACGACATTTCTTTTCCTGCTTGTACTCAGGCCGGTTGTTTGCTGCAAATTTAGCAATCATTTGAGCAACTGATTACTCGTATAAATTATCAAGGCAGTCCCTTCAATTGAAACTTACGGATACTTCAGATGACGGCAAATGCTTTTCTCTCGGTACAACTTAGAAATCGGCTTGCGAACTCTAATGGATATTCGTCAGCGGTCTGTTCCCCGAAGATGGCGTTATCACTTGAAGGTTCTGAGGCTTAAGTGTACGTTCTTCTTAATCTGCTGCAAATCTGGCGGTGAACACAGGAAGCGTTGGAGGATCGTGAATGCGTTCTTCTGATCTTTTTTCCAGACAAATTCAGTGTTTTTCTTTAATAGTGACGTCAATCGTCGAATTATTTCTGCAAAATTGAGAATGAAGCGTCGATGTCAGGCGCAGGTCTGCACAAAGTTGATCATCTCTTTTTTGTTTGTTGGTCCATCTAGTGATGGTCGCCACTTCTTCTGGATTGTTTTTGGTAATTACTTCACTCACTCCTCTAATTTAATTTAATTTTGAAATTTTTCAAGACTTTCTGGAATTAATAATCCTTAAACTTTGCTCATATGTCTTCAGCTATTTTTAAAGTGGCGTTTAATCATCTTAACTTGGTCTGAAGACAAAACGGACGATGCATTACTTTCCAAGATTATTTCTGGTATAAGTAATCCTCAAGTTGTTTTTGTTTTTATTTCATCGGTTGTTTCTTAAGTAATTTCTATTGGTTTTTACTTACATTTGAAGAACGATGCTTTACTTCATAATATTCCTTATAAACTCTAATCATCCTTAAGCTTTTTGTGCTTATATTTCTCCGATTTATTTTAGAGCAATTTCTATGAATCTCCAATTGAATTTAAGGCAATTGTTCTAATTTATTATTATTTATAAATACCTCAATATTATTATCTCTAATCCTCGTCTTCATTTTTTATTTTTCTGGTATTTTCTTCTTTCACTTTTAGGCTTAGCCAATAACTGGATCCTCCTAGAACAGCTCGTCTTTAACGCGGCCTGATTCATCGAAAATCCGTCCTTACGCGGTGGATTCTTCCTTGGATTCGGTTTAGAGATTTTCAAAGTCCTCTTAGACGTTTTGTATTTAAGCGCTTCCTTGTTTTTGATATATTTAGGCCTCTTATTCTTCCCCATCCTCCTGGGATTTAAAGATTAAGACAATTTTTTAATCCTGGGAGAAAATCCATGTATGGATTTTGGCTTCATGTGTTTATATTTAGGCGCAGAAATTTTGATGATCCGAGCAGTTGCCATGTAATTTAAAGCTGATTCTCGCACAGGATGTTTATCCCTATAAGCCCAACTGTATTTATCGTTTACAGGATTTTTATATTTCTGGAATTCAGTTAGAGTAAAGAGTACAGCTAGACGATCACTGCTTGGTCCTCTCCTAGATCCTCGGTTGACTTTTGGAGGAGTCGGAATCCTTCCTATGTTTCGTTTTTTGTCTTTTGACAATTGATCCGGAGTTTATAGTTTTGAAATGTTGAAGATATCATAGTTAAGTCGCTGATATAAGTTCACGTCATCCAATTTAGCGAATACTTTGGTTTTGGTAAATTCCTGGCATAGTCTATCCGTCATATGTATCAATGTCGCTGGCGCATTTCTCAAACCAAAGGGAATTGTTGTGAATTTCTATTTTTCGTAACAACGTCGTCCTTGTAGAGGGGAACTTGCCAATAGCCTGACCTCAGGTCTAACGTGGTTATCCACTTGTTTCTTCCTGTGACCTAGAATAGATTTTTGGATAAGTATCCAGAGTCATTATAGCATTCAATTCCCGATAATCGAAACATAGTCGTTTTTCGCCATTTAAATTTTTACTACTGTATTTAAAGTAATCATGTATAGGGAGGGTAGATGTGTGATCTATATCCCACCCTCCAATTAGTAAAAAATCATCAAAATTTATTTGAAAAATTTGTATGAATAAATCTCTAAAAAAGCAATTATTATGTGTTTATTTATATTTTACAACTTTTAATTAAAACCCTCGCTTATGTTTTACGGATTAGATGGTGGGACAGAGGCCACTCACCCACCCTACATATACATGATAACTTTTATTACTAATCATCGATGAATTTGCTGCTAAAAACAATCAAACCCTTTTTGTAATAAAAAATAAAACCAAATAAATCAGAATGTAAATTAAAATATATAAGACTTTTTATAGCTTCTCTTATCCAATTTAGATTTAAAATCTGCCCACCCATCATGTATAAATATTTTATTAATTTACTCACTCAAAACTTGACCTTTTTTTTATTCAAAAAGTTTTGTACTTATTGTTATTCCAAACCGCAAGACTATCAGTAATTAAAATTTATATGTATATGTAGGGTGGGTGGGTGGCCTCTATCCCACCCTTCATTCAGTAAAACATCATCAAAAATTACTTGAAAAATTTGTTTGAATAAATCTCTAAAAATTGCAATTATTTTGTGTTTATTTATATTTTACAATTTTTAAGTAAAACCCTAGCTTATGTTTTACTGATTGGAGGTTGGGATAGAGGTCACCCACCCACCCTACATATACATGATAACTATAAATACTAAGCGTTGATGATTTTGTTGCTTACAAAACAATGAAACCTAGAAGGTAATAAAAAATAAAGCATAATCCAAATTTAAGTATAAATATGACTGATCTTCTAAAGCTAATACTATCTAATATATATTTTAAGTCTGCCCACCCACCATGAATAAAATTTTACTAATTTACTCACTCAAGAATTTGACTTTTGAAATTTTTTTATTCAAAAAGTTTTGTAATTAATTTTATTTCAAACCGCAAATCTATCAGAAATAGAAATTTTTAAGTACTTGTAGGGTGGGTGGGTGGCCTCTATCACTCCCTCCAATCAGTATAACATCATCAAAAATTATTTGAAAAATTTGTATGAATAAATCTAAAAATTGCAATTATTTTGTGATTGTTTACTTTTTACAACCTTTAATTAAAACCCTCGCTTATGTTTTACTGATTAGAAAATGGGTTATAGGATTATAGATGAAAATTATTATTTATATGCTAAAATATATTGCAATTTTTTTTATATACTTAAATGATTAAAATTATTTGATAAATACACAATTATTATGATTATTAGAATTAGAACGAATTTCTCCCATATGAGTCACTAAATTAGTTCCCACTGGTCGTATTAACAAAAGAGGCATTTTAGTCTGTATTAGAGTATACAGTAGGGAATTTTGGAGTATTCCTTAGACACCAATTATCGCACAGCACGCGTTTAAACTATGATGTTTGATTAGGATACCTATAGGAACAAATAGATAGAATTGAAATAATTCCAATTCACAGCGGCCGAAATGTAATTAACTATTTTACCGTAATTATTTATTTAACCGCAAACTATCAGTAAACATAAGTGCCCACAAACATATATTGCTATAATAATAATAACAATAATAATAATAGTAAGTTTATTGACGGGCATAAAAGTTTATAAATGCCAATATATTTAATATAAAATAAATACAGCATGTTTGTAAACACTAACTTAACAACGTATTTTTATAAATATTTAAATTACATACCAATGTAAAATAATTACTCAAATATTTAGTTAAACTATAAAAGAAAATATACGATTTAATTTTGTATTTGTATTTAGAGAATGTACATTATTGAGGAATAGGATGGTGGTGACGTTTCTATTTGGTATTTCATTTTCAAATATATTTTATTTCATGGTACATTTTTAAGAGTAGATGAAAAACATTAAAAAAATTGCGCGGTAATTAGTCTATACGAATAAATTAAGTTATAACCAAAGAAATTATGAATTTGTTTTTGTTTGTTATAACTTTTAATGTTTAATATTTTTTATTAAATTAAAAAAAAATACTGAATGAAATACATTGCTAAGGTCATTTATTGTAATGTAAAATTTACATTATAATATAGAGCATATAATAGTTATATTATTGTTAAATAATATATTTACTATAAATGCAATTTTATTTTATATTTGATTGCTGTAAAAGGAAAATTAAATAAATGTAAAAGGCACATATATTACTCGCAAGCTCTGATGCACAGAGATAAAAGTACGTATGCATTGTACAAAATATAATAAATCTAGTATTTCATCAAAATCTTGAAAATGTAATTCCCACATTCACAGCTGTAAAATCTTACAATTGCCATTATTCACATCGCCATTAAAGCGAGCAGAGGAGAAATAGTGAGAAAGCCATTTTATTCATAATTTAATGTAGGGATATTCAGCAAACTGTATGTAGTTATAATTTATGAGCGTAATCTGCATATATCACCTGCAGTTTTAGCTCTTAGTTTACAGTACGTTCTACGTTTTGATAAATATTTTAGATCGTAAGTTTGGAAATATATATTTTTAATGAAAATATATATAATTTTTGTTAATGTGAATTTTAATAGAAAATATATATTTTTTAGTGAAAACTATATATGGTTTTTATTAATGGGAATTTTAATAGAAAATAAATTGTTCGATATCAGTGTTAATATTTCAACTGTAATTGTGTATGGAGAATTTTCACACAGTATTAATTGGTGGGAGGTTTATCAATAAACACTCACGTTTAAACGTGCGGACGACGTGCATTGCTTGCATTGATATATCAGCAGTTCTCAACTGGTTATTTAAATGTGTTATAACGTTATATTATTAACGTATGCATATAACATATTCGCTTTAAATTAATGGCTGATTTAGTCAGCATTATTAAACGTATTCAATTCTAAAAAACCTCTTACAAAACAATAGATAACTACTACTTGGATTGTACTTTGTAATTTCCTCAAATTTTAAATAATAAAACTGTATTTAAACATAAATATTTTCATAAATTATTAAATGAATTGTATTGTAAACAAATGTATTAGTTGCTACTTTTGTTAATATTTTTGAGTTATTAACAATATTGTTTTTATTTTGTTATATTAATATAAAAATTCAGAATTGATACTAATTAATAAATTGCTTAGTTGCAATAAAATTCGGACTCGATAGCGAATAACTGGGTTTCATTGATTTTAATAAAGCCCATCTATGAGAATTTTTATGGCACGAGTGCACGATTTTTATAGAAGGAAATAAAAAAGACATATTAGATCTATACGTGATTTATGGCCGTAATTTTCCTAATTTTACAAAATGGAAAATAGGAATCGCGCGTGTCACACTCTTGTTTTATATCTGGACCGACGGGTAAATAACGAAATGGACGACGTTTTTTTTCCACATTCGCCATTCGACTGGAAAAATATGAATTTTTATATATTATGATCCGTGGCCCGGGAAGTAGATGAATGAGAAGGGACAAAATCTTAATTTCAATTCGACTCGAACAAAGTAAATAAAAAAAAGAAAAGAAAAGTTGTCGGCGAGATGAAATTACTACGCCCACCTCGTAATAAATCTCGACTTGAATATATTAACGTTTTGCGCGCCACTGTACCGAATCAAAGTATAAAGATGGGTGTGATTACATAATTAAATCCGAGGATTAATTCTACATCCCGTCTCCTTTGAGTTCTGAAGAACAACAATGATATCTAATTAATCTTTCACGTTTTATTTATAGATCGGTTTGTAAATTATAATTAAAGACCTCTGATGTAGAGAGAGAGGGCCCTAAAACAGTCAATGGGTATTTAATTAATGTAGAAATTAATCCGCCCCTATGTATGTGTATGGTTGTATTAATGTTGCCTACTAATTACTTATTATATAATTATTTATTCAATTATTATACATTTAAAATGTATTAATAATTAGAAATAATTAGAAATTAGTGAATTTTCTACAACGTAAGGACTTATATATTTTATTGTATTGCTATATTAAACCATTTGATTTACATTAAAGTAAATAAGTAAATTTCACTTAATGTGTTAGTATTGTATTAAGTAATATGGAGTTTCAATAAGTAACAGCTTCATTAATACTGTTTTTTAATAGGTGAATATTTGTATTTATTCAGAAGTAATATGTTTTAAACTTAAAAATTAATTACAAACCATTAACATTTGAAATACAACTTCTGACAATAAAGTTTGGTGAATAGACCTGTAACATTAACGCAGATGGAATATTAACGAAAGTTACCTTACTGTCTTTCGAAATAGTCACCTCAGATAATTATTTACCTATGAGAATTGTTATACTTTTCCTGGAAACTTTTCATGAAGGCTTCTTTTGGGATGGAACTTAAAAACCTCCTCACGTTTCGTTGGATTTCAGGAATATCGTTAAATAGGAAATTGTGATTAAGAAAAAGACACCATGGTCTTTTTTTACTACAAAGTTTCCTTATTCATGGCATTCAAGATGAATTGTAAACACAAAGTAAATGCCTCCACGTAAAATTATAGAAGTCTTTAAAAATTAGACCTAAATGTAGCCTTAATGGCTACATAAGAATTATCAGCACCTAACAAGTGTAATGGGTCGAGTGGAACAACACGAAAAACCGTGAACTCTGCTTTCAAGATCTATGCTCGAAATTTCAAAGTGATTAATTATATTTATGTATGTATTTATGTATTCTTTTTTTTAAATAGATCTTGTAAAGTCAATAAACTAAACTAAACTAAATATACATTGTTGCTTTTATTTTTTAACTACATATTTATTTTCCAATTTAATATAGATGAAATTTTTAATAAACTATATTTTAATCAATAAATAACCATTTGTACAAGATAAAATCAAATATGAACACATGTAGGTTACCAATTCGCAAACAATGGCAAACAATGAATGATTTGCATTTACATGGAGTTGATTTTCACCGGAAGGTTCGTGAAACATTCGTTAACAACTCATGATGATGGACAGTTATAAAAGTATATCCCAAACAATGGATAAAAATAGGAGATTTAAACGTATATCAAAAATATTTACAGGCATTAATTTATTTCGAAGCAATTAATATGAAAGTGCAGACCTTCACAAATAACCGTCTAAGATAAAAGATATAATTTTATAAATATGTAGATTAATAGGGTTATACAATCAGCTATTTAAATTCAATGTGTTGTTAAAATGTCTTCTTTTCTTGGGATGCATATATAGATATTTATATTATTTTACACTTAAATAGAAATGTATATTACAATATATATATAATATTAAACAATAAAATATATTGAAATATTTTAGTTCGTTGTAGAACATTAACTTATAATTTAAACATACGAAAACATTTTTGTATTTTTAAATTATTAATATTAAACAACTTGAAATTTAGTTATAGGAAGTGTGATTTTAAAGTAACTTTAAATAAAATATGTATCACAAAGTGAATGCTTCTACAATCAAGTAATTTTTTCTTAATGATAGAATTTTAATTATAATTTCAACTAATATTGATTTCTATTTGTTGGGAAAATGACACGAAATAGCTGCGATAAGTAAAATTAACATTAGCATAATACAAAACATCTAGTAATATTTTAGTAGTGAATAAATCAACATATATTAGAAATACATCCATCCGTAAGAAGTGGCGCACAATATTGTGCAGCAGCATACTTTATTCAAATAAGTGTAGTTCGTAAATTACGAGAGTTCGCATAAAGTCGTTAATGTTTGAATACGGTCGCTCGCTCTTTGCATGTTGAATTTAGCGAACAACTACTTTAGGGCCTGGTATAACAAATCGCAACAAAAAAAAAAACACTACAAAATCCCGACGTAATAGACACTGAAAATAGTTAGAAACAACCCTTCGCCCAAAGAAAAACACATCGCATTGGTGGGAAATGAGTGGAATACCAATGAGAAGAGTCTGTTAGATAAACAGGGCCAGTAGTGCCAACTGCTTACTGCTTTGTTCTTTTCCGGAGATATCCGTCGATACACTTATGATCACTTAGGAGGAGCTCAGCTGAATACACTGCCCTCACTACCCTTACATCGATGGCAGCAAGGTCAGCCCTTTTAAATAAAACATTTTCACGCCTCCGTCCAAAAACCGTTAAATCCAAACGGATTTAAATATTCAATATGTAAAAAAAGGGAATTCATTTTTGCTATCATTAAAATTACTATTACTTTGTATTTACATAAAATATATTGTATAATATTTGCATAATAATGTAGTCATGTAGATGTGGTTTTTTGAAAACAAAAGTGTAATAATGATTAATGTTATAATTAAATGAGTGGGTGGGCGTTATTTCACCTTAAAACTGCAGAAATATAAGCGAGGGTTTATTAAAAATGAATTATGTTAAAGGGAATAATTACATAATGAATTACCAACAAGATTTGTTTTAAAATTAAATGATAACTAATTAAATTTAGAGGGTAGTTGTTGCCAATTGAAGGGTGGGATAGAGGCCACCCACCCACCCTACATTTACATGTAACTACAATCATTAATATGCTTTTGTTTCCCAAAAATTACAGCAGTGTTAGTGATGAATGTATTGAAAACTTTAAATCAGTAATTTAGAATATGTTTAAATGTATATGTAGGGTGGGTGGGTGGCCACTATCCCACCCTTCAATTGGCAACAACTACCCTCTAAATTTAATGTATTAGATAATATTAATGGAAATGTAATTTTTTAAAGGATAAATATATTTTTATTGTTATAACTTTTTAGGGCGAGTTTTAATAGAATATAACTTTTTTGATAATCCTTCACTTATGAAGGGTAAAATAGTAGCCACCCACCCAGTTTATGTATTATTTTATACGTAATGTATAATACTGCTCTAAATTTCTATAAATATATTTTCATGACTACCCATATTGTAGATTTTAAAAGATTAGAGAAGGTTAACGTTTGTATATAAGGGTGGGCGGCTGATAACCACACACCTACACCCAAAAAACGTAAAAATGCATTTATTCTCCAAAGAAAAAAACCATAAATATTATCTCATGCATTTTTTATCTTCCTGAAAAAGATGGTAGTATTATAAAATCAGTTGGGTTGGTTTTCAAAACATCTAGTGTGTAATAACCAACATTGATTTGTGCCTAACCTAATATAGGGAAAATTACTTTTGTATTATTCAATGTCTGTCGAGGTATTAGCTAGAGAAGTAGTTGTTTCAAAAGTGATTTGTTATTGTAGTCTTAGTAAGACTCATTTGTTGTAGATTTTACGAAAATATTTTCGTGTTTTTTTTCTAATTATTAGTGAATTTTCTACAACGTAAATTTTTATAGGGAAGGTATTCATTTATTCATATTCATAAATGTAAGGAAAGTACTATGATGGCCACATCACCTTCTTTTTTTAAATTTATCAATGTTCTCTTATTTATCAAATTTATGTACTATTAGCAATTTTTTTTATCACAAAAATATTACAATGTATATTTTTACGTATTTTTTTTAGGCGATATTAAGTAGCGTACCTTGTTTCCGTGGAGTATATAACTGAAATGAATTGTGGCAGGTGGCTAATCATTCGTGTGTATTTTATTTCACGCTATGGTGTAAGGCAAACAACTTCGTCTCAACTTCTGGCGGAACATTTTGTGCGGGATATCTTGGCAATTTTCTCGTTGTCATAGCTTATGACGGTGACAGGAGGGGCGCCATCACAAGCATTGGGCCCGATTTGTCGTATATAACGTATTATGTTTACAAAATAGAGAAACATAAATAAATACTTTAACTTTATCATAGTTATTAACATTTGATCATATTAAAAAAAAGAACAGAAAAAGTTTTGCATTAACTCCTACAAAAGCTAACAGAATAAGATAAATAAGATAATTAACAAAAATAACGATTATATCATATGTATATATAAGATTATACTCTTAGTTAGTTTATGATATAAGTTAATGAAATCTAATAATTTTAAATGAATAATTATTGACTATTATTATCACTATAAAATATTTTTATTCATATTTAAGGGAAAGAATTAAAAAGTTGATACAATTTTCGTTAAAGAATGTACCTTTGAATTTGCCATTTTTTTTTGCGAATGAATAACGGAGGGGTGTTTAAAATTTGCACATTTTTATTCGTCAAGGTGGTTTTTTTTTTCTCTCGTACGTATTAAGATTGCTGAAGTTGGCGCATTTTCAGGTCTTTAATGAAACGTATTTATTCGCGAAACAAATTTAATGTCGCGCGAATTTAAATAAAACGCACGATACACATTATCTGCCTGCTGGTACGATGATTTTTTTTCTTCTTCTTCATTTTAATACGTTTTCCGTTGTCGTTTCGTTTCGTTTTAGGTCAGGAGAGACCTGAAACGGGGAAAAGATCATGGTTCCAGTTTTACGCTGATAGGTCACGGCCTCTCCTCCCTTTCTCCCTCTAATTCCACGTTTCTGCATTATGACATTTTAATATTTTATTCTTAGGGTCCCCGGTGTAAATTGCCCATCTAAGATTGACTTCTGAAAATTTCGCACACACACAAAAAAAAAACACACATTTTATGGCATCGGTGCGTTTTATTACTTGGTAATTTGATGCCCTAGAAAGTTTTATATGCATTTTTAAAGCAAGCAGCGTTTGGGGGAAATTTATTAGCATCAATCTCTTGTTACGTAGTTACTTGTTTTTCATGGATTTTATAAGATAATAATGTATACAATTTATTCATTATAAATTGTTTTCAATAGTTTCATTAAATAAATAAACAAGTAGTTAAATATACTTTTCATTATTTAGTAGTAAATTTAGTATACAGGTAATTCACCTAAGGTATAACCTACAAGTCGAATTAAAGTAATGGCATGATCAATTTAATATCGTCATAAATTTTATAGCTGTTTTCATATACACTTTTTATAAAATTGCAAATCGATTAAATATTATTAAAAGCGTTGGTGAAAAGCCATCTGATAACTTTATGCTATATATATTCTTAAATCGAATAAGCTACAAAAATAAGAAAAAAACACATAATTTCAATAATAATAATTAGAACTAATTCATCTGAGCTTTATGCACCGTAGTTTTTACATTATTAAAGAAGAAAGCTCAGAAGAATTAGGTCTAATTATTATTAGTATATTTATACTTATAATTTAGGCTATTCATACAATATTTGTTTTATTGATTAACAATCTGTATGACAATATATAAAGATATAATTGATTGTCCTTAATTGTATTTTATTTAATATAGTTTTAAGGTAGAAAGGCCTTTGGTCAATAGCCATTTGACAAACTAACTCACTAAAACATCATTCATTATTAAAAGGGTAAATGAACTACCACATAGTAACGGTCGCTACTATCATTATCATTCATTCATTATTTATTATTTAAATGTTAAATAAAGTTTTACAATAAAAATTTGTATAGAAATAAATTTTTTAGGTTATGTGAAGATTATTATTATATTAATGTCTGTAAATTTGATTTTTCCGTTAATAAATATTATTATTATAGTTAATTGTATTAAAAATATTAGCAGTTACTTCACAAATGTGTTTTTTTAAATATTAACTAAATGTACATTTCGAACACTTTGTGTTATTTGTATTAGCACATAAAGAACACAATACATAATTTGAATACAATTTACTATAACAATTTGTATTATTGTTATAGTTTTATTGTATTGTTATTTACGTGTATTTTAATATAGATGTTATTCTAAATATTTATATTCAATGATAAATTTTTATTAGAATATAAAGCGCATTTTGTCCTTATTTCTCCTAGGACGCTTATCCGTTTTCCAATAAGTGGTGCTCGAATATATAACAAAGAATGCGGATGTATGTTACCATCAAAGTGTCTCGTATCGCATAAGAAGAGTTCCTGCTAAGAAGGTTTAATACCAATAAAGAGTGAGTGTTATGCTCCGCGTTCCTTATTATGTTCAGATACTAGTATATTAATGTTATAATTAGTTTATTGAAGATTGGATCACTTATCTATATTGAAACACGGTTTAATATACATTATTTGACTAAAATATTCATCACCAGAGAATTATTAAAATTTAACAGTGATATATTATCCCTATCCTTAAAACATATAATAATAATATTAATAATATGTATTTGCAAACATACAAAACAAATGTTACTAGTGTTTTTTTAAAGAAAACAATTTCCTCATGAAATAATGCATTATTTTAAATGAAAATTAATATTATGGATTAATTACGAATATTTAATAAGCCCTTAAAATGAGTTTAATTGTGTAATATTTTCAGGTGGTTGGGAATTTTAATCGCCTTAACTTTGCAATCGCAAAGACGTAATCCATCCCGAACGATAACAAACTCGAGATACTTCATGCTGCTTTGAAAGAATATACACTTTTCCAAAACATTTCCCAATCCCATATCCTACAAGATATTTAACACCTGAGTTAATCGCATTAAGCGTTGATTTTTTTTTGTGAAACTCATTATGAGGATATCGACTGTAAAAAATTCCACCCCCTTAATTCCACCGAGTCCAAAAATAAATTACATGATTAATGTTGCTAATCATGTAATTTATTTTTGGGTGAAAATAGTAACATAATTTTATTTCATTGAATTGTATTGTTATAGTTTATTCCTTATAGAAGCAATAAATAAATAATGTTAATTCGTTAGTCCTGAGAAAAAATAAACATGCTACCTAACAAATAAAATGTTAGCATAATATTTATAAGATAGAATAAATCTATGTTACTCTCGCGATTTGTCACAATATATCCAATGAGTCTTATACCAGACATATTAGGACAGGGGAGATTTATATATCCGGTTAAAGCAATCGAAAAATTATACAATGGAATTAATTATACGTCCTTTATAACCTCACTGTTGATATTTCCTATGCAGGTAATATATTTGATTAGTATGGTAGATTAGACTATTTTTTGAATAGAAAATTAAATAAAAATACTTTATTGAATTTGGTTCTCGTTTATCACGTGGTGAAACATTTTTAATATTAAGGGTTGTTTATAGAAAGGCACTTGGTTGGTTTCACAAGTGCCTTTCTATAAACAACCCTTAATATTAAAAATAATTTACTTTAAAATGAACTACCACATATGTATATTAAAGTTGTAAATAACTAAGATTTTCAGAATCAACTTAATCAATCAACGAACTACCACATAATAACGGTCGTCGTCATCACTTTCATTATTAAATTTAATTACAATAACACACATATTTTACTACGTTATTGTTTGTGTGTATAACAGAGTTTAATAACTAAACAGTAATGAGCGAAATTAGTGTTTACTTGAATTATAATGCAATTGCGTGCATGCAGACACACTTACACATTTAAGTTGTTGCAGTGAAATTAATTCCTTAATGTGCCTTATTTGGCACAAACAATTAATTCCCTTAATGAGGAAAACAGGAAACAAATCAATGCACTGCAGATGTAAAATTGACTTTTTGTTGTGCAGTTCCATTCTTTAAGTAATTCTGTGGAAATCTGCTAGTGATAATGGCCGCATCACTTTTCTCTTCCCTTATGTCGGGATAGGGGGAGGGATTTCTGCATCATTGGATGGTACGGCGACATTAATCCAATTCCGAAAGATCCTTAAGTTTTGCGGAACATAAACCGAACCTTTGACGTTGCACAGATAGCGCCATAAGGAATAGTCCCGTCCGAACGAACTATTCCTGCTGCTTCTTATGACCTTTTTTTTTTCTCTTGCGCGGCAAACTTTAATTTTGTTGTCCACAAAGACATTTGGAAAATAAAAAAAAATAAAAAAACGCACGGTGGAATGAGTAGTATACCTTAAGTGGCACACATTTCACAAACAAATAGTTTTCAAACTGTTAGCCGTCTACTGCGAGGAAATTGATTTATTTCACATATTTGCTTCTTGAAATAAATCGTTCCGTGTCTAATTGCGTTCCGTTCCTGCTGAAATGTAGCTACAGTTAAATATATACTACTCACACACACACACACATATATATAGTAATAGTATATATAGGGAAAGTAAAAATAAGTATATATCATTAATCGAATAAATATTTCTAAGTATTGTTAAAGGATTTCACATAGAAACCAGAATGTGTTATTATTTAGATCGAGGAGAATTGTGCTTACTGAAAAATAGAATGCATAGAAGAGAAAACAACATAAATTCAAGTGGCGTTCGAGTTAAAACAAAAAACTCCTTTTGTACGGTCCTAATTTATCATATATATTTTATAGTATGCAGAGGATTATTTGCACTATCATAAAAGCCGTTTATTCGCGCATAAAAGAAGAACATGAAAAAAGAGTTAGTGAATGTATGCGGTTAACGTTGATGTATTAGCGGCGGCGTTAAGTGTTAATCCGTAATGCACACACAGGTTTACCTATATTTCACAGTCCCCCTCATTAACTATATTCATGTATTCACGTGATCCGAAAATTTATTACAATTTAACACCGACACCATGCCGATCGACAATTACAAATATTTATTTTCCATCGGCTCTCCACTCGATAATATTTCATAAGGCCCTTTTATCATTCCCCGATGCTCAGAGGCGCATTATAATAACAATGATGTTGTGTGTCGATGCAACAAATATTAACAATGTGTGAAACAGATGGAATTCCGACCTGGGGGTTAGATTAATGACAACACGAAAAGGCCGTTTCGTGAAACGTTTAATTCTCCAGACAGTCTCAGGTATAATGCGGGGCCAGGTATACCAATTGAAACAATTCACTTTATAAGGGTGGATTAATTGCATTCGAGATGTTCAGGTAAAACTTTCCAGATTTTTTTTTTCGTTTCGTTTAGGGCATTAAATCAACTAGAGCCGAAAAGATAATTATATGGTTTTTGTAGGTGTTTTAGATCAAGGGCGCATGCAATTAAGGGTATGGTCATTGCCCGCAGTAACATTTTTAAGAACTTAATCTAAAAGGTTTTGTAATCAGCTAATTGTAAACATTGAATAATCAAAGCTTAATCCTAATTTTTTGTTTACAGTCTATATTTTATCAATTTTAATTTGAAATAATCAATAGGGTGTTATTTGGAATAAGTAAAATTTTATAAAGGCATATTAGATTTTCAACTGGAAACCGGGTCTTCAATTTCGCACTAAAATACATTAAAACTCGACGCCTCCATCTGATTACTTTGAATAAAATAACTTTTAAAAGTAGATTTTTCTCGCGAAACCGTTTAGAGCTCGTGCAGTTTTAAAAGTGTAATTAATGTTAACTGCTTAGCAGAAAGAGCTTTATTAAATTATCACGTTGCTAGAGGGTGTTATGTATTTTACTCATAAATACAAGTTGCTGCACTGTATATTTTATTGCATAACAAAATTAATAAGAGATCGTATTTCAATGTATACTTATAATTAACTATAATGTTGATTTTATTTTTATTCTTCAATATTTGCATTGCATCTAATTATTGTTATATTTTTGTTATTTCGATGTTTGCATTTTCTCGTGTTAATGGATAAAAGTTGTTCTTAATAATTTGAATGTTATTAGTGGTTAAAAGTATATCCTTTCTTCAACAGTTTTATTATTAACTATATGTACATAAATATAAATATTTATTTTGTTATGTAAATATACTATTGAAAATGAACCCTTAGGGTTCGAAATGTACATAAAACTGTTGAAGAAAGGATATACTTTTAACCACTAATAATAATTATTATTTAATCAGAAATCATTTAAATGTTGTTAAAAGAGAAAAATTCATTAAACATAATTGTACTAAGTGTAGTATAAATGAAAATATATTTGATTACTAACTATAATCACCCTATAAAACATAAATACGAAAGCAGTATTTCATTAAAAACAATTTTATTATAGAAATAATATAATTGATACTTGTTGAACCAAATTTATAGAAATAATATTTAGAATCAGAGAGAAATTATTAAAAATAAATTTGTAATAACAAATTGAATTAAATTTTATATTTAATATATATTTTCTGTAAACTAACCAATTAATTAAATTCAAATATGTGTGAACCAGCAATAAGTTATCAGTCGAATATACTTGGATAAATTATGAATCTGAACCCATGTCCAAATGTTTAATTTAAATTACGTAGACCTCCTGCATATACACCATTCTGTACAAACCAGCTACTGCATATATTAATTATATATTTATCTGATGGCTATGAAATATCTCTTCGAAACATGCATGACGCAGTCGGTACACCGACACTTTTTACAATTTTCATTTTGTATATGTTAGTTTTATCATGCTATTTATATTCGCATGAATTATTTATTTATATTCACGGGACCGCGTTCTATTATATTAAAACACATTATTGCTATATGAAATGTATCTGTCGGTGCTATGAAATAAAAAATGCTTTCGAATGTTTGAATAATTTACATCGTTTTTTATTACTAGTACGTTTCCATGCCAGAGGCGCATTTATGTAATATAATTTTATTTACCACAAAATCCCTTTACCTATTTTAATAATGTTAATTTCAAAATAATGCATAATGATTTTCGGCATTAATTTTCATTTATATATGTTAAATTTATAATTTATTTACAATGGAATATTATCATATTGTAATAAAATCTATCTCACTACGTTATCAATATATCATCAGTTATGGAAATTATTATAAAATAATTATTTCATAATGTTTCATCAAGAGATGGGTGAGAAAATTATTGAAGAAAAAATGTTTAATATATATTTTAATTGGTAATATTGTCATGTATGTATTAGTATGTATTTTAAGTGTTTTAATTACAGTATTTTCGTACGTCTATCATTCGTTATTACGTGTTATTTAAATATATTTTGTAAATAACAATTTTGCAAATAAATATAAATTTAAATAAATAAGTTTATTAAAAAATTATTAGCTTTTAAAAAAATTATATTGCACCACGAAATGCACATATTTTATTCCAATAAATTAAATATTTAAAGTACAATACAAAACATAACAATATACTATAATTAAGATTTATAACATTTTGTATATGTTATATATAACATATGTTTATTTAAATAATGAAGTAGTCAAATTTATGAAAAATTAAAAAAATAACAACGTATCTGATATAATATTTTAAACGTTGTTTTTAATTGAAATAATTTGGAACGAGAAAAAGGTATCAATACATCAAGTGTTATACACACAAAGTTAAAGTATTTTATTGGTTATTAAACATTTATCACAAAGCAGAAGCTTTTCATATTCAAAAAATAGTATCAATTATTATTATTATTATTATCAATATATATTGAGTTGTATTTAGTAATGAGTGTGTATTTTATTGTTTAGTGCTATATCGAATGTTTAAAAATACGTGTCCTAGAAACTTGTGAAATTTATCTTCCTACTTTATTATTATTAAAATATATTATTGTGTTCTGGAGTTAAATTAAGTGCATTTAGTGGTATACAAGATAGCATTAGAATAAATAGCTGCATTTAGTTGCCAAGTCAGCAATTTAAAGATGAGCGTACAAGAGCTTGTTGAAAAAATCTGGTGCTAAGCACATTTTCACACACTCGGTTTAAAATTTAAATCGAACGCTCATGTATTATTCAGGAAGGTAATTAATAATTTATACACTCTCGCAATTTCCAGCAGAGGATTATGTTATCTCTTAATTATTGATTCGCAGTACAAGTACAAAGTAAATCGTAATTTTATTTGGATTATATTTTACACGAGGCATCATAGTTTCACTAAAACCTAAAACCAATGTCAGTGGATATCACGCTCATTGAAACACTGTGGTCAATATTACTGTCGGTATCACAACACATACAATAAAATAGCCTAATATAAATTTCATACCAGTATTAATTACAGGAAACATTTGATTATCTAATTGCTGTTCGGCGAGCTTTATGGTAATAGTAATCAACATTATAAATAGCTTAATAAATTATTATACATGATATTCTCCAGAAGCATACACCTTTAATAAATAATAATTAATCAGTTTTGTACTAATTGTGATATATAATCATGTACAATCAAATTATCAAATACTTGTTTCTCATTAATCACTTGATGAAACATTATACTAACGTTTAATTTAATCTAAAACCTACATCAGATTATCAAGCACTTAGAAGACAACAAAATCCTAAATCTGTTCAGCTTCAGACTATCAACTAGTGATACAATTTTAAAACTAACTTAAAGGATCCTGAAAGAAATTGAGAACAAATCTGATTTTTTCAGTAATTTTACTAGATTTTGAAAATTTAAATCTTGCTGCTTCTCACAGTTTATTTCATAATAACATCCTTTCATCAAAATCTAGATTTTTGTTTATCCGACGGTTTTAAATGAATAAATTATTATACAAAACGATCATAATTACATTAATTAATTTTAGACCACAAATTTAATTATGTTTGCGAATCAACTGTAATTAGTACACCAACTTTTAAATTACTATTAATTGCATTATATTATATAGGTATTTATTTATTCATTGTTGAAGGAAATAAACGTAGTGAGAATCTTCTTAACATTTAATTTTAGTAATTAGAAATATAAATTTGCCAATTTTTATTCTAATACTATTGAGTCTATCCATTACAGCCACAAATAATAAAATCCAAGTTATCAAACAAAATAATAGTGTTTTAATTATTATAAATCAGACATAACAGAAAAGAGCCCTCCAGCGTAAACAATTTAAAACATGATTTGCTTCTTTAAAAAAATAATCATTCAGTATTCATTCAAAAAGGACCAATATGTGTAATAAATTCGATTTCTGCTACATTCTTGATGGAACGAAATTTACCCCCTAATATGAAATATGTGTACTGTTAATTTTATATAATAAATGTTTTATATTAAATTATTCATGCTCTTTTTATATATATATATATATATATATATATATATATATATATATATATATATATATATATATATGATACATTATAAAACTAAGTATATCTTTTTATTATTAAACATACAAGATTAATACGTAATTAAATATTTACACATTTTGTTAATACATGTTTGGAGCAATTGAAATGCACTCTTTCATTTGTATGCGAGAACTTAGTGTTATATATCTATTTTCTGCTCGCCTTTCTTTGGTTCGGGGATAAACAATGCAAGGTAGCGACCGTTTTGTCCGTTTTTGCTCCGGAGGCATAGACGTTGCGTTGAACCGTTTTAATAACTCTTGGTTTCTTGTTGCTCGCGGCTAAAATGGATTTAGAGCTGACTTGGGAACTGTTGTTTACCGTGCGTGCGAGGGCTAAGCTCTATAACGCCCCAAATGAAATGAAATTGCCAAGAAAGTGTTAACTTTCAGTAATAGAAAAGGTCATGATGACTATTTACTTCACATACTCACGCTCGACAAACTTTGCTCGAGTGTCTTAATGGATTTTTCGATTAATTGATGTATACCGAATTTTTTTTATCAATTTTTTTTTCATGAATTATTTATCTACATTGTATCTTAAAATTCAGATTTTATTTGTTTATTGTATTACAATTTTTTCAGATTAATTTTATTACCATATTAGACATTATTACATGAAATGCAAGCCCCCCTTCGTATTCCATTTAATTGTCAGTACATATTCTCGAACTCAGCAATCATTAAACCATATATTAGACTTTGGCGAAAACCAATTTATATAGTAGACATTGTTATTAACGATTAATAAAAAATATATGATTAATAGTAACTAATTATATTAGATTAAATAAAAAGTAAAAATATACTAAATTAATCATTTGGGTATCTAAATTTCTTCATACTATTTCAACCACAACTTTTTAATTAGTTGGAATATGAAACTACTGAAATTTAAGCTCAAATTTACTTATAATCTGATTTTATATAAAATGTAATCAAAATATATTGATTCAACAGAGATTTGTTTCTCTTTTTTATTTTTTTCCAAATTTTGATACAGAATAAATAATTTAATTTATATATATATATTTTTTTACTCAAAGCAGTAGATTGAAATTAAAAAAAAATAGAATACTAATATATTTAAAGCATTCGTTTCTAGGACGAACAGTAAATATGTTAATGAACTTTAAAATATTAATATATAATATATGAATATAAAATGTGTGTACATACAATGTTGTGTTTTCTACATTTCAAATAATATGCATACATTTGCACAATTGAATTTTTTACTATATAAAAAACATAAAATAGGCTGATAGATTTTTTTTCGACACGATCAATAAAAAAACCACTCACGTTTTAATCATATTTATGCACAATATAATACAACCTCTGATAATAAAGTTCGGTGAATGTCATCTCCTGTAACATTAACATAGATGAAATATTAACGAAAGTTACTTTTCTGTCACCTCTTATAACTATGTACAGTTGAGATATACTATACATGTCCTGAAAACTTTTCAAAAAGGTTTCTTTTGGGACGAAGGATAGTAAGGTAACTTTCGTTCATATTTTATTAGCAAACGTCGAAACTCGCACTGATGAGATGGCGTCTGAAATCCGTGATCTTGACGAGCTGACGACTTTTGCAGAGCAAAAGGTTGAAAGCGACTGTTAGAGCAGCGGTGATCAAGACCATCCGCAAGGCATACAAGGGTACGCAGACATATAGTCTGTTCGTTGGATCTTCCGTCGTACGTCACAAAATATCGCTTCGAGAAACGTCACAAAAACGTTCAGTCTGATAAAGTAAACCAAATGCGTTAGAAAAAGAACACACTGTAAAACTTTCGTCGTTTTTTGAAGCGATAGTTTGTGACGTACGACGGAAGATCCAACGAACAGACTATAGCTGTGGTTTGTCTTCCCACGGACTTAGTTAGGAAAGTGGTAGAGTATGGCGGAGTGCGCATTGGTAGGGTTGAATGTGGTATCCGTAAGAAGCCACATATAAGAAAGTGCTACAGGTGCTGAACCTTTGGACACTTGGCGCATGATTGCAAGGGGATAGACAGGTCTAAATGCTGTTTCCGATGCGTGTGACCAATACTCATGAGGGCTGTATAAGCAAGAAAAGAGAAACCTTCCGACAGGGAGCTTCGGATGCCCGGTGTACCAAAGAGCAGCGAAGAAAGCAACTGACAAATGAAAATTCAAGACGCTAAAAATGACGGACTCACGTTCTTGTGTTCTAGTCTGGGTGTGCGGTAGTTCCTTTGTCGAAGAGATGCAACGTGCATCAAAAATCGGATTCTCCTAGGTCAGAGTGACGGACATCTATGTCTTCAGCGTTTATGCTCCACCGAATTCAAGGACCTGCTGAATAACTTGGCGAAGAGTGCAAATAGTCAACGCCTCCACATAATTGCAGGTGACTTCAACGCGTAGGCTACAGAATGGAACAGCAGAGAAACCAATTAGATAGGCCCTCCTAGACTTTGTTGTGTATTAAGAGTAAAACATAATAACTATGCAACCTAAAAACTAATTGACAATACACAAGGATTTAGTACACATTAAAATTAAGCAATAGTATGGTAAGTATTCAAGTATGGAGTAGAATGCATGTTCTATTAGATATTTTTATCACTAGTCTTTGTATTTGTATTTCTGAAAATTACTGCACACTATATTAAAAAAAAAAACTGTAGTATCTAGCACCTGTTTTAGCCTTTTCAAGAGAAATCTGGCATTGCGTATATCACATTTAGTGCGAGTTTCATATGAATGGTAGTCTTTATTACACGAGTATTTACCAAGGTTGTGTTTAATGAATAAAAGGCACTCCAAGATATACATACATGGCACTGCGAGAAGTTTTAAAGCTTTAAATTTTTCTTTATATTCAAGACCTCTTAATGTCCAAATAGCTCGTCGTTGCAATTTGAATATATGCCTCCATAAGATTATGCCATATTGAATACGTGACTGAAAATGCGTAATATGCATGAATCAACATTTCTAGTGCGACTGATTTGCTAATTTTTGTAACAGGTTTTGTTCTAATTGAATTCCATGTTAGATGTTAATCTACAGTAACACCTAGAAATTTAGCTGAAATTTGATTTGATTACAATTGATTGACTGGATTTTAATGAGAATGTAAACTCTACCGTCTTATCTTTGTTTAATTTTAGTTCATTAAATTCGAACCAAATATTCATTTGTTCCATTGCTGATAGTATCTGTATTTTAACATCCATATTATCACCTTTAACAGAGATTGCTGTATCGACAGCACATAAAATGGTTGACATATTTGGACTTTGTATTGGTAAATCATTGATGTAGGTAAGAAAGAGTAAGTGACGTAATATTGACCCTTGAGGTACCCCGTGTATAATTTTTATTTCCTCAGACGTACGAATTTGACTCCCTAATAATTTACAACTTTCTGAGCTAAAATTATAAAAATACAACTTTCTCAATAGAATTGAGTGAGTAACGCAATGCATTACTTAAGTCTAGCAGGAAACTAGTCACAATTTCACCATTTTCAAAAACGTCAATTATGAAATTCTTAATTTTCTCATTGTATTTACTACTTCGAGAACTGTAAAGGGAAATTACAATTGTGTTGGATTTATGTAGTAATATACATGACACTTCACATGTCTTTTCTATCGATATCTCATTTATAAAATCCAAAGAAGTTTACTCCATACCCTCTGGCACCATTACAAGGGAACTACCATTTTTTTACAATTTGCCTGCAGTAGCAGACTACTACTTGAAATTTATTTATTGAATAAGAGTAAGCTTCCAGTTTTCGCTAAGTGCTATTACCTCAATATTTTTGCCGATGGTGTATGCCACAAAAGGTAGATAAAAGCAGTTTCCGAGTCCTGATGGAAGAGGACGTTCAGCTCGTGAGGCCCGCGGAGCAAATGACTTCGCTGCGACGCAGCCATGACGATGAACACCAGGAGGAACCGACATACACCAATCTACTGTTGAAATAAGGAAATTGAAGAACTCTGCCGGTCCTGCCACCGAACTCGGCATCAGACTCGGCACTCCCGAAATCTCAAGAACTTTGAGGCTCTGAAGTACGAGGAACTCTCAGGCAAATAATCAAGGTTAGCAAGCAGCGTACCTGGAGAGTGCTATATGCCGCAGTTGGTGACGACCCGTGGGAGCCCTTACAGGACAGTTATGGTGTGGCTGAAAAGCTTTACGATGGCTTCACCATCCAGTCAGAGTTCTTGGAAATAATCGTAACAACGGTGTTTCCAAGCCAGACGTAAATTGCCTATATCGAGGATTTGTTGCCGGGGCGTTACTTCAAACCTGCAGAAAAACTGGAGACTTGAAAGCTCCAGGCTCGGACGGCGTTCCAAATGTTGCTCTGAAGACCGAACGTCTTTCTCCAGATGTACAACACATGTCTATCTGAAGGAATCTTCTCCAGTTGGTAGAACAGGCAGAAGACGATTCTTCTTCCGAAAGGGTACAAGCCACTGGATGCTCTACTATTATACCATCCAATTTGCCAGTTGGACACGGCGGAAAAAGTGTTGAAAAGGATTACTTGTAACGGATTAGAGAAGTCCACAGAAGGAGCTCGAGGATTATGACCGAACCAATATGGATTTCGAAAGGCAAGGTCTACCATGGATACAATTAATACACCAAACGTCAGCATTTTTTACTTTGAGAGAATGATTGCTTTACGCACGTCTCTTTAAATAGAAGTGTATGGGATTCTTCCTATTTTTTCTGAATAGGCCCTACCCATTAAACATCCTCTCACTCTTGCTACCGGGTACCAGTGGCTCGCTCGCACATTTAACAGCTGGTACCCAGGTTCCTCGCTACTGCTGTCGTCAATCTTCTGTAGTCGCTTCCGTCGCCTTGCTTCTCGTGAAGGTATCCTTATAGCAAATCACCGCGATGGCAAACGACTCCGTCGCAGTCCACTTATCTTCAATCTCCAGAATCAAGCAAAATTTGTTGCGCCTTCGGCTACCATAATGACTTAGAAGCTGGAATATCTGTTTGAGTCGATCACAACGTCGAGGTACTTTAAGTTCCGGAAGATCCGCACCTAAGAGCCGAATCCTCTCGCCCTTGCTTCGTCCAGCTTTTCAGCACGTCTTGTGAGCCGCCACCTTGAAACAAGCCCGTTCTCTCAAATTCTGCGGCGTTGGCTGTAGATTCGAGTGAATGTGAAACCCGTTTAATTAAGCTAAAATAAGTTTATTAACTAACAAAGAAATAAATATAAACAAAAAAATAAAAGCGGTTCAAAGGCGTTGTCTTCAATAGATTGGCGGGCATAGCAAAAAGGTGCGGTCAAAGCGGCAAGGCGACGTAAAATGCGTCTTCACTTGGTGATAAATAGCTGACTTCCACAAAGAGCTCACGTTCGTGATAGGTACATACTATGAGCAAACATTTTTAGATCCCCAGGAATATCAATATTTTTCAATTGATAAAATTCGCCTGACGTTCTCCTTATTTTTCTCACACGTTCTTGATCCTAAATCTTCTCCAGATATTTTCGAAACGCGCACAAATCGCAAATATTTATAGGCAATACAATATGCTTTACCTGAAAATAGCTTTACTACAACCGAGCTACAGGTCAGGTGGCTACTTTCGTGGTAGCTCCCTCGGCTGTTGCTTTGAAACATTAATGTCGCGCTCCCTAGTAATGAGGAGTAGGTCGTCCGCGAAATTGATAAGCTGGGACTGTTGTGGCAACTCTAGCCGAAGGATATCATCGTATGCGATGTTCCACAGGAGTGACCCAAGGATAGACCGTTGTGGAACACCGCCAGAAAGAGCAGTCTCCTTGATAAGAACCCTTCCCAAAAGGTATTCCCATAAATTATTCAGGGACATCACGCCTAACCAAAGCTTCTAGAATTGTAGTTCAGGGTAAATTATGCATTTTTCCAGACAATGCTTCCTCTAACATAGAGGTCCAATGTTGACAAGCCTTCCCAGCTCCATAAGAGCGTCTACAGTGGACCGGTCCTTACTAAATCCATATTGGTTCCTCGCCAGACCTCCGTACTTAATCAGATGCTCGTTTAGGCGATTTGCCAGCAGCTAGAGACCTATATGTCCCCGTCTCCGAGGGATCCCTGCCATCCTTAGAGATGAGCACCAGTCTGCCCCTTTTATATCTCGCCGGGAAGCACTTCTAGCTCAGGCACTGGTTGAAGCACTTCATTGCTTCACTGGAAATGCCGCCTTGCCGCTGGGTAGGTCTTCAGCCGCCTTGATGGCCCCCTCAACTGTGATCGTATCCTAGCCGCGTTGTCTATCACAAGACAGAGGTAGTCCTTGTGATCAGCAGGAAAGTCAGAGAGGCCATCATTCTGAGAGTTGGAGGATGTGATTTCCCCTCACAGCCATCCGTTCGATAAATGGGGTCCAAATCGATGCGAGGCTCCGCTTTGAGGAGTGCAACCGATGATTCCGGTCTACTGTCGTAGTGCGTTGCGGGTAGTCCGAGCTTTCCGTACGGTGTCGTACAAGGCCAACATGTTACCTGTTCACCTAATGGTAGAGGAACAAGCATTTATCAAGATCCATTATCGCAGGCGCCAAAAACAGACGAATAACCGGAGCATCATCGCTTCAAAGACCCGGACGATTATGCAAGAGCGGTGGCAGCATCTCTGGGACGTTTTGAACAATGGGCATTCACCAGCTCATCCTGGACATAGCAGAGTGGTCATCGAGTCAGCATGGCGAGGTAGGCCACTACTTCAAGCAGCTCCTGACAGGGCACGGCATCTTCAGTGCGTACCAACGTCTTTTTTGGCTTGGCTGGCTTTTTTGGGAGCAACATTGCCACAGGTTCTCCGTTGTCACATGTTCCCACATTAAAAATAATAGGTGGTAGTCGATTACTTCTTTTTTGGAGGCGGGTTTTGAGACGGTTTTCACCCTCTTAGACTTGGGTGCTTTTGGCTTTTTTCGCGAGACCGCTTTTGGTCGCCTTCGACGGGGACGACGACTTTGCCTTTGATTTTGCTACCTACGAGAATATCGTCAGAGTTTTCATTAAAAATATCTGTGTCATTCGAGAAAATATTTTGAAAATATTTTTAAAAAGAAAAATCCGTGTTTATATACCAGAAACCAGAACGATATATTTATTTTAATGTGTGTATTTATATGTACGTCTGAGTGTCGATCCTAATGATCCTTTATAATTTTATAATGTCATTACTCACTTCGGCTGCAATCTTCAGAATGATTGATTGAATGAACACTCAAATAATTTTTTGGAGCCTCTTATAGAATATGTAAAATATTTAGTTATTTATCATTATTTGAAGTATTTTTTTTCTTAATTTTTTGTACACATTGTAAGTATTGGAAATATTATTAAACCCAATATTTCGTCTTTAAATATAATAGTGCATTACATACTTTATCCAGAGTACAAATAGCTGTTATTTTCTTAAGAGCTCGGCGTACTCGTCCAACAGGGTACATCATGCACGTTAAAATTACTATTATTTTCAAAGGGAATTACAGTGTCGAAAAATATTATTTGCATACCTAGCAGCGTACTCAGCATCGCATGCGATTTTCGTTCACAATTGCCTTTTTGCAACACTTACCAAGAGTTTCATGTTACACCAGGAAATGTAGGAGATAGATTATTAACACGCATAGATTATGTCGACAAATTGGCACTATACTGTTTCCAACAAGGCGTATGCTACTTGACATTTCGTAAGTAATATTTGTATTTTTCGTACTATACATCTGACATTATGTTTAATCGTTGCATACACATACGTGTGTACCAGGTTTGGTCATAAAAAACCTACCCTTTCTTAATATTCCATATCATTGAGTATACTTACATAATTCAGAAATATTTAAACTCATTAGAACTAAAATAAACTTTGTTTATATCACACACTTTATTATTTCAGTGACTATAGTTTCGACACAATTCAGCTGGTCATTTTCAAACTAATGTCGAAACTATAGTCACTGAAATAATAAAATGTGTGATATAAACAAAGTTTATTTTATTTTATTTAAAGTTATAAAATATGTATCACAAAGTGAAAGCCTCTACAACCAAATATTTCATTAGTACTAATTTTAATTGTTGTTAATTTTTGTACTCTGTAATCCTATGAGTAATAAAAGCAATAGAAAAGTCAATTTTGCAAAAATATTTATGTAGGAATAAAAATGTTTACATATAACTTAAATGATGTTGTAGTCAGGCAGTTAAGTAATTAATTGCACAAAAAATAAGTAAACTACAGCTGCAACATTAACGTAAACTAACAATGCTTTGATAAATTGTTAACACAAGTTTTATTAAAACAGTAGCTTTTATAAAGATAAGAAAAAATTAAAGATGTAGTTTTTAACTGTATTTAAATATTAGAAAATAGAAAAAATATATATATTTCAGAAGTAATAATTAATTATAATTAGAAGCAAATAACAACTAAAGAAATAAAGGAACTTTATCAAACGATAAATAAAACTATACTTTGTTAATTTTATTTATCGTTTGATAAAGTTCCTGATTCAAGATATATCACAAAGTTATGGCTTCAAGCATCCGACATAAAGAAGTAAAGATTTTATACGTTATAAACCTTAATATGTAATGATATTACCTACTATATTGAGTTAAATATGTACATCGCATCAGCAATTATCGTACAGCGAGAAAATTCTACTTTTTTTAGTGTTCACTTTGTACATACGAAGAGACATTTGGTACTCCAAAACCGGATGAATTATTTACTTGAAAACGAAATATTCATGAAGGGCTCCCGTGTGAAACCTCTTGAATTCATCGATTTCAGGCGCTCCTGCTATGTAAGATTAAATGTTATTTTCAGAAGTTAAAAAAAATATATATACATTTTCATTTATTATGCGTAACAATCAAACAAATTGTCTAATAAGATTGTCTTTTAAATAAATGACCTCTTTGGTGAATTTTTAAGTTTAGCAACTTATTAAAAATACTTAATTGTAATTAATTGATTGTTGAGGCACAATATTAAAATAATGACACTGTCAGATTTTCAAATTAGGTTTATTTTGAACAATACATATGTTTCGCTTCTTTAGGTGAAGACCATAGTATAGCGAAAAAATATGTAGTGCTTAAAATAAATCAAATTTAAAAATCTGTCAGTGTCAGTATCATAAAATTTAATTATATTTCTGGATATATGTTTAAAATCAGGACTATAGTAAATGAAAATTTAAAATAAAAACATGGATAATGAAATATAAGCAGTATGTTATGTATTTATATGATATTAACTTTACTAATATGAAAAAAATAAATAAATATAATGCGACAATAAATCACCATTAATATTAAGCAGTGCGCTGGAAAACACACAGTGGTCGCAGATAGTGACCGATAATAATACCAATAAAGCAATAAGATCCTGAATAAAGGACCATAAATATAAAATAATCTCTGCAAACGATCGCACCGAATGATTAATACCCCTAATTTAAGATTCAATTTCGCGCATTGCTCTTTCTTGTGCACACGTCCCTTTACCAACTATGTGCGTTGCATTTAAGCACCATTTACTTCACATCAACGATTTTATTTATTAGTATTTTTATACCTGTATAATATTTAAGAATTTTATTATTAAATATATAATATATGTATATTTGCCATTTCACTATGAGACTTATATGTTTGCTGTGTAGCTTTTATGATTAAATTGTCTTCGTTCATAACAATAATAAATAAAATATTACAATTTATTCAATTTATAGTAGAAATTTAACTTTTTATTATCTAAAAATAACACTAAAAACGGATAAAAATATATTAATAAATCATTTATCATTTAAATTAAAAAAATTAAAAAACCCGATCCATAAGTCGTTTATCGCACAATACGCGGCAGTTTTAATGTAACTATGGCTTGGCATTAAAGTGGATTTGTGGGATATAATCCGATTCGTGGCTTAATGCAATTGCTAAAAATATTTATTTTCAATATGTCTAAATTTTGTTATATTTATTATAAAATAAAGCATTAAAAACTTTTCTAATCAAGTTTAACTTCACGTAACTCATCCAATCAACTTACTATTGTTATAAATAAGTGAATAAAATTTATTATACTATTATATTATTATACTATTATTATATTTAGATGAAAATAATTTTTATAGGCATTCTCAAAACTATAATTTTTAATGTATCTTTGTTTTTTAATTACTCATATTTTGAAGCTCTAGTTTATTTTTAATTCTCGTAAATCTACAGTACATATCTATAAGGACTTATAAAATAAATCATTTAGTTTTACACAATCATAAAATTGTATATTTTACGTGTTATCAATGGTAAATTTAATAGTTTAGTTTTTTGTCAAAATAAAAATATTCAAATAGAAATGAGGGTAAAAATATATTTCAAATATTTCAAAATAAAATAAATTAATACCTTATTAGTTAAAAGTTTTATAAAACAAAGTTTAAATCCCGTACTGTTCACAAACACGTTACAATCTCATTAGTATAAATTTCACTGGACTTAATTATGCATTAATTAATTCATACAAATTTCTTCTTTAAAGAATTTCGATATATTATTCCTTATTGAATTTTCTTTTTCAAAAAAACCCATCACTTATTGCTTACTTCCTGTCAACCTTTAAGTAATAATACGAACGAAAATTTGTTCGAATTTCACACGTGCTAAAAAGTTTGGAATATTGATTGACATGAAAGCGAATGGCTGGGCGTCTTCATCATTCTCAACCCCCTCGGAATCGTTGGATTCGTTAGCTTTCTGTCGAGTTGCGGTAATAAAATGTGTAACGGTAATAAAGTGCACGTGTATCCGGAAAATCTGGTGCCTTGTAATTTCTAATCAATTAACGAACCTGCTCTGTCATTTTATGCTAATTGTTTTATCTTCTGTTTAATGAAACATGTAAATTTATTAATTCAATTTTAAAGTCGCTTAACGCGAAATTGAGGCTTTCAAGTTTACTCCGACCTTTATGAGGACTTTATCAACTTTAACAATGAAGTTCTTAACTAATTCAATAATGTGATTTAATACACTATATTTGGCTTTCCTCCATTCGTTTATTAAAGTGGCTGAATATCTTAAAATTAATTGATGTACTACACTGTAATAAAAATCAGAAGTTCTTTTCCAAACATTTAATTTGCTTTCCAAGCAACAATATATATTTAAAAATATATATAAGACGTATGTATAATTGTAGAATTTTTGTTTTTATTATTAATAATTGAGTGTTTAAAAATATAAACAAGTAAGTTTAGTAATTAATTTAATGCGACATTTAAAACTATGAACGTAGGATATTAGAGGGAATGGAATAGCAGGGAATGAAAGAAAAATCGACCAATAAAAGCCGACAGGAAAAAATAACAATAAAAATCCAGTAGTAATAGTGATGCCTCGGCGAGGCTAATGCACATAACACATATGTATGTTTTCGTGTAGAAAGAGAGGAAAACATTTTCCCAAATAAATGTTATTTTTACATTAGGTTAAGGAACGTTTCGGCCAATTCGTTTCATTCACGTTCTTTCTTAAAAAGTAGTTAACAGCGTTGTAATGTATCTCTAAGTGTGCATTAACAGTCTCATAAATATCCTGGAAAATCATTACTGCTACAATCGAAATATACAATGCTTAGAATGTGTATAATTTATGTGTGCAGTAATAATAAACAACGACAGAGTTAATATCTGGCATTACGTACTCGGAGCTATGCGAGGAAAGTGTAAACCTTTTACTAAGTATATCTGCAGCCCCGTCAACATTTTGGGAAAATCCTTATGCGAGAAGTATGCAAATTGAGTGAGCCATTGACGATGATACTGTTTGCCGTATACGTGTATACGAACAGCGCGAAAGACATATACAAATTAGAGACTTCCTTCGTGGGTCATAAAGATGCATTAAATCCATTTCCTTCAAAGTATACGACTTGAATTTTTACTAGCGTGATTAGCATGTTCGATTTTCTCGATTTTACGAGTTTCAGAAAATGGAGTTATACGGATCCATATTAAATCACATTTTATGTACACTCACCACGAATATTACAATGTTTTTTTAATACTCTAGTATTAAACATAAAACGAAATTATAATTTTATCATTTTTATGATTCCCTTATTAGTTATATCGTTATATAATTTTTATAGTTCTACATTATATTAATTAAATTATGTTGTAGTTTAGTCTTAAAAGAGACATTATTTATTTATTTGCACTATTTTTTAATTACATTATTCCCAAATCTCTTTTCTTTTAACTAGATGCAATTTTATGTTGAGATAATGAAAACACAATAAATATGATTATATTATAACTGTTAATAACCTACAATTGAGCAAATTAGTGATGAACATTTATTCTCAGCACGATAACATTAGTACACACGAAAATCGTTTTTTTTTCACAAATATTTATTGCTGTAGATATTCTCGATTCCACCATTATAGGTTGTTATGTTTTCTCTTTTTTCATATGATAAAATTTATTGGATGAAATTACCAATTCGTATAACTTAATATTACCTCCTTTATTAGAAAATTTATTATTAAATAATATAATAAATAACGATTATTAGCTGTGCTGGGGCGATGACACTTGTTTCAACATGTTCTTAACTTAATTTATATTTTGAACCCTTAATAAATATCTTGAATTTCATAATAATACATATTTTTATTGACATTTAAATAATAAATAATTAATGATGTTTTAGTAAGTTAGTTTTTCAAAAGGCTTTCGACAAGAAGTCAATGTATATCATATTTTTCCTCATATGTATTAATAGCTAACTTCATAATATATACTCTTATAACTATGACATGTTCAGATATTTATACAGTAGATTTTTTAAAACATTATTAATTAATAAATTACTCGATAATCAACTTTCTCAAAAATTAATATACACATAATACTATTCATAAAATTCATTTGCACGTAATTATTGCGTAATAACTAAAACAATTTACAAACTACTTTGAATTATAAATGGTTTACAGCGTAAAATGGGCGGACTAGCATGAATAATTATGAAATGATTTAATCATCTGTCACGCAAGAAGCAATCTTGAACCTCTAAACTTCCGTGATTTGAGTTCTGCAGTATATGCAAATGTAATTATGATATATAGACAGGATTCATATTGATAGTAATGTGTCTATCCATCAGTCCGCATTTGCATTGCACCGATTTACATTAAATGCTACATAAGTCATTCAGCTTCTAGAGTATGATTTATGCATCGTTAAGTCATTGCTTCAAGACAATCATCTGAAAGGTTAAACTAGATCTATTTGTATAATAAGGACGTTATAAATAATTTTTAATGAAATAAAACTTCACAGTTGAGAGGGTTTTATATTTAAATGAGAACTGTGTAGTTTTGTATTGTATTTAGTCATGCATTTTAGAATTAAATATATAATTGTACTTATACAAATATATACAAATATAATAATGTTGACTGCATACAGAAGGGCGAAGTTCACTCTTACGGATGATCTTCCACTGTTATGGAATTATAACAGTGGAAGATCATCCGTAAGAGTGAACTTCGCCCTTCTGTAGGCAGTCAAAATTATAATATTTGTATATATTTTTTTATTCATTATGTATTCATCTCGTCAATTAAATATTATTTATAATATACTTACTTATCAGTAATGATTTCAAATTAAAAATAATATACCAAGAACGTCATGTAATGTGATTATTTTTTTTTAATTTTTTCAATAGGTAAAGTATATTTTACACGTAAATTAATTTGTTTTAATTAATTTAATTTTCCTGTGTTGATTTAATTACATAAAATCAAACGAAATAAAGATAAAGGAAACGTTGATACGATCGTGAGACAGACCGGAAAATTCTTTAACAAATTTTTAATTAGACGAAGTGATTACGATGTTTTGTCGCTACGAAAATGAAGGTGGGCAAGTATTGAAAGAATTCAGATGTGTCGACGTGATTTCGTTCTTCTTTTCAGTGGAAGCGCGGCTTGTTAACTTTACAGTTTACAATTTACGACATTAAGGGCTAAATAGTAAATGCACTGGCATAAAATTGTCTTCCTATATAGGCGAGATAAATCAGTATGAGTATATAGGAGGCAATATATAATTTATCTGTCTGGAAGTTCTGGAAAATGTATATATATTCTTAAAAGTATGGTAATTTTGACATAAAAAGTGAGACTGTAACATCCCGATGATGTAGAACTATTTAGTAGACATTTGTATGCGCAAATGCAGATTCTTTCGAATGATAGATGGAGAAGTTTAGTCATATTTCACCCCACATGAACTATATTACCCCTGCATTTTTATTTCTGTCAACATGATAAGCTCGAGTTTTTCTAGATTTATAGATGTGACCCATTTCGGGTATGTAGTTTTCGGTTGAGGGCCGGGCCCATACAAACCAACAAACATGCACTATTACCGTCCGCTTTTTACACTTTTTTCATATATATTCGGAGATAAAGGTTCGCCGTGATTTATTGTATGCAGATACGTTTTTAAAGTGTCCATATATCATAGCAAAAATTACGTTTCAATATAATAAATATATCCTGTGGCCGCGGGGTCACCGGGAAAAAGGTGGATATTACCAAACAGGGTGTATCTTCACACGCAACCAAATTCAATTAGCGTGTAATTTTTTGAGTGTTTAATGCCCCCCTCATGAATAAAATTAATTCCGGATGAAATATAGGTTCCAGTGCACGCCCCTAGAAGAAAATTATTATCGATCATTACCATAATTAATACTTCTCCCGCTGCAATTATAACACATTCAACGCGAGTACCCGTGGTAAATATTAACTTATCTTTGATTGTATCACGTCGTTTGCTACAAGAATTTGGTCTAAATTTATTCATGCTAGTTTAGATTATATATCTAGATCGATGGACGTTATAGATATAGTTAGGTATCGAAATATTTGAAACGTGGCAATGTATAATTATTTTAAGTTTAAATTTTCACTTATCAGAATTTACATTTTAAAATAATATAAATAATAATAATAATAATAATATTTTAGCTTCAAGCTGTTTAATAACGTTACATTGTTACTTAATTTTGTAGTCTTTATATTCACTAACGTCCATTTTCAAAGCCTCCAGTTCTTCCTTAATAGAGTTTGAAATCCATGACTTTATAACCTCCAAAAAGGCCTCGTTTTGTAAACATCTTAGAAAAGTTCTCTTCAAATTTTACAAAGAAATGCCTTCACTTTCCTCACAGTAATCAAAAATACTAACTTTTTAGTTGAAGTGCGGCGTTAAATTCAACAGCACACACAAAATTTCATAGTAAATTATATTACTATATATTGCATTAACGTACAATTTGTTTCCATTTTTAATTTAAATATTAATTTAAGTTTGTTTACATTTTATAACCCTCATTTATGTTTTACTGATTGAAGGGTGGGATAGAGGCCACCCGCCCACCCTACATATACATGATAACTTTAATTGCTAATCGTTGATGATTTTGTTGCTAAAAACCATCAAAACTTTAATGTAATAAAAAATAAAACAAAATCAAAATTTAAGGTTAAATATTAAATAGCTTTCTATAGCTATTTTTTTATAATTTAGATTTTAAGTTTGCCCACCCATCATGAACCAAATTTTTGCTAATTTACTCACTCAAACATTTTACCTTATTAATTTTTTTAATCAAAATTTTATTATTGACTTTATTACTTTCCCTATATAGAATATGTAGGGAAAGTATTGTTATCGTGCAGGAAAATGTCTGTGGGCGCAGTATCTCAAAAACAAATTATTCCATTGAGTTGAAACTTCAAACTTAAGGTTTTATCGTTAAAAACTGGAACTGAAAAGCTTTTCGTGAACATCCATAAACCGGAAGTGGATGTTTACTCGAGGCGTTTTTTGCTTTTTCCTGATATTTTTCTAAATTTGAAAAATATTACATAATTCTTCAAGCAAAAGTTAAAGAAAATAAAATACTGAACAAGTTCCAAATATATGATAACTTTAATTACTAATTGTTGGTGGATTCCACATCTTTTTTACAACGAATAAGAAAAATAATTACCACCACTATGCCATAATGACCTAGATGATAGAGTTGTTGACTCAAATTTCAAATGGTGGAAAAATATTGTAATTTGACGGGGGCGATCCTTTAAAGTAACAAGCTCATTTACAAACACACAAATACACAAATGACACATGGCGGAAGGACCACGTGGTCGATAGCCTAACACTACTACTACTACTACTACTATTGTAATTTGGAAAAGAACTCTTTAGAAAACACTGATTAAATTAAGGTCAAAATGACATGTTCGTTAATAGATATGTCGAACAAATTCTTTATACATTCTAAAACCCTCAAAGAAAATTTTGGGAAATTAAAGAAGTTTAAAAAATTTGGAAAATAAATAAAGATCTATTAAGATTATGAAAATCTGGAAGAACTATTGCTGATTATTAGCGATTAAGAAATTTATGACAATGTTTGAAATTTAGAAGAGAAACCTTAAATTGTAAAGAATGCTAAGATTAGTATATTTGTACAATAAATTCCATTAATATCCTAGAAATTTAGGAGAGAAATTCTAGAAAGATTTCAGAATTCTAGTTACCAAAAAAATACCTTCCAGAAAATAGTTGGAAAAATGTTGTAATTTGGAGAGAAGATATTCCTGGAAAACTATTTTAAAAAATTAGAAGAGGAGTTCTAAAAAGGCTTACAATTTCTAGTTACCAAAAAAATACTTCCTAAAAGCTTCTACTAAAGTAAATGGAAAAATCTTGCAACTTGGAGAAACAATTCCTAGAAAACTTTGATTGTAAGACTCCTAAAATATTCTTTAAAAATTTAGAAGAGGAATTCTAGAAAGTGTTACAAATTCTAGTCATCAAAAAAAAAACCTAAAAGCTTCTAGAAAAATAGATGTAAAAATCTTGCAATTTGGAAAAGAAATTCCAAGAAAACTTTGATTGTAAGACATCTGAAAAATATTTTAGATAATTAGAAGAAGAATTCTAAAAAGGCTTAGAAATTTTAGTCATCAAAAAACTTCCTAAGAGCTTATAGTAAAATAGATCGGAAAATCTTGCAATTTTGGAGAAGAAAATCCTAGAAAACTTTGGTTGTAAGACACCTGAAAAATATTTTAGAAATTTAGAAGAGGATTTATAAAAGGCTTACAAATTCTAGTCATTAAAAATTTTCCTAAAAGCTTCTACTAAAATAGATGGGAAAATCTTGCAAATCTTAAAAATCTTGAAGGAAATTTTTAAAAATAAGAAAATTAATTCTTAAAAAATTCTACACCCCTAGAAAATTTTCCAAAAATCTAAAGGAACAAATTCCGAAATTATAGATAATAATAATGCTGAAAATTTTTACAAACCAGGGAAAAGATTCCAAAATTTAGAAGGAAAATCTCTAAAAACTAAAGAAGAACCATTGAGATTCTAAAAATTTAGAAAAAAACTATAGTTTATTGTCAATTCTCATGAAATTGATGACAATATTTGCAATTTTAAAGAGAAATTCCTAAAAAAAATTATTATAACGAAGGGTAAAGTTAGTATCTGTAGAAAAAATTCCATCTCTTACGTCAAAATTATAAGTACATATTTTTATATCTCATTTTGTAATCAATTTATTTCTTGTAAGAGAAACAAAGCAATAAATACAAATACATTAATGTTTAAAAATCCCCAAAAAAATATTCTAGAAATTTGGAAGAGAAATTCTAGAAAGAAATGTTTGTCACTTCCTGAAAACTGGTAAAATATATGGAAAAATCTTGCAATTTGGAGAAGGCATCCCTAGAAAACATTGATAATATTGTGGCACACCGGTAGCATAAATTCTTTAGAAGAAGATAATTTTTAAAAATTATAAAATTAATTCTTTAAAAATTCCACTGCCCTTGAATTTTTTTAGGAATTTAGAAGTAAAATCTTCAGAAAATAAAGAATAGCTATTATGATTTTAAAATTTTTAACTATTGTTAATTATTGATGACAATGTTTGAATTTAAAAGATAAATTTCTAAAAACACTGATTGTAAGGAAGGACAAAGTTAGTACATCTGTAGAATAAATTCCATAAATGTTTAAGAATCCTGAAAAATATTCTAGGAATTTAGGGAATAAATTCTATAAAGGCATGAAAATTATGATCACCAAAAAATTTCCTACAAATCTATAGCAAAATAGGTGTGACAAAAATCCTATATAATTCAAAATGGCACACCTGTAGCATAATTTTTTTATACATTCTAAAATCCTTGAAGGTAAACTTTGGAAATTACAAAATAGTTCCTTAAAAATTCTACAATCTTGGAAATTTGTTTAGGAATTTCGAGAAATTTCTGGAAATTTAGAAAATAATAATACTGGAAATTTTCAACCATAAATATTCTGGAATAATGAACATTTTTTTTAGAAATTTAGGAGAGAATTTCTAGGAAGGCCTGGAAATTTTAGTCTTCTAAAAATAAAAACCTTCCTGAACACTTCTAGTAAAATATATGTAAAAATCTTGCAATTTGGAGAAGAAAATCCTACAAACCGAAATTTGAAAAAAACATTGTTGATTATAAAATTGACTAATATTTGCAATTTGGAAGAGAAATTCTTACAAAATTTTGATGAGGGATAAACTCAGTACATCTGTAGAAAATTTGATTGCAATTATTTCAGTTGCTGTATTTTATCCATTTTTTAAGATTTATTTTTCACAATTTTTTTTTGAATTTTCAGGAATTTTTATTCTAATCGTCGAGATACTTTTGTGGTGGTTCTAGAATAAATTTCTTGTTTTTGTTGTATTTATTCTAACCTTTCCTATATAGAATTTGAAAATATTACATAATTTTATAAACAAATGTTAAAGGGAATAAATAACTGAACAAGTTTTATTGAAATATATTTTTCATAAAGTTTTTAGCTTCCGAGAAAAAAATAAAAATTAATAATTTTGACATGTTTTGCTTATTACTACTAAATTATAGCAATTACCTTAGATTTACATAAATAGTCATTGTAAATAATCCAAAATTTTGGAAATTATTAAGAATAACCATTTCGAGTAAACATTATAGTTTTCGTGAAAAATATAGGGAAAGTACTCTGATGGCCACATCACAATTTTTATAAACCGCGAGACAATCAGGAATTTAATTTTATATGTATATGTAGGGTGGGTGGGTGGCCTCTATCCTTCGGATTTGTTAAACACTAGCTTTGTACCAGTTACAAACTTTTAGTCTTTGTTGGAAATTCTCACGGTTCAAATTATGTCTTTTTTACTTATTTAGTGATTCTCCTGGGTTTCCCCTCACATAATAAAGTTTTAATTTTGGAATAAGTAATTATTGTATTAAATAGCAGAAATTGTTTTTAATTCAGTCATAATTAACTTGCTCTGGCCTTTGCATTCATTTTAGAACCTCACTTAGACTATCCAGCATTAAAAAGTTCTCCAAAAAATCAAATCGTCACAATTCTCATGATCACAAAATATTTTAATGTTCGCTATGTAGTTATTCATCATTGTGTAGCTTAATTGTAGGTTTTGATATAAATATTCTATTTTTTTGCCTTTTAGATGACCAACTGTTATTGGAATGAATTTAAAAGTGAAATTAACATCTGTAAACATGAAGACGGAAGCAGAGCCAATAATTGAGTCTGTTTATAAAAAGGGAAAAATAAAACGTAACATCCATTTATATTTATGAACACAGATAAATAATATCAATACATTTGTGTTTATTGTATAAATTGGTAGCAATTTAACAAATATTTCGTAAATCTAAAAAATGATCGGTCGGAAGCAGCTTTATATTACTATGTTAATAACAATATTTATCGATTTAAATAACGCACAAAAATTACTTATTCAATAACTCTTATCTTATATTTTTATTACACCAGCTATTACATGAGATTGTTTAAAAAAATTATTAATTATACATTTTATTACTACTTGAAAATTAAATGGACACCTTTTAAAAAACGCACTTAATATTCATACGCTAATAGGTTACTCTAATCACAAGAGTTTAACGTTATACACTATTTCATTTTACGGGCCTGGCTCTCAAAATAAAAGGGGGCCGCGTTGATGGCGATGATATGTGGCCGAATGGAGTGATAAATCCCATCAGAAAAATTAAAGGGGGAGATTGAGACAACCTTTTATTTCAATTGTATCTCTCAAAGGATCTATAATACGTTTGCCACCCGCCGGTTTCGGTTATATATATATATATATAGACTGATTGACGTGGGGTCGCAGACACAAGGGGGTGGAGTCGGTGGTAAAAGGTGTCGGATCTATCTTAACGTAAGATACCCTTACTGAATTCATCAACAGTACCCTCGGCATATATTTAATGGTATCATATTACCCGGAATTAGTCTGATTATTTAATAAAATACCACTGCTGATAATGCTAAGTAATAATTTATGTAGTGCTCGTTTGATGTCGATAATTATTTTAGCGTGTAACTAATTTTCTAGGGGTTACGCAGACAGCATTACTGTTTTAATTGTGTGGCATATTATTAATGACAGTTTTGCTGGTTTTCCTTTATAAATTAATTGTGTTTACATAGCGTAAAAGTTACATTATAATTTGTTTTATCAAATAAATTACATAATAACTGATAAAAGCAAGATTTATTTAAAAAAATTAGATGATTATTGTAAATATTTCATGGCAGGGACGTTTTATCGTGATATATCTTTTAGTTTAAAGAATTGTTAAGCATATATTGGATTAGGCAATAAAATGAAGGATTAAAGACTTAGTACCTATTGTAAATCCATCAATATATAAAACGTATAAGAAATTATATAATTATAATTCCTCTATATATTTTAATAATTTTCTAAATAGCTTTTTAAATTCAGTACCTTAAATGATAATGAAATGTATCAGAACGTATTTATTTCCTAAAAGCTTTTTAAAACTAATTGCTCTTTCTCATTTTCCATAGTACGAAATCGCCTTGCGGCAAGAGTTAATAAATTGTATCTCGAGCATCAAATATGAATACCAGCTACTTACTATATTGAAAGCGGCTTAGAAGAGTTATGTTATATACCACTACTTCAGTATTTTCTAGTAAGGGTGGCGTTCCATCGAAACATGAAATATTTTTATTTATTGCAGATGCATACCTTTTAAACGATACATAAGCATTTGTTTCGATCTGTAAATTTACTCTTATCTAAACTAACAGTGTTTGTAGTTATAATTTAATCATAACCATCCACATATATCAAAATAATTAATATATTATAAACAATAACAGCAGTAACAAAGCAAATACATCTTCGTTTTAATATTAGTTGGATGTAAATTCAACAATCACTGACGCATTTAAAAGAACGCAAATTAAATCATGATAAGTGATAATACATTTTTTTTCTTTTCATAGCACATTTTTAAATCATACATTTTGTCCGGTTTTTAATTCCATTGAATTATTTTATAAACTATTTATTCGCTCTGTTTACACTTCATAATGGCCGCGCAGACTATAAAATAATATAAAAGATTGGAGTTTCTGCTAGATTTGACAACAAGAATATCATGTGGAAACTTGCCCTTAACTTAATCACGTTCCGCTTTATGGTCCTACAGTTTTTATGGCACTAAAAATATTTAGAAAATACAGATTATAAAATGTCAGCAGGGCTGTATTCATAAATTACGTAATGTTTGAAAAATATTTTAGAATGGCATATATAAAGAAAAATAAAATTTATTTTACACCAATTCCAAACGCATTAAATTTTATAACAATTAAAGCAAATGTGTAATATATACAAAATTCAAAATATTTACTATGATTTGATTGTTGTAGATTTATGAAATTATTTGTATTTTTATATTACTAGATAATTTTATACAACCACCTAAATCACTTATAATAAAATGTATTAAAATCCTTTAGTTTGTTGTAGAAAATTAAATAATAATTTAAAAATACGAAAACATTTCGTGAATCTACAATCTAAATTGTAGATTCACGAATTATTTTCGTATTTTTAAATTAATAAAGCACTTATGTCTATTAACATTCAATTAATTTGAAAATTCAATTAAAGATTGGGAAATGAAGAGTTTGTATGGTGAATTATTAATGCGATGATAAGGAATTCGAAGCTGTGATTTGTGTAGACTGATTTTAATTGTCATTGTTGAAGGGAGTGATTAAGCTTTTGAAGGAATTGAAGTGTTTTTGGTAATGTAGGAGGATGTATCATTAGGGCGGCATTATCATTACAGAAGATATTTGGAGGGATTAATATAATAAACGCAAAAAATGTAAAAAAATGGTGATGTGGCCATCATAATACTTTCCCTATATTTTTCACGAAAACTATAAGGTTTACTCGAAATGGTTATTCTTAATAATTTGCAAAATTTCGGATTATTTACAATGACTTTTTATGTAAATCTAAGGTAACTCCTATAGTTTAGTAGTAATAAGCAAAAAATGACAAAATTATTAATTTTTATTTTTTTCTAGGAAGCTAAGAACTTTATGAAAAATATATTTCAATAAAACTTGTTCAGTTATTTATTCCCTTTAACATTTGTTTATAAAATTATGTAATATTTTCAAATTCTATATAGAAAAAGTTAGAATAAATACAATAAAAACAAGAAATGAATTCTAGAACTACCACAAAAGTATCTCGACGATTAGAATAGAAATTCCTGAAAATTAAAAAAAAAATTGTGAAAAATAAATCTTAAAAAATGGATAAAATACAGCAACTGAAATAATTGCAATAAAATTTTCTACAGATGTACTACAGAGTTTATCCATCAGCAACATTTTGTAGGAATTTCTCTTTCAAATTGCAAACATTAGTCTCAATTTTATGTAGGATTTTCTTCTCCAAATTGCAAGATTTTTAAATATATTTTACTACAAGTGTTTTTATTTTTAGAAGACTAAAATTTTCAGCCCTTCCTAGAAATTCTCTCCTAAATTTCTAAAAAAATGTTCATCATTCCAGAATATTTATAGTTGAAAATTTCCAGTATTATTATTTTCTAAATTTCCTGAATTTTCTCGAAATTCCTAAACAAATTTCCAGGATTGTAGAATTTCTAAGGAACTAATTTTCTAATTTTCAAAGTTTACCTTCAAGGATTTTAGAATGTATTAAGAATTTATGCTACAGATGTGCCATTTTGAATTATATAGGATTTTTGTCACACCTATTTTACTATAGATTTGTAGGAAATTTTTTGGTGATCATAATTTTCATGCCTTTATAGAATTTATTCCCTAAATTCCTAGAATATTTTTCAGGATTCTTAAACATTTATGGAACTTATTCTACAGATGTACTAACTTTGTCCTTCTTTACAATCAGTGTTTTTAGAAATTTCTCTTTTAAATTCAAACACTGTCATCAATAATTAACAATACTTAAAATGTTTAAAATCATAATAGCTATTCTTTATTTTCTGAAGATTTTACTTCTAAATTCCTAAAAAAATTCAAGGGTAGTGGAATTTTTAAGGAATTAATTTTATAATTTTTAAAAATTATCTCCAAGGATTTATGCTACCGGTGTGCCACAATATTATCAATGTTTTCTAGGGATGCCTTCTCCAAATTTCAAGATTTTTCCATATATTTTACTAGTTTTCAGGAAGTGATAAATATTTCTTTCTAGAAATTCTCTTCCAACTTTCTAGAATATTTTTGGGGATTTTTAAACATTAATGTCGTTGAATTTAATGCTTTGTTTCTCTTACAAGAAATAAATTCCTTACAAAAGGAGAGATAAAAATATGTACTTATAATTTTGAAGTAAGAGATGGAATTTGTTCTACAGATACTTTACTCTTCGTTATAATATTTTTTTTAGGAATTTCTCTTTAAAATTGCAAATATTGTCATTAATTTCATGAGAATCGACAATAAACTATAGTTTTTTTTATAATTTTTTAGAATCTCAATGGCTCTTCTTTATTTTCTGGAGATTTTTCTTATAAATTTTGGAATCTTTTCCCTGGTTTGTGAAATTTTTCAGCATTATTATTATCTATAATTTCGAAATTTTCTCCTTTAGATTTCTGGAAATTTTTTTAGGGGTGTACAATTTTTTAAGAATTAATTTGCTTATTTTTAAAAATTTTCTTCAAGATTTTTAAGATTTGCAAGATTTTCCCATCTATTTTACTAGAAGCTTTTAGGAAGTTTTTTTAATGACTAGAATTTGTAAGTCTCTAGAAATCCTCTTCTAAATTTCTAAAATATTTTTACAACCAAAGTTTTCTAGTAATTTCTTCTCCAAATTGCAAGATTTTCCGATCTATTTTACTAAAAGCTCTTAGGAAGTTTTTTGATGACTAAAATTTCTAAGCCTTTTTAGAATTCTTCTTCTAAATATCTAAAATATTTTTCAGGAGTCTTACAATCAAAGTTTTCTTGGAATTTCTTTTCCAAATTGCAAGATTTTTACATCCATTTTTCTAGAAGCTTTTAGAATTTGTAAGACTTTCTAGAATTCCTCTTCTAAATTTCTAAAGAATATTTTAGGAGTCTTACAATCAAAGTTTTCTAGGATTTTTTTCTCCAAGTTGCAAGATTTTTCCATTTACTTTACTAGAAGCTTTTAGGAAGTATTTTTTTGGTAACTAGAAATTGTAAGCCTTTTTAGAACTCCTCTTCTAAATTTATAAAATAGTTTTCCAGGAATTTCTTCTCTCCAAATTACAAAATTTTTTGTTTGATACCAATGGTATTATATGTTTTAATCAAATGTTATATTATTTAATAACCTAGGTAATATATTATATGTTTGCTGTAATATATTTATTCTTATTATCATTTATTAAATAATTGATTATATAAATTTAATATGGTTGTGTAAATGTTTTAGTTACATCAATTAGAATTTCTATTAAACACGAACATTAATGTATAAAATAAAGCGGTAATTTACATTTTTAATTAATAATTTAAAGATATGATTAGAGTGTTTTAGTCTTCGTGTTGCTTTTATAAAGTAAATGTTTTTGCGGTGGTTTTAGGCCCGGGGAAAACTCCGTACGAAATCACTTTGAATAATTTCTTGTTTATTTGAAGCAGGCTTGTTTTCTACCGTACTTTACACAGGACAAATCCTGATAAAGTTTAATATTTAATGCCCGGTTATTAATTCATGAATATTCGACAGTTTTACCTTGGAAATTCGGACGGATTAATTTATGTTTTCTCAGAGCGGAGGCAAAAACTTCATCCCTCTCTCTCTCTCACACTTCATTATATTAAAAAAAAATATATAGCATGCCCGCCGGCGATATTTCACCATAAAGAAAACTTTTATTAAGTAAAAGAATCACCGGAAATATTTCAAATGCAAATATTGACCTATTGCAAGTTTTACGCATAAGGCATAAAACATCAACCGCCGAGATTCCTGTAATGATATAGAAAACTTTATGAAGACTTTTCCCGTAACTTTGATCGTTTTGAAGGCGACGCTAAATTTGTTTGCAGCAATTTTTATAACTTCTAGAGATTTAGTTTCGATCTCACCCACCGTTATGTACAAATAGTCGATTACTTAAATGAAGAATAAAAGTTACGGAAGTTGTGAGACGGTTTTACGGAAAATCGGGGTTATATAAATTCTCTTTAAATCGACACGCAAGTCATTTTTGAAAAAACATAAAATATATATACTATGAATGTACCATGAACTAAATTCTCATTTAACCCATGGTGAAATATTTTTATGTTACTTAATTAGAAGGTTAATTAAATATTTGGTTTTATTTCACTATTAAAATAATGTTTAATTAACCTTCTAATTTTACCATTGAAGAGCAGTATCAGTTAATGCAACTCAGCTCAACTGAACGCCTGTTTTTAAGCATTATTATATGTAAAATTTCTGGAAAATTAAGACAATTTATTATTATTATTATTAGGATATAATAAATAACTTTAGAGTTACAAGAGCGATATTTTAAAGTAAAAAGCTCATTTACACACATTCACAAATAACACATCAGAAGAACCACATGGTCGATAGTCTAACACTATTAGAGTTAATAATAATGTGTTAAGTAGTAACCAACAGAAGTCTGTGAAATGACATAAAATTTTCGCTTGACGTAACGTCTGTTTCAAATATGTTTCCTGAAACGACTGTGACTCATCTCAGTAGAAATGTCACGAAGGTTTTAGTTATTTTCCTAGCAGCGAATTATATAAACTGGAACATAGAAGGAACAATATTAAATAGGTGAAAACGAGCAAACTTTAATAGACACTCCTTGAGAATACCTAGTGCAGTAAATATAAATTTACTTAAGGAAATAATTTATTAAATAAATATTTTAATGCGCACACGTGTTTGTGTGTACACGAATGGCGTTAAATGTCTGATGAAAGAATGAAAATAAAATCTTAATATCCAACCAATTTGTAAGCATATAAATGAATATTCACACAAATTTTCTCATATCAATTACCGAAAAGTGACAGTTGAATATGGTTAGCGATTAATAGCTGACAGTGTCCACTTCAGCGTATTAATTAATTACACGTAAAATGTACAGCGAGTTTCCTAGACGTTGTAAATTATTCAGTAAATTAGGGCTAATTTTGCGGGACGCTCGCGAATTTAAATAAATTACCGCGGCTTTTCACATACTTGTTAAATTAATTATTGAGAATGACGACGAGGGTATGCACTGTTAGACGCAACGGCCTGAATTATAAATCGAGTCTTCCTCGAATCCTATGAATTTCTTAATGGTTTTCACGCCAAATTATTTTATAAATGATAAAATAGTCGCAGACCGACGCTAATTTATATCGTGTGAATGATTTTACAATAAAATATTGTACATTTACAATATATTATTGAAATGTTCAATTTGAAATACGAATTTAAAACTGGCGTGCTTTGTAATTATATATTTGTATTATAATATCTCTTCTATTGTTTTATTGTGAAACGTATAATTATAATGCTTTTAATTTTGCACAAAAGCATATTTATTACATTTGATAAATTAAATGAATATACCTTATATTTTACTGGTTTATAAAAATTATTTATATTCAATATTTATAATAAAAAGTTAATAAATAATGATACAATTGATTTTATTAACGAAATTAATGATATTAATATTCTTCTAGAGCCTATATTATACGTTCTGTATCTTATAATTATTAAGACTAAATAAAATTTAAAGTCATAATGTAAAATGTAAATACAAATGTGCATTTGGTAAATATTAAGGTAAAATTGACGTTAATGTCAATTAATACGTTAATTAATAATTATTCAAATTATAATTTAAAAATAAAAATAAAAACATTTCATGACTCTACAACAAACAAATTATTTAAAATGTTATTTTCTTCATTGTTTTTATTTTAATACTACATGTACACATCAAACACTTTGAATAATAACTCTTCACGTATTCAGCATCCCAGAAAAAAAATCACCTGTTGAAACAACTCGTTCCAGAAATTTCAAAAATGTTTTGTACCATAATAGTACCTTTCTTTTTAACACAGTACTTCTCCTTTTAACCATAACATATTGCAATCTCGACTATTCGTTCTAAAAATGAAATCGAATCAGCTGTTCAAACTACAAGTGTCATTTTCTAATGTTGCCACACATCTGGGCTGCTTCCTTTTAACTACTTCCATTTTCTTCCTTCGTCTCCTTTGGGTTCACTCAATTGTGATAACTGCCTGTCCTTAATCTGTCTTCAAGAATTTCACGATTCTTACTCTTATCTTCTTAACAATTCTTTTTAAATCGATGTGTATCCTCTCAGCAAACTTTATTAATTCGTTGTTCCTTTTCGAGTACACCTACGATACAGAACATGTAACAGAATATTTAGATGCTGTTCCTTCATCCTTGTTGGAAATTAATTATTGTATTTAATTACCGGACTGGACAGTAATTTCAGATATTTATCAGTTTGCTGTTTCTTTTTTGATAATTATTAAACAAAATGGTGATATTGCCATCATAATACTTTCCCTGTATTATCTATAAAGAATAAGCTTTACAAGTTGCTCATATTTATTTATATCAAGTAATTGAAAATCTGTTATTTATTTTATTTTCAATTACAATAAAACATCAGCTCTCGTAAAAAATGCTCGTCTTTAAAAAATACTGTTTCAATTAAAGTTAAAATATATATGTAGGGTAGGTGGGTGGCCACTATCCCACCCTCCAATCAATTTAACATAAGCGAGAGTTTATCGTGAATGCTTTTAACATAAACATAATCACTTACAAGTAAATTTTAATAAATGTTATGAATTAATTCAATCAAACCCTTGCTAATGTTTAAATGATTGAAGGGTGTGATAGCGGACACCCACCCACCCTACATATACAAAACTCTTTATACTCAAACCCTGCTGCCCGCATTTATTTTACAACAATCACAACTATTTGTATTTCCTTTTAATTTAAAAACTAAAAACAATGTTTTACCTATAAAAATTCATATTCGATAATGTTTGGATAATTGTTGGTATTACTATAACCCTTTTGATTATAAGCTATAAACCCTTCACTAATTCTATTTTTAATATTTTAACCTCAATTACAAAATCTTGATCCCTTCTTAACAAAAAAAACTAGAAAGAGTCAAACATTTCGCGTCTAGAAACACTGTTTTACCAAGCAAAAATACATATGGAGGGTGGGTGGGTGGACACTATCCCACCCTCCATTTTCTAACATAAGCAAAGGCTTTTAATGAATGTATTTTATATAAATGCAAACATTTGCTTAATAATATTTATCGTATATTATTAGTTTTTATTTTTCTCCTGTAAAACACTTGTTTGCGTTAAAATAGTTGAAGGGGTGCTTTAGAGTGACGGGGGCGATCCTTTAAAGTAACAAACTCATTTACACACACACAAATACACAAATACACAAATGACACATGGCGGAAGGACCACGTGGTCGATAGCCTAACACTACTACTACTACTACTAGTTGAAGGGTGTATAAAACAAAATAAATAATAAACAAAAAGGAAACTTTTATAGGGAGAAAACAATTGATTTTTTTTTAAATTTAAAAAAAAACAGATAAAATTTGAACATATTAATTGATGAGACCGTTATTTAATTGAAAATTCATATCACTTGTTAAGTATTAAAGTAAAAGCACTTTTTTTTAATTTTCAAAAACTTGTATTTGTTGGAATAACACGCAACAATTGTTTCGTCACACTGTAGCTTCTTCGCCTGAAGAACCAAAGAGAAACAAGTTAAAATCATTATTTTCTTAAACATTAACAATTGAAAATCTGAGCTGAAAAAAGACACTTATTGAGAAAATCACAATTTAAAACAGTTTAATTAAAAAAAGAACAAAAAACAACAGTTGTCAACATTGTAACAATATAAGAATGAGTGAAATAATTCTCAAAGAGGAAAATAATAGCTTAAAAATCAAAATTTAAATATTAATTTTAAACAAAAATGAAATTCACTAAAGGTTACAATAATTATTTACTTAAAAATTGTTCAAAAATAAAACAACAATTGAAAATACCGTTTAAAATAGTAAATTTAAAAAAAGAAAACAATTGAATTTTATTGTTGAAAACTTTCAGAATGAGATAACAATTGAAATTATAATAATTGTTATTAATTATTTTAAGCGTTTCTGCATTTATTTTCATAATACTGTACATGTAAATCAATATTTAATTTACCATTGAAATTGTGTTAAAAAAATAGCTGAAACTTTCCAAAGAAACATTTTTTAAATGAGCTAAGGAGTTAAAAAAATTTTGCTTAATTAGAAAGAAAATTTTCTGAAATAATAATAAATAAGCACAGCTAATAATAAAGAAAAAAAATGTCAAATAAAACAATTCAAAATCAAATCAGCTGACACATGACAGTTAAAACCGGTTGAAATTAAAAAAAAAACAATGGAATATATTTGAAACAACAGTTGCAAACTTTCTAAAAATACATTAGTCATTGCAATAAAAGAAATTTAAAAAAAAACAACAAATAAAGTTTACTAATAAATAAGAGTTGAACACTTTTTTTACAAAATTTAAATTTTACGAACAATAAATAACAAAACAATTGAAAACTAGTTGAAATTCTCATGTAAAAGAAATTCTTGAACCAAAAGATTCCCATTAAAATATATAATATCGTATATAAATAAAGCAAATCCTGAAATTTGAGATTCAATTTTTTTTCAGTTTTTTGACTATAACTTTTAAAATAATGTTTAAATTTAAAAAAAAATGCAATTGTTTTTCAGTATCGTGAAAACTGAAAAACAATTGCAATTTTTGAAAAATAATCATCAGATTATGGAATTTCTTAATTCCTACAAGAAATTTATTTAAATCAAATAAAAATCTAAAATTTGAACTCAATTGTTTATCAAGTTTTTCCATGATAGTCTCCTAAATACTTATCAGATTATGGAAATTGTTGCACCAATGGATTCATACATTTAAATTTATTTAAATCAAGTAAAAATCCAAAATTCGAACTTCCATTGTTTTCCAGTTTTTCAACGATAACTTTCAAAATAATTATCAGATTGTGGAAATTCTTTGACTAATGGATTCCTACAACAAATTAATTTAAATAAAGTGAAAATCTAAAATTTGAACTCAATTGTTTTTTAGCTTTTCCACAATAACTTTTAAAATAATTATCAGATTTTGGAAATTCTTGCACCAATGTATTCCTATAATTAAATTTATTTAAACCAAGTAAAAATATAAAATTGGAACTTCAATTGTTTTTCATTTTTCTACGATAACTTCCAAAATAATAATTAGATTATGGAAATTCTTGCATCAAGGGATTCCTACAATAAAATTTATTTAAATCAAGTAAAAATCTAAAATTCGAACTTCAATTGTTTTTCAGTCTTTCCACGATAACTTCTAAAATAATTATCAGATTATGGAAATTCTTGCACCAATGTATTCCTATAATCAAATTTATTTAGACCAAGTAAACATATAAAATTGGAACTTCAATTGTTTTTCTGGATTCTGGAAATTCTTGCATCAAAGAATTCCTACAATAAAATTTATTTAAATCAAGTAAAAATTTAATGTTCGAACTTCAATTGTTTTTCAGTTTTTTCACGATAACTTCCAAAATAATCATCAGATTATGGAAATTCATCCACCAATGGATTCCTACAATCAAATTTATTTAAATCAAGTAAAAATCTAAAATTCGAACTTTAACTGTTTTTCAGTTTTTCCACGATAACTTTCAAACTAATTATCAGATTATGGAAATGCTTGCACCAATGGATTCCTAGAATCAAATTTATTTAAATTAGGTAAAAATCTAAAATTCGAACTTCAATTGTTTTTTAGTTATTCCACGATAATTTTCAAAATAATTATTAGATTATGGAATTTCTTGCACCAATGGATTCCTACAATCAAATTTATTTCAATGAAGTAATAATCTAAAATTCTTACTTTAATTGTTTTTCAGATTTTTCACGATAACTTCCAAAATATTCATCAGATTATAGAAATTCTTGCACCAATGGATTCCTACAAATAAATTTATTTAAATCAAATGAAAATCTAAAATTCATCTTTAATTGTTTTTCACTCTTTGTACGATAACTTCCAAAATAATCATCAGATTATGTAAATTTTTGCACGAATGGATTCCTACAATCAAATTTATTTAAATCAAGTAAAAATCTAAAATTCGAACTCCAATTGTTTTTTAGTTATTCCACGATAACTTTCAAAATAATTATTAGATTATGGAATTTTTTGCACCGATCGATTTCTAGAATCAAAATTATTTCAATGAAGTAAAAATCTAAAATTCTTACTTCAATTGTTTTTAAGTTTTTCCACGATAATTTCCAAAATATTCATCAGATTGTAGAAATTTTTGCACGAATGGATTCCTACAATCAAATTTATTTAAGTCAAGTAAAAATCTAAAATTTGACCTTCAATTGTTTTTCATTTTTTCCACGATAACTTCCAAAATAATTATCAGATTATAGAAATTTTTGCACCAATGGATTCCTGTAATTAAATTTCTTTAAATTACGTTAAATTTAATATTCGAAGTTTAATTGTTTTCCATTCAACTGTTTTAAAATTGGTTTCAGAAATTTTCAAATAATTTTCAATTGTATTTGGTAAAAATTCAAATAATTTAAGCCCTTTTTTTTTGGTTTATTTAACAGAACGTACTCTTGACCTACGACAATAAACTCTGCGTTAACCTATAGCGCCTATTTTCCCGCTTAAACTCCAGCGTACTCTTGACCTACCTCAACGTAAGATTTGTTGGGGTGGGTCAGGAGTACGAGAGAGGTCATTGCATTGTTTGTTGAGGTAGGTCAAGAGTACGATAGAATAACTAATAATCAAGTTTATAAGAATAAGTTAATATTGTGTTTATTTTAGTATAATGTTACGATTATTACAATATCTGAAAATTAACGTTAAAACAAAGCGACAATTGAACAATTGAATGTCTCGATAGTAAACAAATTTAAATTATTTGAATTTAAAAATTGCAAACTTTCCTAAAAATGAATATTTACTTAAAAGAAGTAGTAGAAAACAAAAACAATTCCATGTTTTAAGAACTTTTTAGAACTTTCGAATTACATTATTTAATTTGATTCAATTTGAAATTTTCCAAAAAAATCAATTAACATTTCTTTAGAAAAAGTAGTTGAAATTTATTTAAAAAAAGAGGTTCTTTATATTTTGCTAAAAATAAAAATAAATACAATCGGAAATAAGTTTCAGAATATTTTTTAATGAAATTTACAAAAAAAAACACGTCAATTTTAAAATTTTACCAAAAATAAAAGAAAATAATTGAAAATCAATAGCAAAAATGAAAGACCATTTAATATTAAAAATTGATGATTAATGTTTTGCAAATTAGACTGTTTCCAGTACACCTTTTGATAGTCCTGGGTTCGTAATGTTTATTTATAAATATTTCTTTAGTTTATAATTTTACTCTTTAATTTTTGACCCAATAAATAAATATAAACAATAATTAAAACAATACGTATAATAAAAATTGTATGTAGAAAGCGAAATACATAATATTTACAAAATAAAAATAAGATACTGAAACTAAATAAAAATTCACCCTTCGTTGACGGTCTTTCGTCGGTTTGGCAGAAAACGACGCGGAGTTCGGACGAGTTAACCACCTCCTCTCACTAGATGGCTCTTTAAATACAAAGAGAATAAGAACATTATTTATTTACAGAATTTACAGTTATAAGCTAATTGTGAAAAAAATGTGTTAGTGTTTTAATCAAGTTTTACAGAATAAATTTACGGTCTAAAGTAAGCGCGAGTCAATATGCAGAGTGACTAACATTTATAACTTTAAAATTTCAAACTTATTGGCACTCGTAGCATATTTAATAGTTACACTATAAATCATTTGTTTTTAAAGCGATTAGTTAAAAATGATTACGCTGTTTTATAATTGTCGGAAGTTGCAGATAGAATTATGTTGATTCACCACTCTAAAAAGACTTTAAATAACGAAATTGTTGAAAGTTGTCTGCTCATTAATTGTTATGAATTAAAAATTTGAACGTTAAGCCTTCTGATTATTAATATTTACTCTTAAAATTGGATGGCAATTTTATCTTAAGAGAAGATGCAGTGATTACATCATTTGAACATGCTCTGGAGTTGTATCTTCTAAGAAAGCGAGTTTAGAGTTTTATTCTTTACTCTGGGTTTCCATCTAATCCTAATCAAGTGTGTTAACTCCTTTATAATTTAATCAAATGAATAAATGGTATTAGTAATTCGTAATTCTCATAAAATTAAATTAAAAAAAGTATGTGGCTATTTATAGGACGTAGAATTAATAATATAATGTTTGTTTTTGATTTGGTTGATTGAATTACTTGAAGATAATAATAATTTTGATTAAAACACATATTTTAAAATATTGAAGGAAGGTTCTAAGTGTTTTAATCAAAGAAAATGTAATGTTTAACTAAAATAAGTTATTACTAATATATAATGTTGTGTGGTTAATCATTGGCCAAACGATATTTGATGATATATTTAACTGTTTCGTTCGCACAATAAAAGCTGGTGATGGTGGTTGTTAATTGGCGACATCGTAAAAAGCAAAGGCAATTGCAGATAGAGTAATAATCGTGTATAAGAGGGTGTACTGTGTCCGTAAACAGCTGGGACCGGATCAAACGAGCAGCTAGGCAGCAGCTAAAGGCACCAAGCAGCAAAGGAGGGAAGATGGTGGTAATAAAGCACAGGCCGTGACGTAATGGAGTCGTTAGAGGGTCGGGTCCCGCGCGGACCAATTCACTCACTGAGTCGGGTCGGAACTCAAGTGCCTCAATTGCATTACAAGCGCTTTTTATATAATACCTCGCGGGAACAAGTGTGTAAAGAACGGGACTGGTTACCGTCTCGATGGCCGATGTGTACATCGCTAAAAAATGCGAGATCGCCACATTCATACCGACCCCTATTTCAAACATCACCACATTATCTTTCTACTGGGTTAAGAGGATCATCTCGTGCATAAATTACACTTGTTAAAGTGATATATGGCCATCCCGGAAAATTCCCCATGTATGCCTGCTTACAACTTACCTCAATTATTTACTTCTTATTAAAGTGCTAAAATAAACTGTAAAATACCGTTACTTACAAATTGAATTATATAAAAGAGAAATCATTTACTTTATTTTATTATAATACATTGTAATAAATGCAATTTAAAACAAAATAGTTTTACTATGCTGTTTGGTATAAAAGCACAATGTATTAGCCTATATTATCTAAATAAAAGTACACTTAGCAATTCTTTAATGTTATGGGCGCTTTACATTTACAACTATTGTGGTAAAACAAAGTGAAAAGTGTTTTAGACCATTTAATAATTAAATTATTTTTTAGATTATACAATAATATCAGTCGAAAGCATTTTCATTAATTAACGCATAATGATAATTATTTTTTCCAGTTGAATATAAAATATTATTTAGTTTATTTTTAATTAATCTATTTCAATTGTGTATTTCATTTCGCTTTAAATATCTGAATTGTTTTAAATATAATATGAATTATAGCCAAATGAAATTATCGGGAGTAATGCAATTATTTAAGAGAATAAACAATAAGCTATTCGAATAATTAATTTAGAGTTGGTTCAAATTTTATAATTGAATATAAACAGTAACACAATTACTTTGTGCAGTAATTCAGGCTAGTAACATAAATATGTTATGTAGATAAAAATAAATAATAATAATACTAAAATAAAATCTATATTCGTATAAATAAGAAAATAAATAAACCTCATTTATAAAATAAAATCAATAAATTTTCCAGAGTATTTTAGTAGCACGTTAATGGAGCAAGGTTTTTAATTATTTAATGGATATTGCATAATTATCAGCTACACAATCATCAATGTTTTTGACAGCATGTGTGATTTAATAGTAGATTTAAATTTCGGCAAAATTAATTGTTTGATTGATTCCGGAAGTTTATTAAATATTTTCGGCTCATAATATTTAGTAGTGGTTTGGAATTTTGAGAGATGAGGGCAGTGATTATAAATATTGATATTAGCTCTTATATTATAATTATTATGTATCTCATTATTATAGTGATATGATTCAATATTTTCACGTATGTATAAGAGTAATAATTAGAAAAAGCACGAAATTATTTTTATTATGTATAAGAGAACATAAATTCATCCCAAACAAATGAATTAATTTCTGCAAATTTCTTGATATTTCAGGTCTGCAATTATTATAACAGCTCTATGATGCAACCGAAATAATCTCCTGATTATTACTGAATGTCTCCAGGCCAGAATTCCATATGTCAAATAAAATTGTCATAGCGAGAAAAATGTAGTGCGTATGGCCGATCTAGTCAAACAGGTTTTGAGCTGCTTTAGAAGAATAGCATATCGACACACTTTATTTATTGTTTCATATCTAAATATACACCCAACAATTTTGCATTTTCGAGAGATGTTGAGAATTTTAATGATTAACTTTTTCATGTTCTTTTGTTTTTTTCTCCATTCGCAGTTAGTCTGTTGGTAGAAACCAATCCATAGTATCATTTTTATTAATCTTATTCTGCTTTAATGCGATGATTAAATCCTGAGATTTATTTGAAAGCGTTGCATAAAAAAAATATTGAGTTTGTTGCTGTAAGATCATTAATATACAGGGTCTCCCACCGAAACCGTACATCAAAAGTTTATGGACTTCTAGTAAATGTATTTTTATGAAATTTTCATTGCCAATGTAATCAAGTGTGCTCTATTTAATTAAAATATTTTCAAGATTATACGTCTTCCAGTTATACCTGAAGTCAACACCAACTTCCTTATTTCAAATGGAATACTATATTTTTAATACGTATTTAGATTGTAAATAAAATTCTGTGAAAAAAATTATTAAGTAACATATCGTCCAAATTTAAGCGTTTTCGAGATAATTGATATTTTTAAAAATTTTGTGCTTTTCCAGAGTTCACTTTAAAATTACATATCTCCGACTAAAATAAAATTGAAGGATTGTAATTTTGGCTAAACATAGTCACTACCTGACGGTATCCAATGATGAGTTATTTTTGTAAAAATAATATACAGGGTGTTCAAAATTTCAAACCACATTTATAATTTACCCTGTATATTTTTACATATTCGGACGCAGAATTTAATTGTGCTTTGATCTGTACTAGCGTTCCCTATACCTATCTTCATTACTTTTAAAGTTATTAACATGTTTGTAAAGATATGTCAATATTCTGTGCAATTAAAAAACGTTGGCTATGCATTTTATCAAGCAAACCTAGAAAAAAAAAAGAACAAGTTGTTTTAAATTAAAATATGAACGTATTGTTATTACTTGAAAGATCATCTAAGAGTGAACTCAAGCATTTCCACGTGCGTCCAATATTGTTGTGAATATTTATAGAATTATATTGTATTTAGGAAGAATTTTGTAAACATTAAATAAATAAAACAACACTACACTACAACAATTTGTTGTCTTCCAGTTAGATACGATTTTATTAAATGAAAATAACATTCAGTTTTATCCTTACTTGATTAAACTGAGTGTTATTTTCATTTAATAAAATAATTTACCTAAACACAAACCAACAATAGGGGCGAGTTTATTAATCGACAATTACTAGGATAGAAAATGTAAAAATTCAATTTTTTAACTTGGATGCAATGAAAGACACAGTAAAAGGCCTTTCTGAAGTGTAGCAATGTACATACCTATTTAAAATCCATTAACAATCTACGAGACCAATGTAGATTTTCTCCGAAAACTGTATTGTTGTTCCTAAAAAAAGTTTTTCAGTTTTAAGATAATGTAGTAACTGCTACGAGACAACCTTTTCAAAAACCTTTGATAATTTTTTTTAAAAACATTTACTTTGTTAATATCACATAAAGTGTGATATTAACAAAGTAAACGTTTTTGTTTAATTTTCCAAAATGTATCACGAAGTTAACGCCTCAATTTTTTAATATTAAGAAAAATTGTAAAACCAACCAAGTGCTTTCCAATAAACAACCCTTAACCTTTGATAAGATTGGAAGTATTAAAATAGGTCTATATTTATTTCAAAGTAGCTTTTTTAAAAGTAAAACTTGTCGCTTTTAATATTTGCTTTGACAATTAATTTATCTGATTGGATTGTAACTTTTCACTTGCTATAAAAATATGAAATTCCTTTACGTTCTAGAAAATTAACTAATAATTAGAAAAAAACACGAAAATATTTCTTAAAATCTACAACAAATGAGTCTTACTAGGACTGTAGTCTTAATAATAGTAATTTGTTGTAGATTTTACGAAATATTTTCGTGTTTTTTTCTAATTATTATCATTCGCTATATCTGCGAAATAAAAGTTATTTAAAATATTGGAATTAATATCACATTTTTCTTTAATTATATGAGGATTATTATTTATAATTTTCCGGATTATTTTTATATTATTGGAAGCTCTGCTAATAAAAAATTCATTAGCTCTAATTTTTGCATCTTCTAGAGATACATTATGTTTCCTTTTGTATTTAAGATAGACATCTTTCGTCTCTCGAACTTTTTCGAATGCTTCTTTTAATACATTTTTCATGAAGAGTGTTATTGAAGCACTTAATTTGTTCTTTGTCTCTATTAAAAACCAAAATTTTCTGGAAAACTTTGCGTGAACATGTTTTCCAATTTATTAGGAAATAAATCGAATTTACTGTCTGTGGAGCAATTTGTTTCGTCTATAAAACTCCAGTCTGCTGATTTTATTAGCGAATAAAAATGATTAATACCCTGTCTAGTAATTGGCATAATTTTTACTTTATCTGGTTTCTGAATAGTAGATTTGTTTTTAATACTTATGTGAACACCAATATAGTCTGATAAATTATCAACACTTGTGCAATCTGAATTTAAATTAGAAAAAAAACATTATTTATACAATAAAATGTATTAAAATCCTTAAGTTTGTTGTAGAAAATTAAATAATAAATTTAAAAATACGAAAACATTTCGTGAATCTACAACAATGAGTCTTACTAAGACTACAAAACAAATTAATTTGAAACAACTACTTCTCTAGCTAATACTTCGACAGACATTGAATAATACAAATTAATTTGCGTGTATTTATACAGTTGTTTTTAAATCTACTTTGCTGAAAAATCATATGTTGAATATAAGTCACATAATTTAGATAATCTAATAATAATAATATAATAATAATATATTTATTTGTAGTAAAGGATATTACATAGTTACTCTCTCTTATCATTAGTATTAAATAATATGTTAAAACCTGATAGTTTTCGAGAAAAATGTAGGGAAAGTACTATGATGGCCACATCACCATTTTATTATATTTCTTTAGATTTTACAACTTTTAATTAAAACCCTCGCTTATGTTTTACTGATTGGCGAGTGGGATAGAGGCCACCCACCCACCCTACATATATATACGATAACTTTAGTTACTAATTGTTGATTTTGCTGCTTAAAAAACAATAAAACCCTCTATATAATAAAATATAAAGCATAATCCAAATTTAAGTTTAGATATAAATATCCTTTTATAGCTAATACTTTTTAAGCTTAAATTAAAGCATTTCCAAGAATCATGCATATAAATTTTATTAATTTACACACTCCAAAATTTTAATTTGGAAATTATATTTTATTTAAATTTTGTAATTAATGTTATTGCAAACCGCAAGGCGATCAGTAATTAAAGTTAATATGTATATGTAGGGTGGGTGGGTGGCCTCTATCCCACCCTCCAATCAGTAAATCATCATACAAAATTATTTGAAATTTTTGTATGAATACATAAATAAAATGCAATTATTTTGTGTTTGTTTACATTTTACAACTACTAACTAAAACCCTCGCTTATGTTTTACTGATTGGAGGGTGGGATAGAGGCCACCCACCCACCCTACATATACATTTTAACTTTAATTACTGATCGTTGATGATTTTGCTGCTAAAAACAATCAAATCTTTTGCCAATAAAAAATAAAACAAAATCAAACTTAAGTTTAAATATAAGTGACTTTCTATAGCTAATCTTTTCTAATTTAGACTTAAACTTTGCCCACCCATAAAATGCATAAAATTTTTAATAATTTACTCACTTAAAAGATTTACCTTTTTAATTTATTTTTGATTCAAAAGTTTTGTAATTAATTTCATTGAATACAATCAAATGATAAGGAATTAAAGTTAATATATATATGTAAGGTGGGTGGGTGGCCTCTATCCTACCCTCCAATCAGTAAAACATCATTAAAAATTATTTGAGAAATTTGTTTGAATAAATCTATTAAATTTTGCAATAATGTTATGTTTATTTACATTTAACAATTTTTAATTAAAACCCTAGCTCTTGTTTTATTTTATGTTACAATTTTTATGCTGCTTCTCTTCTTTTCTTCTTCTTAATTGGCCATCGACCTATGGTTCAGCCCTGACATTATATCTAATAAATTTTGTAATGTGTTTTCTTTTTGTTATGTTATTATACTCAATATTTTGAAACGAATTATGTATATTATTTTCTCTTCTATTTAATTAATACATATCATAATCATTTATTTGTGTAACAACAAACTGTTGACCTAAATTATTAAAGTATTGATTGAAAAGATATAAATGCGGGGCGTTTTTATAAGTGCAATTCATTTATACAACAATGGGTATTTGTCGGTTTATTTTATTTATTTTACACTTTAATTCGTATTTTTATTGTTTTCGTGTATCGTCTGTTTTTAGAACGCTGTTATTTTCACTATATAAATAAAGTTATTCATTTGATTTTATTATATAACAAATATTTGTGTTAGTATGGATTGCCAAGTAGTAACGGTCGCAACCATTCTCTTTACCTTTTCTAACGGAAATTACATTTTGTATTTTATTGTATTATAGAATTAATAGCAAATAAAATCATTACCTTAATACAAAGGAAATTTTGAATTAGTTAAATATTGCATATATTTAAATTACGTTTCTAATTTAATAATAAACTGTATATAGAGTCATTGACCTTATTTTTGTGAAACTAATATACTAGAAATAAATTAATGGATTTTATAACCACTTATAATTCCATTCTTTCTTTCCATCGTCCTAATTTCCCATCCTCATCAATTAAAACTTGTCTTGATATGTCCACGTGTAACTAATAATGATCGATCTGAATGATGTAATCGAATTCATTAAATACCGACAAATGCACGATAGAAGAAAAAGAAATTGATTGATAATTCATACATTACGATACATAAGACATACGGATCGTTTTTTACCTGCGGTATAGTTAAAAATACCGACGTAGAGAATATAATAGACAAGACATGTTCACAATTCTAAGTAAACTAATTTGATAATTTATTATTATTACTTTAAATTAATGATAATACTACATGTATGCGACCATAAACATAATAAATCTCTTACAGTGGATGATTTATGGCTACTATGCTTTATATTATATAAGACGAGATCATTTTCGTCAATTGTATTCTATCTGGCTTTTGGTATTTCATGAAATGTAATACACCACGGAATAAAGAACACATGAAGTGCATACAAATAAGTATTTCCTTAATAGAGACTCGACAATATTTACTATACATACATGTGGATGTTAAGATATATATTTAATAGTTTCAATATAATATTTAGCGAGGAATATAATTAAAGATTGTAGATTGATTGATGAGGCACTTAGGTGTTGAAAATCCATACTTAATATTGAGATAACGCAATTGTTTGATTTTCAAATATTGGTTTATTAAACACTACATATGTTTCGCCACACTGTAGCTTCTTTACTTCGCCTGAAGAAGCCACAGTGTGGCGAAACATATGTAGTGTTTAATAAACCAATATTTGAAAATCAAACAATTGCGTTATCTCAATATAAAGATTGTAGATACATTTGGATTAAAACACTTCATATTAATATGGAAACTAACAAGTGTTTTCATTCAAATGTATCTATTATACTTTTCCATCAAGTGTGTAGCAAACTTTAAATTAACAAGCACTAAAAATAAGCACTTAAATATTATATTTTGATAATAATTTAATATTTCATAAAAGTAATTACTTAATTTTTAATTAAACACATTTAGCAAAAATAGTCAATCGTATACATAAAATACTGTCTATCGTAAATTCAAAGATAGAAACATAAGTTAGTGGAAAATCGCGTGTATCGAACTTTTGAAAAACTACAACAAATCACTCTTTCAAAAGAGACATTTGTCATATGAAATATAATTCATAAATCAAATTGGAGCGCAATATCGGAATCTGGAATGCTCTCTCTCAATCTGCAGTATTTTTGTACAAATCAATATGCAGACATTTCGATCTTGATATCATTTATCATCGATGCAGCATACTGGAATACCAATACACCCTTACATTTAATCAACTACTTTAAAGTTTTATGTAAATCTCATTGGCTATCATCGATCACTCGAATAATTTCGTAAGTGATTTTATTCATCGTTATTGATTTTATTAGACAATCAGTGTTTTTATGGATAATTAATGTATTTTGTGAATTCCCCGGCTTGAAATTACTTGTCAATTATGTCGGTTTGCATTGAATATATTTTATCCTATTGGTACATTTTGATGTATTGTAATGGCGACCCATGACACGTGTGAGACCTATGTCAATATATAATTACCACTGATATGTCAGATTTGTTTAATGATATTAATTGAAAACTATTATAACAATTATTATTTATTAGTTAAAATGCTAATTGTAAACAGTTTAGAATGTTAAAATTAATTTATTCCTTGTAACATTTTTATTATAGCCATTAGACTTAATGTTTACATTTATTTATATCTTCCAAATCAATAAACAATACAGAACATTTTAACATATCAAATCGACGAAAGTTTATAAAAAACAAAATGTATACAAAATTATATTTAAAAGGGTTTTATTATTTTATTTATCCAGGCACCCAATAAATCCGGCTTATTGAAAAAAAAAATGTAATACATTTTATTGTTAAGTGAATATTTTTTTAATCCAGAACAGTCCATTAAATTTCATTATTAGGTCAGTTGCCGTACATGTCAGAGTAAGTTTTTAACTTTTTATTATACTTATTTTAGTGAATGTTTTTAGTAGTAGCAACATATATTTATTGACAAATTTTGTACATATTTACATTAAAATGATGAATAATGAATGTGGTGTTAATGTATTAATTTGTAAAATGTGTCTTTCTGCCTGCATGTTTTTATTTGTATTTAAAAATCAATTTTATATTATAATTTTATAATATAACATAATGTAAACTACACTGAAGTAATAGTAAACATTATTATTGTTATATTTTTATAGTAAAGCTATACTGACGAGATTGAGAGATCGAAACACGTGTCTGCAGATGATTATAAACTTGATTCTCAGATTATTTAATTACCTTTTTCTATTATGATGAAACGAAAATAAAATTCCTTACTTCACTTATAATTTTTATTAATACCAGATGTACATTTCGAGTACTATGTACTCATTATCAATGGTAAATGAGACTTTCTAGTCTTTATAATTAAAACAGCTTAAAATCATTTCTTCTTCATAATAAGACTCATTATTGTAGATTTATGAAATGTTTTCGTATTTAATTTTTTTATTCGGTAATATATAACAAAATGCATAATTATATAAAAAAAAACTTCGATATCTTTATTTTTATAACCAACACGTATCGTATAGATTCAATGGAATAGCGCATAAATATAGTTATATTTCTATGATCGGGCATTAGGAATAAAGATACGGTTGCATATTTTACAAGGGAATATTGACACCCGCATGAATATAGATAGGGATTTTGCAGAATATATACAGGATATACAGATATATAGAAGACGGACGACTGGCATTAGCTGCTCTTACATATTTCACGCCTCAGACAGCGACTGAAGTTGGCGCCATCTCACGTTCATCCACCCCTATCAGGATTCAACCCGTCCTTATTATATTTTCTCTCCTTCTTTTTTTTTTTTTTGGTTTCAGAACCGCTACTGGCGATGCCGTTCAACATATATTAATGTCTCTTTCTCCATTAGAAACAAACAAAACATGAAGCACAGTTGAAATACAGAACTACTAACTTATAAATTTAATATAAAATGACTGAAAAATAAGTAGTAGACCTAAATAATTAAAAAAGGAAAAGATAATATATTTAATCATTTATTAAAGTACTTATTTATTTAGATATGAATAGGTTATACTATTTTTTATAACTTAGAGACGTAACTATAGTAACTTTTGATTTCTGGGAGAAAAATTTCTCAAATTTTTAGGAGAAATGTGTAATTAATTAATTTCACTTGGTTTTATTTGTTTCACAATTTTTAATTACAATTAATTACAATTTAAATTGTCAAACAAATAAAACCAAGTGAAATTAATTAATTACACATTTATCTAATTGCTAAAATATGTTTCACCAAGTGATAGATGAATCAAAAGTTTGTAGTTTCTAGGAGAAATTAATTGAACACATTATTAAATAGCTAATTGTGGATACATTACTATATAAATGATCGTAAATACCTTTGTTTATATATCACACACTTTTAATCTTTATTTGTGACTATAGTTTCGACAGATTTTCTGTGAAATATAGTTTGAAAATCTGTCGAAACTATAATCACAAATAAGGATTAAAAGTGTGTAATATATAAAATAACATATTACTTTCTTAATATTTATCTTAAAGATTTTCTGCTGTTCTTTCATCATTACAACTTTGTGAATTATTCCTATAATTCAGAATTTACATTTCAGTATATTTTATTACAAGTTAATATCAATATATGATCATCAATCTTATGTTTTGGGTGCTAAACGAATTTCGTCCACTATTTTTCCAGAAAACAATATTTAATTACGTGCCCAAGAGTAACCTTTTAGTATGTCTTATTTAGATTAACGCTGAAAGGTTAACGAAATTATGGTTTAGCGATGATACAGTTAAGTAGAGTGTAAGACCGCAACTAAACGAATTAGTCTGAATATCGATCGAAATTTGAAGGGCGATGTGAGTGAAGGAAGGCAGTCGGTTATTAGATTCCACTGGTAGAATAAATAGCTAGTCTGATTCGATATATTCTGATCTAATAAATCGATACAGGGGAATTTATTAATTTTAAAAAAGAAGTGTTAAAACTGTGATTTATTTGTATAGGGGAAGTTTTTTGGAAAAAAAAAATCGCTATGATTAATATTGTCGTTAAGAGGGTTGTATGATAAAAACAAACTACGTTATTTGTGGGATTTAATTTACTCGAATGATACTGACTGACTCGATCTAGTAAATAAAGACGCGTATCGATAATATGTTATATATAGAATATTAATTTACTGATGCTGTATTGTTTGCAATAAATGTATTTATCTAAAAGTAAAAATGATTATGATTAAATAAAGAAAACACTAATGATCGAAAATGTACCATGAAGTAAATGCCTCCAAAATTCCATCATACTGCTTTCACTGATCTAATAATAATATACATTTTAATTGACAAATTTTTACATAATAACTAATAAATAATGAATGATGGGCTAGTATATTAATTTGTCAAAAGTCTATAGACCAGAGGTCTTTCTACCTCTATTTGATCGAATTATAATTATTATTATATAAAACTAAAAAACAAATAAAATAATACATTTCATAAGAAACAACTGAGTATATCACAATTTTTTTTTTGGTAAACCAGGATCAAGTAAATACGTGTATAATTTTATGGAATTAAGATTTGATCTAGTAAATAGAATTGTGTTGCCTGAAAGACCACGAGGCAATATCGTTTTCGAGATTAAGGAAAGTTTCAGACTATAATTACAAACGATTCAACTATGTAATTAAAACTGATTTAACGGTTCGTACTCAGCAAATTGCTGCCATAAAATTTTAGGTTATGTAAAAAGGGAACTTGGTGTAGAGCAGATGTTAATAATACAGATCGAGTATGTGAGGAAAACTGTGAGATTTCCCTGTGTCCATTATGAAGGAACCTTATTTATCAAATGGTCTATCTCTGAAAGAGGACGATTATTCGGCCCGGAAGGGTGACAGAAGAACTGAGATCTGAGATATCGACAAGGCGCATCCTTTATGTTAAGGATTCACTTACAACCGCTATCCCGTCAATTATTCGCTGTCGATGCAAGACATTCGCTCTCCGACAGATGGATAGCTTCAGTCTGTTTTTTTTTATAAATTGAAAAATTTGACAAATAAACATCAACGACGGAACATTGTTCACTTCAATATATTTATTTCGTGATTTCCATGTTTGAAATATATTACGAGTACGAATATCAGCCTATTTATTCTAGATTAAGTTTAAATTAATTCTTTAAAACCTGTGTGTAAATATAAATTTCAAATTAAATTACGTATTAACAAAGAGTGCTTTAAATTAATGTAATGGCCGCACTTATGCAAGCTAATCACTTGTGCAAAATGTGGAGTTTGTGAAATTGATCGCATCGTATATTAAATCGCACTGCACGTACCTCCATTACCTTACTTCAGGCTCATTACAGACCTATATGCCTTCTATGTATCCCGCAATGCGCACTTCAAGACGCCCCCATCCACCCACGCCACCGTGGATTCGAGAGGATTACGCACCTACGTGAATAGAAGGGTCCCTTTATAACAGCATACTAATGTGGTAATGTTTCGTTCATGGCCTAAGTACTTAATTATGATGTATTACTAATAATACGAGAATCCATTAAAATATTAATCTTTCCTGAACACAATGATAAAAAATAATACAAAAATAATAATTAACATTCGCACATTAAGTAACTAGTTAATAAATACATAGATGATGATTTCAAAAATTTTAACATGCAAAAAAGGGCATTCCATAATATATTTTGTGCAGGGATTTAACGTATAAATTTGCAATCAAGCCAATGAACATATTTTGGCATGGTACAATGGTAGTTTTTAATTTGGTGAAGAAAAACACTTATTATATTTCATGATATCACGTGTTTTTCTTCACCAAATTTACATACCTGATCCCATCAAGAGTTTAACTCAACAAGTATCAATTATATGGTAATTATAATTTAAAAAAATTAAAAATAAACTAGAAGTTTGTAAATGACAAATTGAAATTATCTAAACTATTTGATTAATGGTTGAGGCGTTAACTTCGTAATGCATTTTGGAAAATTAAACAAAAACGTCTACTTTGTTAATATATTTGTTATTAAGTGTGATATTAACAAAGTAATCGTTTTTGTTTAATGTCTAAACTATAGTCACTAAATATAAACAAAGAAAAAAGTGTTTCATTTGTGATTTTAGATGTGTAATGAAGTAAAAGGTGGAGGCTTTTATTTCGTTAACAGTTTGATCCTTTAATTGTTTTGTTCGATATATAAAGACAATAATACCTCAAATAAATTGAAGTACACCGAAATAAGCTTCTCTAAGTAGTCCCCCTAGTATTAAGATATTCGTTTAGATTCAATTAGTTGTAAAAGTGTTAATAATAAAGCTTTGTTCGGGCTAATTAATTTAAATCCATTAGATGCTCATCGAGATTTCCCCCTGCTGCTGTTTTAATTATTTAGAAATAGAACGGTAATTAATTTAATAGGCTTAAGAACGTAACCTAAAATAAATGAATATTCTTTACGTAAAAAAATATTTAGACTGCATTCGTCTTTGTTAGAGAGTAAGTTTTCAAATTTTGTAATTCAAATTATTGCCAACCACTACGTTATGAGTAATTGAAGCTAATATGTATATGTAGAGTGGGTGGCCTCTATCCCACTCTCAAATCAGTAAGACATCATCAAAAATTATTGTAAACATTCGTATAAATATATCAATTAAAAATTGTAATTAATTATGTTTGTTTACATTTTATAACTTCTAATTAAAACCCTCTATTATGTTTTACTGGTTGGAGGGTGCATAGAGGCCACCCACCCACCCTACTTATACATTAAACTTTAATTACAAATCGTTGATGATTTTGCTGCTAAAAACAATCATACCCTTTATGTAATAAAAAATAAAACAAAATTAAAAACTAAGTTTAAATATAAATGACTTTCAATAGCTAATATTATCTTATTTAGATTTACACTCCACCCACTCACCATGCATCAAATTTTAACTAATTTATCGACTCATATATTTAACTTTTTTAATTCATTTTTATTCAAAAAGTTTTGTAATTAATTTTATTGGAAACCGCAAGACAATAAGGAATTAAAGTTTATATGTACATGTAGGATGGGTGGGTGGCCTCTATCTCACCCTCCAATCAATAAAACATCGTCAAAAATTATTTGAAACATTTGTATAAATAAATCTCTAAAAATTGCAATTTTTTATGATTATTTATATTTTACAACTTTTAATTAAAACCCTCGCTTATGTTTTACTGATTGGAGGGTGATATAGAGGCCATCCACCCACCCTACATATACATTAAACTTTAATTGCAAACCGTTGATGATTTTGCTGCTAAAAGGAATCAAACCCTTTATGTAATAAAAAATAAAACAAAAACAAAATTTAAATTGAATTATAAATTACTTTCTATAGCTTATCTTATCCTATTTAGATTCAAAATCTGCCCACCCATCATGCATCAAATTTTTACTAATTTACTCACTCCAAAGTTTTACCTTTTGAATTTTTTTTTAATCAAAAAGTTTTGTAATTAATTTTACTCCAAACCGCGAGAAGGTCAGTAATTAAAATTTATATGTATATGTAGTGTGGGTGAGTGATCTCTATCCCACCCTCCAATCAATAAAACATCTTTAAAAATTATTTCAAAAATTTGTATGAATAAAACTCTAATAATTGCATTTATGTTGTGTTTATTTGTATCTTACAACTTTTAATTAAAACTCTCGCTTATGTTTTACTGATTGGAGGGTGGGATAGAGGCCACCCACCCACCCTACATATACATATAAATTTTAATTACTGACCTTCTCGCGGTTTTATAGTAAAATTATTTACAAAACTTTTTGAGTAAAAAAAAATTCAAAAGGTAAAACTTTGGAGTGAGTAAATTAGTAAAAAATTGATGCATGATGGGTGAGCAGATTTTGAAGCTAAATAGGATAAAATAAGCTATAGAAAGTCATTTATAATTCAACTTAAATTTTGATTTTGTTTTATTTTTTATTACATAAAGGGTTTGATTGTTTTTGGCAGCAAAATCATCAACAATTTGCAATTAAAGTTTAATGTATATGTAGGGTGGGTGGGTGGCCTCTATATCACCCTCCAATCAGTAAAACATAAACGAGGGTTTTAATTAAAAGTTGTAATATATAAATAAACATAAAATAATAGCAATTTTTAGATTTCATACAAATTAAAAAAAAAGTGATTATGTTTTACTGATTAGAGGGTGGGATAGAGGCCTCCCACCCACCCTACATATAAATATAAATTTTAATTCCTTATCGTTTTGCGGTTTCCAACAAAATTAATTACAAAATGTTTGAATGAAAGACAAATTAAAAAAGTAAATTTTTTGAGTGAGTAAATTAGTAAAAATTTGATGTATTCATTCATTCATTCATTCATTTGTACTTTACAATATCCTGTTAAAATATGGTAAAAGAATTGAGATACATATATTAAAAAATACAAAAATTTAGGGCACAGGATTTGCGGGCGGAGTTCACCATGTGTTCTTCCACTCAGGACCCTTCTGCTTCAGGTGAAGATATTCGTTCTCTGCAACGTATTTTTACCAATTGGGTAATATATTGGCCATTACTGGCATTCTTATGTCCATTTTACATGGAACAATTTTAATAACTGTAATAATGGGTGGGCAGACTTTAAATCTAAATTAGATAATATTAGATAAAGAAAGTCATTTATATTTAAACTTAATTTTTAATTTTGTTTTATTTTTTATTACATAAAGTGTTTTGATTATTTGGCAGCAAAATCATCAACGATTTGTAATTAAAGTTTAATGTATATGTAGGGTGGGTGGGTGGCCTCTATCCACTGTTTAATCAGTAGAACATAATAGAGGGTTTTAATTAGAAGTTATAAAATGTAAACAAACATAAAATAATTGCATTTCTTTCCTTTTTCTATGCGCTTCTTCTAATTCACTAATATATAGATTAAAAAGCAAAGGGCTAAGTGGAAAACTCTGTCTCACATCCATCTATAACCTAAATTTATCTGCTACATTTATTTCAACTTTCACAACAAATCAGGTTTCTTTATGCACACTATGATTTTATCACTCTTTTCTTTCTCAGATATTCTAGCAAACTCTTCCCACGCTCTTTATCTTATGATGGTTTTAAGTTTAAGAGAACTGAATACACACATTGTTTCTCTTCCGTAACTCTCTACTATTCTTGTCAGAGTAACGATCTGGTTCCTTGTTCCCCTTCCTCTTGCATTTCTGCTAATAAACCATTACTCTCCGGTTTTTTATATCACTGTTATTTTTCTTTAGTTGCCTACATCAGCAACATCTCTTCTTTTTTTGAGCCAGGCACAAAATTCCCGCTCTGCATGATGCTGGTATTTTTGTTTCCTTTCTTCACATCTGATTTAGGAGCTTTCTAAATCTTTTCTTCTCTCATTTGCCTATCTCCTTGCACATTTCAGTATTTAGTCGATCCATACCTGCTGCTTTTTTACTTTACCGAAAGTATTTTCCTCCATGAAATCTTTAAGAATTTCGTCTACTGTTTTTTCTACATTTTTTGTCGGTTCATTTAACTAATATTATTTTAACTGCTGGAAATATCTGTGTGCACGCACCCTTAGGTTTAAAAACTTCGTATTAATTAAAAACACCTTCCTGTGCTTGACTGTCAAAAACAGAATACTAAACATTCCAAGGAAGCAGTCACTACACCAACAATATTCTTCTTTTTCTGTTGCTTCCTCTATTTGTTTTATTCTATCAACCAGAATCCTTCTTTCTTTCTCTCATTCAATCTATTTTCTTTTTGTTTTATTTTGAAATGTTTTAACCTCTGCTTGCAATTCATTTGTATTCTTTGCAATTTCTGTCATAATATTTTTTAGCTCATCCATTTCCCTTCCGTTACTTATTTGGTCCTATATGTTATCTATAGCGTTTTTATCTATGCTTATATGTCTATCTTTGTGAGCTTCCCCAATTTTTCTTTCTCCTGGTGAACGTAATGTTTGCTTGCTTCTAGTAAAAACTATATTTTTACTGTCGTACGTTTCGTGTTAATCTAGTTCACAACTTTCCTTTTGATAATTGTCTTCCTCGTTATTAGTTGGACTTTTAACTTTTTGCATTTCTTCAGTTCTCCTCTTTATCACTTTACAATTAATAATAAAAAAAAATTGCTTGCTGTAATAGCTTGATCACATTTTTATTATCTCTAATAACTTAAATTATAATATTCAAAGAGTCCAAGATCCGCTTGTTCCAGAGGATAACTACCACCTATCACTGCATTTGGATCTTGGTTTCGAATCGTGTTAAGCTCCTAAATTTTCCATTTCTGGTCAATTTAGTTATAACTTAACTCTGTACTCTGGACTATACAAAGCTTTAGATGCGAATGTTCCAAAACACCATTCTAAACGGATTAATCTCAAGAAAGAAGTTCCTCTATGGTTTGATATGGAATTGACTCATTATATCAAACGGAAAAATAAACTTTGGGTTAAATACTTAAGAATAAAATATGAAATCGATAAGGGAGAATACCATGACTTTTGTAGATTCATTAAGAACAACATGAAAGTAAAGTAATAAATTTAAAAATACGAAAACATTTCGTGAATCTCCTTGTTGTAGATTCACGAAATGTTTTCGTATTTTTAAATTTATTATTTAATTTTCTACAACGAACTAAAGGATTTTAATACATGAAAGTAAAGTGTCACAACTTTATTCCATCGGCTGAAAGATCACTGTTTAAAAGTGAATATAACATAAAAAGTTATTGAATTTGGACTGATTTCATTAAATTAATCTATTTAAAATCAATTTTATAATAAAGCTGTACTGACGAGATGGAACGATCGAAACACGTGTCTGCAGATGATTATAAACTTGAATGCTAGATTATTTAATTGCTTTATATATATAAAATAATTGCTTATGATATACACACTCTATTATTTATAAATCAAGAGATATTTATATAGAAAATGTTTATACGGTTTACTAACGTCTAATAGAATTGCGTTATAGATAATAAATTAAGTTATGCTAGTGGTAATAAAATATATTTGGTCGTGTAATTCCCAGTGTGGCCATCGAAAACTGTCGACACAATGATTTGTAGCACCTACGAGTGATAGATTGCCATAGACCTGTCAGTTTTTGTCTAAATAAAAGAAAAAAAAAGTGCAGCAGCGGACATCCTCCTGCACCGGACGCGAGCTTTGCACTCTCTTTTCAGCCTTACAAGTGTACTTAACGTCGAGTCCTACTTCTAACGTCTCACACTAACCGACGTTTTATTTTAAATTGAATTTCACCACCGCTCTTCAACTTAAATTAAACCCTATTTCACAGTTCCCGTTGAAACTTTATAAAGCTGATCATTCCTATATAAAAAAAATAACGCCTTAATTCAACGCAAAACAGCTCGCCGTGTTTTACTTATTCCGCACTTAAATTTCGAACACGTCCTTTTTAAAAACTGGGATGTCTGTGCGGCATTTGCATAATTGTCACTTTTTCCAGGAAAACCAGCCTTGAATTTATTTCTTGCAGAGTGTTGAATTTATGGTGTTTTTGTTCATTTCTCACTTGACTTTTGTTTGCAGTTGCCGCTCGAATCAGATAGGGAAATCCAGGTGTGAGCGGTGTGTCGCAAATGCACTTTGTGTAAATATTGCAACAGCCAGACAGCACTTCAATTGTGCGACTGGATCGTACTGCTTATATTATACAAGTATCTATAGAAAATCTGATTCAATATGTATCTGATTAAATATGCCTTACAGCTTTTCAGCTTTCTGGCAAAGAAAAATAATTTAAGTGTCAGTTATAGTAAATATTGATAAATTTTATTTAATAATATTTACCACAATATTTTGAACTGATACTTAAAATTTTTTGAAAAGCTGTGTAAGGCATATGTAATCAGATATTAAGTAAATAAAATACTAAAATGCGAATTTAGTTAAATTCACAGGCGTAAAGACAACAAGGTCGATAACCATGAGAAGGAAGAAGACGAAGAATCATAAAAATTATTGTTATAATATATATTTTAATTACAATCTTCAATAAAAATGCAATCGATACTTGTTGAATTACATAGAGATATGTACATTTGATCAAGAAAACAGTTATTATCATATTCCATGATATCATAAAACATAAGTGTTTTTCTTCGACAAATTCAATATGTTTCTCCTCCCTCTTTATTACATTATATAAGCGAGCTTACTATTAAAAATATTAATTATTCTTATCCTTACCAGTTAATTAATCTGTATAATTAAAAAATGCACACACACATATTTAATATAGATAGTTTTGTATTTAGATGGAATCGAATTTACTGAGATAATATTTATATTAATTAAAATTTTATTTCAATAGTAATTGCATTTCCTCTCATCCTTCCTCCTATTATCCTTTATTTGCGTTAATTGTTATCACTCCCTGTATACTCATGAACTTAATCAAAACATTTCCTGTACTATCGTAAACATTTCTTATATTACGTTTCAAAGGATCTGTCGTCAACAAGATTGCATTTCCATGTCAGAGCAAACGATTTTGCAGAATCCTATTACTGGGTAGACAGTTCACTGTACGCAGGTCGCGATAATCATACACAATACTTACATTTATGCTTAGGCGTTGTAAATGTTATAATTCGTTATATCAGGGTGGGGGTTCCGTTTAAAATCGTGTGAAATTCAGGTTCGAGAATGGGAGAAGCGAGGGCGATAATTCGTATTTTCGTCACGATCTCGGTCACAGGCAGAGAGTCGTGCAAGTTAATTTTCTTATAAATTGTCAGCTGTTGAGCACAAGAAAAGGGATAGGCATTGTGATATTGTTTACGGGCCATGACTAATGCGGACACCTAAACACTTCGGCACCTTTATAATGTCACGGATTCTGGCCGCGGCGAAATCCCGTTTTGGAATGTTTGCTAATTTCTGGACAAATAAAAACTTTACACCTTTCACTATTCTTCGGCGCACAATAAACCATCTTCTTTATGCCGTGATCTAATGTTTCACCGTTTCACCCAAGTAAATAATTTACGACATTACATAAATTGAAAAGGAAAAGTAAATATTATTTGTAACCTCAAGTTGTATTTTAAATAAATTTTCATACTTTTTTTTAATAATTCATATACTTTTAGAATTATTCTAATTGCAAGTGCAAATTTCAAACTTATTTGACTATACAATTAGAGAGTTGTCATATCGTTTGTAGACAGTGTATGTCTTTGTATTTGTCTTTTAAAATGTTAAAAATACATCAATTTTAAATAGATTTATACATTTTTAAATAAATTACATTCCCGATACTTCTTATAGATTTTTTCTAATCACTAATCAAGTGAAATTTCCAAACCTTATTAACTCTACACATGAAGCGTTGTCATGTTGTTCTTAAGTAGTGTATGTCATTTGTTTTTTAATATGTTAAAAAAAAACATTAATTTTAAGTAAAATACGAGAATTTTAAATTATGTTCTCAAGTGAAAATATTATAAAAGAAATTTAAATAGCGAAATAAAATTTTCAATTTATGTAATCATGCATTTTGAGCGTTGTCATTGTATTTTTAATCAGTTTATATCATTTCTTTTTTCACTATTTCAAAAATACATTAATTCTAAGTAAACGTACACATTTTTAAATTATTTTAGCTCATGGTAATTTATCTAGAATTTTTTAAATCGAGGGTTGCAATTTTTACATCCTTTAAATCTATATTTCTAACGTTGCTCTGTTGTTTCCAGTCAGTGTATTTCTTTTATTTTTTTATTATGTTAAAAATACACAATTTCTAAGTTTATTTAAAGATTTGTAAATCAATTTGTTAGTTCGTAATATTTTTAAAAAAATGTTTAATTACGAACTGCAATTTTAAATTAATTTGAATCTTCAGTTGGAATACTGCCATGTTGTTTTTAGACAGTGTATGTGTTTTGATTTTAATTATGTTAAAAATACGCCAATTTTAAATAGATTTCCATATTTTGTTAATAATTTATATGCTTGGTACTTATCTTTAGAATTTTTCTAATCGCAATTGCAATTTTCAGACTTATTTAACTCTATAGTTGGAGCGTTGTCATATTGTTTCTAGGCAGTGTATGTCATTTGTTTTTTAATATGTTAAAAATATATTAGTTTTAAGTAGATTTAGAGATTTTACAATTATTTTCTCACATGAAACTATTTTTTTTAAATTTTCAAATCGTGAGATGCAATTTTCGTGGTATTTTTAAAGAGTGTTTATCATTTGTTTCTTTAGTATTTTAAAAATACATAAATTATGAGTAAACGTATGGATTTTTAAAATTATTTTGCCTATGGTAATTTTTCTAGAATTTTTTAAATCGTGAATTGCAATTTTCAAATTATTTAAATCTACATTCATAACGTTACTCTATTGTTATTAGTGAATGTATGGATTGTATTTTTTATTATGTTAATAATATATTATTTTTGAGTATATTTGAAGAATGCTAAATAATTTTCTTAGGTCGAAATTTTTTAAATGCGAGTTGCAATTTTAAATTAAATTGAAACTTTAATTAGAACGCTGCCATGTTGTTTTTAGACAATGTAAGTGTTTTGTTTTTAAATATGTTAAAAATACATCAATTTTAAATAAATTTATATAATTCTTGAATAATTTTACATGCCTGGTATTATTTTTAGAATATTTCTAATCACAAGTGAAATTTTCAAACTTATTTGACTCTACAGTTGAAAGGTTGTAATGTCGTTTCTAGGTAGTGTATGTCATTTGTTTTTTTAATATGTTAAAAACACATTAATTGTAAGTAGATTCAGAGATTTTTAAATTATTTTCTCCGTTGATAATTTGAAATTGTGAGATGCAATTTTTAATTTGTGTAATCCTGCATTTTAAGTGGCAGACTTTTTTAAAATTACTTTAACGTATTAATTTAAAAAAAAAAGTAGTTGATAATTAAATGTATATGTAGAGTGGATGATCTCTATACCATTCTTTAATCAGTAAAACATCATCAAAAATTATTTAAAAAATTCGTATGAATACATCTCTAAAAATTGCAATTATTTTATGATTATTTATATCTTACAACTTTTAATTAAAACCCTCGCTTATGTTTTACTGATTGGAGGGTGGGATAGAGGCCACCCACCCACCCTACATATACATGATAACTTTAATTGCTAATAGTTGGTGATTTTGCTGATAAAAACAATCAAACTCCTTATGTTATAAAAAATAAAACCAAATCAAAATTTAAGTTTAAATATAAATGACTTTTTATAGCTAATCTTATTTAAGTTAGATTTAAAGTCTGCCCACCCATCATGCATCAAATTTTTATTAATTTACTCACTCAAAACTTTTACCTTTTTAAGTTCGTTTTTATTCAAAAAGTTTTGTAATTAATTTTATTGGAAACCGCGAGACGATATCAAATTAAAGTTTATATGTATATGTAGGGTGGGTGGGTGGCCTCTATCCCACCCTTCAATCAGTAAAACATCGTCAGAAATTATTTGAAATTTGCAATAATACAATGTTTATTTACATTTTACAACTTTTAATTAAAACTCTCGCTTATGTTTTACTTATTGGAGGGTGGTTTAGAGCACACCCACCCATCCTATACATACATGATAACAATAATTACTAATACATGGATTTTACAAAATTGTTTTCTTTGCTTATATATGATAGAATTTTGAGAAAGTATTGTAATTTTTTTTTGAAAAGTAATCTTTTACTGGGGCGATAATTTCTTCCATACATCATTCGTTATAAATTTTATGAATTTTCCTAATATTCAACTAAGGATTCAGATATTTTGTATGTAGATTGTCTAGAGTATTAGCTATGATAAGAAGGAAATAGAGCTAAGTGTTCTTTCACCGAAATTTTCTGCTCAGAAGTTATTTTGAGTTTATCTACTTGCTTTTCTCACAAATATTCACCAGTAGGCTTTCCAGTTGTTACTTTCTTCGATGCTCTTGTAAGTCTTCTATCGCTCACACGTTCATGGTGAGCGACGAGAGCATTGAAGAAAAAAAAAAATCGACAAATCGGAATATTAGCGCCACCGATTTTAAGTAAGAACGCATTTTCACACTGGTTTGTCCCTTTCATACCATCACGAGATTGCCTATGCTTCACAGACTTAGTCTTTAGCTTTCATTTATATTTTTTTGAACATTTATTGTTTATATGTATGAAAGTTTTGGCTGTAACTAATTTACCAGATGTGTTGATGTAACTCACGCTACTAAAAAAAAAATTCTTTCCTTTGGCGCTTCTTCGGTCAGAAGAACATATTCGGCATTGTATGCTTTTTGAGTTTCGCAAGGATAGTAACACAATAGTTACGGTCAAAAATATTTGCGATGTTTATCCACATGCATTAGAATTAATAATTTTAATCTCTCTGGCTCCTATCGATTATATTAGACAGCAGCTTTCACTGCTGCCCTTAGCATGTAGGGCAGCAGTGAAAGCAAATCTTTGAAGAAGAAAATAAAAAAGGATCACAGTTTGGGATTTTAGATTTCTTCTAGCTGACTGAATGAAACTAACCTTAAATGAAGTACATTCCTGTGGATGTTTGGAGTTGAACTGCTCATAGTAAAGGACATTAATTTTGGCCGTATCGAGAAATTCATTAATATCATCTACCGTAATTGTAGGCTCTAGATGATATAAGTGCAAGTGGAGCTTTCACCAAGACAATCCCTGTGTCAAAAGTCGATGAAAACAATGATTAAATTGGATGAATTAGGCTTCGAACTACTTTCCTACCCATCGTACTCTTAAGATTTGGTCTTTCTGCAAACATGGAGAAGATGCTTCAGGAAAAAAAATTTGGCTCAAATGAAGAAGTGATTGCCGAAAATAAGGCTTATTTTGAGAGCAAAGACGAATCGTTTTACATAAAATACATCGAAAAGTTAGAGGACCATTGGAATGAATGTATCACTCTTAAAGGTAAGTATGTTGATGAATAAAGTGGAATATCTAAAAAAAAATGTTTTTATTAGCTAATAAGACTCCGGATTGAGTGATTTGTTAGTTCGGTGTGTGCAATATGAAATGCAGCAATATGTGCTTATATAGGTGGTTCAATGCTACAGTAATATCTTGAAAAATTAACGATATTTATTTAATTCTGAAACCTATATGTATATTAATACGTATGAAATATGTCATCTTTCAAATATCCGCGTTTGTACGGTTCGGAGAGATCCAATTTTCAATGACTCGCGGCAATTCCACCTGAATTTGAGCGATGGCTTGCGTTATGTTGATTTTGAGGGTATCAGTCGATTACGGCGTATTAGCTCAAACTCGTGACTTTAGGAGAAAAAGTTTAGTGGGTCAAATCGTACAATCTCGGTGGCCAATTCATGTCACTCCGCCGGATAACTCTATCTTAAAATCTGATCCATAAATTTTCCTGTTTCCTTGCATACTTCACTCCTACTGAACGATGGCGAGAAAACCGCAAAATACATTTCCCTTCTTTCACACATCCATGATTACTACAAGTTAAAGTTGGTTTATTTTTTATGACTTTTTAAAACCTGTGTATTAAAATAATAATAATAATAAATTTATTTGTTTAATAATGAGTTTACTGCAATAAATCTGTGTGTGGATTTTTTTTATTTTTAAGTATTTTTACGGTTATACATAACATATAAACTCTAACATATTGTGTTTTTAATGCTTCTATATGAAAAAGTAAGTACACTTTCCTAAACCATTCGCCATTGGGAAATAAAGTGCTATCGGTGCAACGGACTCTTCTCTTTGAAGTAATAAACTGAATTACTCACGTACATTTCACATTTCAACTTAAAGGAGTCACCTCATGTATTGTATCTAACTGATAGAGAGGATTTTCAGCAAGGAAATAAATTTAGTTTGTAAATAGCGATATTAAATAATATAAAAAAAGTAGTAAAGAGAATTGTAGTCCATACTTATACTGAATTGAAATATTCACTATGTTTTATTATTTATTTGTGATTAAAATATAGTGATTTTTCAATTCAGTGTATAAAAAAGTAGATTTAGATGTAATATTTCTATCAGTTCATTATCTGCAGCGTGGTCCATTATTGATTAGAATCTTTCATCTAGCTGTAAAAGATTTATCGACGATATAACGCATCCGATGTTATTAACACGATTAGTTATGGATTATATCCTCGCATGGATTTTTATGCCGCATTACCTCTAATTGAAAACTGTAAGTAATCTAATCAGCGGATCATCACACCGCTATCATAATAAACGCTATTTGATTAGGATCATTGTAAATATTGAGTGGTGGAATTGTTGCGGGGCGGTTTTTAGCATATGACGAGAGTTCGTTTGTTTAGGCCCACGGAGAAGAGAAAGGCCGCAATCCACAATTGTTTGGTCCGCGCTGTTTCTCTGTGACAGACGTCCAAGAGTTCACAAGGGTCTGGGAGGTCATAAACAGGTCTACACTGAGTGAATTATTCCCCGGTGTACAATATACTCACATGGCGAAGTGCTCCCTTACTCTCCCTTACTGCATCAAGTGTAATGTCTCTAGTGCCCATCATAAACCATAGAATTACTACATATTATTATTAACTTCACCCATTAAAAATATTGCTAATATTATATTTAAGTTTTAAAATATTTCATTACTGTTCCCCTTTTATAAATACAGGGTGTTCTGTTAACGTAGGAAAAGGGCTGGGTCACAAATACCTTCGACTAAAATATGATAATGATGATTTTGCATATAAATATGTTGTGTTAAAAAACATATTTGAATCCAAAAGTTGGTTGTGAAGTATAAAAAAAACAGTAATACTATTACATAATAATTAAAATATTTTTTTATTGGTGCATTGAAAGATTGTACTTGAAAGATCATTTCATTTAAGAACTTTTTTATCTCTTAATAATATTAGATGTATTGTAATTTAAAATAAAATATGAATATAGTATGCTTATTATGAAATTCTTTGTAATTTACATTAACTAAATACTTTTATATCATTTAAGTGTCCTTATTAATGCAAGCAACTATTATATTAACATACTAATTAGGAAAATACGTATGCCAGTCGATTTAAAATATTATTTAATTTTTAAAACTCTGTTTTTATAAAACAAACATATGAAATTACCGCGGATAAAATAATTCAACTATACAGTGTAAAATTGATTTACTGTTTTTGGCGTGCACACATTCACTGATTTTAAATTGAATGTAAATTAGATATTTGATCATTAATTTACGGATTATTTATTTATTTTATGGAAGTGAAACGAGTTAATTTAATAATTGAGATGCACTTATATGGTCACGGATATTAATTGAATATTAATGAATCTATGTTGTGCTGCGGTAATTATGCGTTGTGGTTCGGAAGCGTATTGTGCATATTATACCCACCCTCGATCCACCATCCCTCTGTCCTATTATAATCCACCCCCATCCCTCATATAATAATAACAGGCTATATAGTACAGATTGTTATACAGCGTTTTGTTTAAAGTGGGTTAAATCCAAGTGACAATAATGTGTATCTAATTTCTCGTAATCTATTAAACTACATTATAATAAGCCTTTTTTAGAATATGATTAATTAACTAAAATACTAAATACTACGTTATTTTGGTTTAATTATTGTATGTAGAATAAATTGTAATAAATAAATCATGAAGTACACTTAATTAGTTTAGTTCTAAGTCCTAAAAAAATATACAAAATAACATACATTTACAATAATTTTGAAATTTAGATCGTAGAATTTGAAGGAGGAGTTCACATGGCAGTGTGAAGTATATTAAATTAATTCTTGCATCTTAACGGCGTTCACTTATATTATATATTATTATATTTAATTATTTTGTAATATATTTTTTGTGATATTTATTTTATAAGAATATAATATATTATAATATAATAAAGAAAATAAAGATAGAAAGTATTCTTCCACTCAAACCATTATTTCCTATAGCCGATGATGATCAGCAAATGATTATTACCATTGAGGCAATATTTTTGCTTTTGCTAGTAGCTATTTTCGTCCAATTTACTTGGAGTTATTTATTTTATGACATGTATCTCAATATCAATATAAGGAAAATTGAAAAGTTCACTATATTTTAACCATAAAACCACACTATTTGCTTTTAAAACATAGTAAACTTTTCAATTTAGTATAAGTATGAATTATCACATCCTAACGGTTGCAACAATTTTTTTTATTGGCATTAACTACCTGGTCATCAGCCACAACCGATTTATAGTTGCTACAATTATCTTTAATAAATCATTAAGTTATTAATTGAAAATAAATTGTGGACAATTTTTTTTTTAATAAAAAGTAATAGTTAAGACCATTGTTTATTTGTATTCAATTTCTAATTAAATATAAGATTGTCTCACAATCTAAATTTTGTAATCTTAATGGTGGGAAATAAATCGGTATATACAAATACAGGGAATTGTGATTCAATCACTAATCGGTGCAGAAACGAAAACTCGCGGATGTCTGATAAGTGAATTCGTTATATTAAATCAGCATTTACATATCTCGACATCGGAAAAGAGCGCAAGTAAGAAGTGGAGTAAATCTTCAGACCGGAATCGAGTGTACAACTTATTGTGCTGTCCCGTGTCCCGTTCCGTCTCTTATTTAGCATTTCAGCGTTTAAGGGCATAAATAAGCTCAGGATGGATGTCGTTTATTTCTTAACTGCCGACATTAAAGTGACTTGCACCTGCACTTTAACCAACTTAAAGTCGACCCAAGGCGCATTTATCAAACTACCGATACTCAATGAAACTTCCGCAAAGGAAATATGTTGCAGTCTTATTGCCTCGACTGCATTCAAATTAAATTTATGGTGTTACTATGAAACTATTTCTAATATATAGCAGGTATATAATAAATTACAAAATAACGAATTAATTGTGCCAGAATATGCCAAAAACCAAAATGTTTTACTCAAAAACAAGTCTAATAAAACACTGGTACAATGTAAGGTTTCAAAAATTAATTTATTAATCTATTAAGTCACTGTAATGGAGTTTCAACAAGTAACGGCCTCGTCTATTCAATACAACATTTTTTGTGGAATTGAATTATATCTTCGAATATATAGAAAATATACTAGTTTCTACGATTAGTATCGATGTGATTTATCGTCGTAAACATAAAAATACTACTAGGAACTAAAGCGTTCAATCATATATATTATCTATGTGCGGAAATATATGAGGAAGTAGAAATTCAATTACATTTCTATTTGTGCTCCGAATGTTAGTCTGTTCAATATTGACATTAAAATCTTGGAGTGAAGTGGACTTTATCGGGATTTTTATACGCTCTATTGCTAAAACTTTGCACTTTCAGCGTCCGTAAAAGCGCGCGATAGCTTGATATTTCTTTGATTTTTGCTGCAAGTGCCAATATATATTGCACTTCTGGACCAGAACAAATATTTTAAATTTATTACTACAGGTCATAAAAATATATTGATACGTTTTACCAATATGAACAAAAATCGAACTTAAAGCATATTTCTCTGCCTTGACATAATTAATGGGACTTATGATGATATAATTATTAAAATTTTACAGTTCTTATCACTTATATACAAAAAAAAATTGTTTTCGTAAATGAGAATATCTGTGGATGCTCTATTTCAAAAATGAATGAGATGAAACTTTAAACTTAAGGTATTATTATTAAAAACCACAACTTAAAAATTTTGGTAATCAATAATAAACCAGAAGTGGATGTTTACTCCAAGTGTTTTTTGATTTTTTCTTGATATTTTTCTAAATTTGTAAAATATTACTTTACTTTTTAAACAAAAACTGAAGGGAATAAAAAACTGAAAAAGTTTTTATCAAAACATGTCTTTTTTAAACTTCCAAGAGAATAATAAACAATTTTGATAATTTTTGACCATTGCTAATAAACTATAGGAGTTTAAATAAAATTTATATAACTATTAATTGTAAGGAATTCAAAATTGAGCAAATTGTTAAGAATAGCCTTTTTGCGTAAACCTCATAGTTTTCAAGAAAATTGTAAGGAAATTTACAGGTTTTTGTTTTACATTTTACAACATTTAATTAAAATCCTCGTTTATGTTTTACTAATTGGGGGGTGGGATAGAGGCCACTCACCCACCCTACATATACAAGATAACTTTAAATGCTAATCGTTGATGATTTTGTTACTAAAACAGTCAAGCCCTTCATGTAACAAAAAATAAAACAAAATCAAAATTTTATCTAAAATATAAAACACATTCTATTGCTAATATTATCCATCATGCATCAAATTTTGACTAATTTATTCACTCATAAATTTTATCTGGTTAATTCCTTTTTTATTTAAAAAGTTTTACAATTAATTTTATTCCAAACCACGAGACGATCAGTAATTAAAATTTATATATATATGTAGGGTGGGTGGGTGGCCTCTATCCCACCCTCTAATCAGTAAAACATCATCAAAAATTATTTGAAAAATTTGTATGAACAAATTTCTAAAAATTGCAATTATTTTCTGTTTAGTTGTATTTTACAACTTTTAATTAAAACTCTCGCTTATGTTTTACTGATTGAAAAGTGGGATAGAGGCCACCCACCCACCCTACATATACATGACAACTTAAATTACTAAACGTTGATGATTTTGCTGCTAAAAATTGTCAAACACTTTAGTAATAAAAAATAAAACAAAATCAAAAATCAAGTTTAAATATAAATGACTTTCTATGGCTAAGATTATTTAATTTAGATTAAAGGTTCACCCACCCACCATGCATCAAATGTTTACTCATTTACTCACTTAAAAAATTTACCTTTTGGATTTCTTTTTTATTCATAAAGTTTTGTAATTAATTTTATTCCAAACCACAAGGTGATTGGTAACTAAAATTTATATGTAGATGTAGGGTGGGTGGGTGGCCTCTATCCTACCCTGCAATAAGTAAAACATGTTTTAATAAATCTCTAAAATATTACAATAATTTTTAGTTTATTTACGTTTTACAACTCTTAATTAAAACCGTCGCTTATGTTTTAATGATTGTAGGATGGGTTAGGGACGAACCACCCACCCTACATATACATATATAATCTAATACTCATTCATCATAAAGTTGAGTTTTTTTTTTATTTTTACAAATATTTTCCACTTTTCCTTATTTTTTGATAATTTTTTTCCTTTCATCCTTTTTATTCGCCTCTTCTCTATTGCTCTTGTCGTCACATGGTCTAATGATAGTCTGGGTCTACGTCGTTACTTCTTTCCTTGTGTTTTTGCTCCCCATACTCTTATCACTTATCGTGCTTTTTCCTTTCTGTGTACATGTCCCCACCAGTACAATTGTCTTTCTTCTATGAAGTCTAGTTTAGACTGTATTCATATGTCGTTTCTTATTTCTATGTTCTTCAATCTATTTCTTTTGGTTACTCCTCTAGTTCTGCTTCGATATTTCATTTTAGCTGCTTGTATCTTGCTTTCCTGTCTCTTGGTTAGCGTCTACGATTTACATCCATAAGTAAGCACCAGGCTATATATTGACTTGAACATCTTTGTTTTAGTGTTTTTTGATATGTGTCGCTGGTTTATGAATGCATTTTTTATTATGTGGTATAGTTTTGATGCTTTATCTATTCTTGTATTTATTTTCGGTTCCTGTGTTCCTTTATTCATAAGTATATGTATGTAGAAACCTTTTCTATTTTTGCCCAATATATTTTTATGTTCATCATCTTTTGTTCCTCTCCAATTATCATTGTTTTAGTCTTTTATTTGTTAATTTTCATACCATAGGTTTCTAATGTTTTGTTCCATTTTGTTCAAGTTCTTTTTGGTTCTTTGCAATGTTATTACAACACCTACAAATACATGCCTCAGACACTGTCACTTTTTGGAAATTTCTGTATCCTATTGTTATACCGTTGCATAGTGTATTGCATTCATTATTTCGTCAATGTAAGGGTGGACCAAAAGTTCTTTTATATTTTAAATGATAATTTAATAGAAACTAGTTATGTGAAATAAAAACATATATAGGAATTTTATTTTTTTTTAATTACATCATCCATATGTGATCCTTGACTATTTTGACACTGCTGCAACCTGGAGCGGAAATTTTCAATGACGGCCTCACAAGTCTTTTGTGAAATGTTTTGCATTTCCTCTCGAATATTTTCCTTTAATTCCTCTAGGTGCATTCGGTTGCTATTAAAAACTTTACTTTTAAGGGGATACGTCTGGGATACGATATAGCCAGTTAATGGCATTTCTTTTGGATATCACTTTTTGTCTAAAAATTTCGCGAACAGCACTTTGTCGTTGGAAGTGTGGCATGTTGTCCCATTTTGCTGAAAACACGATCGTTGATTAAAACCATCGAAATCCTCTAGTGCTGGTGAAAAAAGTTCTGTAGCATGGAAATATATTGCTCTGTATTCAGCATTTCTTCGGCGATCTTCAAAAAGGTATGTATAATAATGCCTCTTGCTGATAAAGCTGCCCATACAGTAACCTTGATTGAGAGGTTTGTAATGCTTCAATTTAGGATTAGTGTCACTCCAATACCTGCAATTTTGCCTATTTATATGTAAAAGTGTGCCTCATCTGAGAATAAAATGTTGGTAAAGCTGGTGAACCTCTCTAAGATTTCGATTGCAAATTGGAGCCTGTGAGAGTGATCTTGAGGTTTTAATTTTTATACCATTTTTGTACGGATGTAAATGTAAACACCTAAGGCGTTAGACCGCTTTCGAGAGAGAGTCCATGATTTTCACGAATAGACGCTCTTACACGCTCGACGTTTTCGGGATCTCTTGATGTTCTAGGTTGACCGGATCGTGGTTGATTCATTGTTGAACCCGTCTCCTCGAACTTCTGTACCTATTTTCGAATCAATTAAATCGATGGAGCTTCATTTTACGCCGTATGTTGTAATGAGCGTAAAATTTACGTTGCACTAGAGTAAAACTGAATTTCCATTGGCCGCTCTTGCGCTTCCTAACCCCTCTGCCTCCACCCCGCCATCGCTGCTCGTCTCAGCTACCGATTTAAATTTAAACGGACTTTTGGTCCACCCTGTATATTATAAAAAAATCTCGGGCTTAGTCTTCATCCTTGACATAGTCCACCTTTTGTTGTAAATGGTTCTGTTCTCTTATTCTTATATATTACCGCGTTTGTATTATTCTTGTAGATTTCGCTAATTATCCTAATTGTCTTCCCATCCATTCCTTTTTTTGATAATGTCTCCCATAATTTTTCTTTTGGTATTTTATCGAAGGCTTTCTCTAGGTCAATAAAAGCTACGTATACTCACTACTTTTCTTCTGTAGCATCTTTTGTGTCACTTATCTTACAATGAATATTTGGTCCTGAATACTTCTTACTGTTCTGAATCCACTTTGTGCTTCTTCTAGTGTATTCTTCGTTACTGTTCTTATTCGTATGTCTATTATATTTTCTAGTATTTTGATGTTAGTGTATAGTAACGTTATACCTCTGTAGTTGATAAAATTGTTTCTGTCTTTCTTTGTGTATTGGTACAATTAGCAACATCTGAAAGTCTTTGGATATCTGTTGTACTTCCCATATTTTATTGTAGATTTTCACAAGTAACTTTGCTCTCTTTTTTCATGTTTTTTTTTATCATTTCTCCTGTTACTTGGAGCTTTTCCATTTTTAATTTTTCCTATTATCTTCATTAGCTATTCTACAATTGTTAGATCTTTACTCATCTTCATTTTCTTCATTTTCATCATTTCCTTCTAAAGCGTTCCCTCCCTGCAATAGCTCCTGAATATATTTTTTCCATCCTTTCGTCATTCCTTCCTCTTCGTTAATTATATCCCCATCTTTCTTCTCTTAATATAGTTTTGTTCTCGTGTTTTGTTAACATCCTTAATATCTTCATTGCTTTGTAGAATAGTTTCTCATTCCTTTGCTATCTTGTCCTACTATTTTCCCCAAAGACCTCCCATTGTTTCTTCTTTGTCGCTATTACTAGTTTTTTCGTCCTTTTTCTTTCAAATTTATATTTGACATAATTTTCAGTTGTCCTGTTGCTTATATTATTTTGCCATGCTAATGTTTTCGTTTTATTTGCTCTCTTATCTCTTTCACCCACCATGTTGTTTGTTTATATCTCTTGCTTGCCCTGTTTGCTCCACAAACTTTTGCTGCAGCTTCTAGAATTTCCATATTTGATCTAGACTTATTTTTCTAGTTGATTCTCAATTATTTCTATACTGTTTTCGAATGCTTCTCGATATTTTTCTGCTGTTTCTCTGTCTCTCATGTTCTTGTTTTTGTGCTCAGGTCTTTGTTTCGTTCCGTTGTTTGTTTTGTTTGATTCCTTTCTGTTTTCTCTCTTATTATGCACTCCGTTGTCGTCGCATTTGCGACACGCTTGTTTATCTCACTCAGCGCTCATAATTTTTAGATAATCAAAAGTGTTTATTTTTGCGTTGCAATGTCTATGATCTGAATTATATGTTTATACAATAGTGAGTGTTTTATTTTGTTTCGCTATAATTATTATAACAAATGGCTGGAGTGCAAAGGGTTAAATAATATTAAAATTAATAATATTAACATTAAATTCTAGAAAAAAATATCTGAGACACACAATTTTTATATTATTATACAATTTTAAATCATAATCAATATTGTAAAATTAATTTAATGTTATATTTTTATCGTAAATGATATGTGTGCACTGATAATTAATCTGGTAATTATTATCAATTAAATTTAATATTTTGTATAAAAAAATATCTTTTTTTTGTGTTTACAAATATATTTATTAACCAAAGTTGATATCTTGATATCGGATCCGCAATATGATTTATGGTGAATGATTAATTTGCTTCCTTTTCGAGATGGTCTTATCGGTATCTCTGTAACTACCCCTTGCATCATAAACAATAAATCAATTCTCGGGCCACACACGTACCAAACACTTCGGGTCCGCGTCCTGGTCCTTCTTAAACGGCCAAAGATTAATCTCCGCGATAATTCCGACTATATGACTAATTATCACCACCAAACAATTACTATTACACATTATGCCGACCTGTCAGGTCATTTATATTAAATTCATGACTTTACCGAACGGGCGTGGGATTTATTGTGCCTACGCAGAACCTTGGCAGCAAAGGCTGCTTCCGTCTCAGAAGGTTTTTTTTTTATACGTCCCCAGACGGTACCCCAATTTATAAACGATTAATCAGGGATGCATCGGAATTTTTCAGCCTGACAGCCTCTTTAAGTGTAATATATCCTGTCCGGCTACCTTATTACAGAAAACTATATCGGTAAAATTGTATATCAAGGTATAGATCTTAATTTACTGACGTCTAATTTCTTAAAGGTTAAAATATGTAAAGATTGCATTCCTTAAATTTTATTTATTGGATAAAAATTCCTAAAACGAGTATGTGTTAATAACATATTAGTCTTTTTAATTTATAGTATTTTTTAACTCTTCTAAAATAGGGTTTGATATGAATAAATAATTAATAATTTGTATCTTTTCTTCATACTTATCTTTTGATGTTTATAACTAATACAATTAAGTTATTTATTACTGAGTAATTAACAATTAATAATTCTAAAATAGGGTTTTCTTAGAATATGTTCTTGACCGTATGCAATTCATTATTAATCGGTTGTTAACGAGTGTTGTTATGAAATTGCCATTTACGGTTTTTAACAAGAATTTTGCGTGGTGGGTATTAACGTAATGTGATTTATTATATTATGCTTCTTTGTATTTGTTTTATTGGTCTTTACAACAAAAATATTTCTGCCTGGCGGTAATGATTTGTTTTTGTGATGACTTGTTCTTTACAGGCATTTCTTATAACAATTACATAATATTTACCTTTACAAATTAAATGTTTAAATGAAATAAATTATAATATTAATTAATAATTATATACACTTGTTATGTTCCATTTGTTTATATGGTTAATTAATTATTTGTTCCCATATTAATACTCTGACCTTTAAGTAGACTTAATTAGAGGCTGATATGATTCTATTTTACGCACGGTAGTTTAGGTTTCTAGTTATAACTGATATGGAATATTGGAATTAATTATTAAAATATTCGCAAAGTTAAATTGAAACATTCATATTTCAAGAAAATGAATTCGCTTTCGTTCAATAATCTAAACATAATTCCATCTCAGTCAGCCTTCCTCAGCTCAAACAATTCTAATACAAATAGACATATAACCTCCATTATCCTCTCGATCCCATTCCTTCGGCTTGGATTTTCAGAATTGACGCTCCTATTTACTTAACTAGATGATAATATTTGCGGAGAAAATTTCGAACTTACGGAATGACTGTCCCAGGATTTATGCCCGTCTTAATAAAGAATGCGAGAGGGCGAAGGAAGGACGGAGAGTAAAACGGCAATGATTTGTTGGTTATTAGCGGGACCAGAAAGATAAATCACAATTTGACGGGAATGGAAAATGCCGCAAGCGGGAAAAACTTTCAATAGACAAAGTCTCCTCTGTGTATGTGTATGTGTCTGCATGAAAAAGTTAAAATATCCGTGTTCATTTGTCTATGCCACGTTGAAATGATATCACGTCTTTGCAATACGTCATCGCGTATTATGAGGCCATCCACAGAGTTACACTTACAAATAACAAAAACTTTCCCGAAGATTTTACGAAGATTGTGATGTCACCCGCACTCTCCTACGCTTTTTATTATATTTAAAATATCGATTCATATTTATTTTCCATTTTAATATAACCCACTAACCGTAAAATGTTTTTAAACAAAAAAATTGTAGTATATAGCAAATTATTCTGGCGTTATATAAAAAAGTTCACTTATCAAATGGAAAAGTTATAATATTATATATATATATATATATAGTACAATTAGTTTTAAAGTTGTAAGTAAATCGAATTACATTAATAAGATAAAGTTTTAAACTAGTGACCTAAATAACGAGGGAACGAAATTTTCCTGTTAATGTTAATGTTTTCGATGCGGGTTGTTAGAGGAGGACGGTTTCGTTTACAAGATCGCAGTATGCAAATTGCGTAACCATTTAGTTAACAAGTTGAGTCCATTTCTCCTCGTTTCCTTGTGCCGATATATATTTACACGATTTGTGTAGCGTAGCTATCTTTACTCCATCCCCCTTCTTCTCGCCACCCTCTCTTTCTCCGTCCGCGCAGTACCAATGAATTTATAATGTTTGTAAATAAAACATTGAACCTGTGGCGAGTTGACGATCTCGCCCCTCGGCTAATGTATTCATTTTGTCGCGGCAACTTTTAAGGCAATTATATCGTAATGGAAGTTGCAGTCGCTCTCAAGATTTATTAAGCAGACTTCGGCCCTTAATTTCCGACTGTAAAATGTTCATAAGCTACTTTTCTACACCGCCGACCGCATAATTGTGTTTGACAGCAGTTTTGGCGACCAACTTTTCTTTAATATATTCAATTTACCAAATCCAGTATTAATTTTAACGAATCACACCCACTTTTAAATTACATTTTTAAGTTTATAACAAAAGCAATAAACATAAATCAAATTTACGAAATGCATTAAATTATTATTTTCGAAAATATTTACAAGAAATAAAAATCACCCATTGAACATCGCATTCAATTAACTTCATTATTTATTTCAATTAATTGATTGGTAGCAAACATAATTTCATTAGAGGTCGCACAATAGTTTTAGTTTAGTCATACTAGTTGGTTGGATTCCTTTCATATAACACTTAAATGGAGAAAAATTATCCTCCTTGATTGTTACGAGTTGTTCTTCCCTTAGTTTATGACCTATAGTCTTTCATTTCTCTCGTTTATATAGCTCTGATAGATTGCCACCTGCTCAACCTATTGTTATGTCGATCGGAAATGTTATTATAACATCTCCGATTAGAAAATGAGCAAGAGTTAAAAAATTACAATCCTTATGGTCATTAGTAAGCAACCACAATGGTCTTGAAATTAATACAGTTTCTGCAATTTGTATTAATAAGGTGCCGAGTTTTTCTACGGTGAGTAAAGTCCTTCAACTACTCTGTGAAGATGACTTTAACACTTTTTACGTCTGCTTCAGAAAATCCTCCAAAATGAGGAGCTCTTAGTGGAACAAACGTCCATTTAATTTGTTGCTGGGTTAATCGTAAAGATAAAGTTTTAGCATTTTCTGGTTTCTGCAACAACTATCCTAATTTCTCTATGTGAACCGTTTTGTGAAAACAGGAAACAAAAATGCATATTTACGCCTTCACAGTTTTTTTGCTTCATCTGGAACCATCCTTAATGATAAATAAGCCCGCGTAGTCAACTCCGGTGCGTAGAAATGATCAAGTCGGTTGCGCTCGAAATGATAGTAAAGCAGCCATTTTATTTAGTTTAAATCGCAGTACGTACGCCACCACCCAAACTATTTTTTCAAACGTTGAACATTTCGAGATTATATAGTCTTTGTTAGATACATTAGCAAGGTTGCATTTCAATTCAGAGGGTGATTCAGTGGGAAAGAATTTACATTCAGCAGGAATGCCCGGCGCCTCCACCATAATTATCAACATCTGAAAATCCGTTTTTGAGCCTCGAGAGATGATGTTTGCTGGGTTTTATTTTGTTAAAACATATAATTAGGATGGAGGTTCTGTTAATTTATAAATTTCTCCAACTCGATTCGCTAGGAACATTTTAAAACGTCTCGAGTAATACAAAAATATCGTGGTTTAAGTCAAGCTACACCTTGGTGCAGGGTAGGAAACTCGAAATTACAAAATGGTAATATCACATTTATAGAATTGTTTAACCTAGTAATTTTAACTTTTCATTATATTTTGATTAATTAATAATTGTAATCAACAACTGTATAATTAGCTAAATTAATTAAATGATGTATGATTAATGCGGAAATAGATAACGATTTCTGTTGGCAGAAATATTATTCAATACGTTATATGTTTAATTATCTAAAAGGAATGATTATTAACGTTTAGATTTTATAACTAATATTAATGATTTATTAACTAAATTTGTAATATATTATTAATTGAATTTAAAAATATTGTCATAAGTTTCTTTGATAATGAATTATAAAATAAACTTAATAATATAAAAATTAAATTGGTATTTATGTACGTAAATACATAAAAAATCTTAAAGAACCTACAACCTAAAAATGGCCAAAATATTGCCTTAGTGGCTACATAGACATCATTAGCACCTAGTAAGTGTAATGTGTAGAGTGGAAGAACACGAAAAACTGTGAACTCCGTCTTCAAAATCTATGCTCGAAATTTTAAAGTGGTTAATTATATTTATGTATGTATTTTTGTATTATTTTTTAAATAGATTTTGTAATGTGAATAAACTAAACTAAACTAAAAAGGTTAAGTGAAAGAACATTCTCCAAGAGTGAACTCCACCTTTCAGCTTGCTGCCAAAATTGTTTGTTTAATCTTTTATGGATTAAATTTATAAAGCAAGTTTCATGAAGTAACAATAAATTAATTGCATGCATATTTGAAAATATTATTTTATATTAATATAATTATATTTTATAATTTTTCTTATTTATTTCTTATCGTTTTTCTATTACCTAAACCGTATTTATATTACATAAAGCAAAATTATTTAAGCTTTATAAGAGTATAAAACATTCACCTAGGGCATTTGTGTAAAATATAATTGTTGCGCGTCCTTTCTACAATGTCGTTTCGACAATTAGATTTATATGAATTGTTTGTTTGAATTATTATACAAGTGGCTGTTTATTGTTGTTCTCGCTCAAATTCCTTCCTTTCGTAAATCTTCCTTGCATAGTCATAGTTTTACTAGGTCTATTATTAATAATTCATAACAGTAATAAAAAAAATGCTTTATTTAGGAGAATATTTACAATGAAAAAGAAATACAGATAAATCTATCATTAATGGTAATAAATATCAATAATTAGATAAGATAGACTAATAAAGAGAATAGTTGCGACCGTTACTACGTGATAATCCATATTTATACTGAATTGAAAAATTCACTACAAATAATTTGTGGTTTAAACATTAATTTAACATTTAATTTCACTGTAATTTAGAAATATATTTCGTTTGATTGCAGATCGAATATTTGACATGTTGAAAATAACCATCTCAATATTTCCGTGGAAAATGAACTTGTGTGTTAACGAGCAGTATTAAATACGAATTACTGAAGATGCGCTTACAAATAGCTGCCAACTTTCCTCACGGAGATATGCAGTGATCTTATGTTACTAATGATAATCCTCGTTTATACTATAAAGTTGTAGTACATATTACACCAAGCTCTACAATGTGTACCTTGCTGTTTACGTTTTATAACAAGTAAATTAAAATAGGTTGTTGAATCGCTTTTTTTAATTTTTTAAGCTATTTAATTTCAATTTAAAAAAAATTACAATATATTTATAATCGTAACAAACAATAGTACTTCTAAGGTCGTTGATTAACATTTTTAACGAAATAAATACATTTTATGTTGTCTAAAAACCGCCGCAATAAAAATTTAGGTGCCTACCTATTTAGGCAGATTATAAAATACGCGAGCTGATTAATTTTCATTACGAAAATTACGCTTCAGACTATGAAACTGCGCAGTAATTAATATTTAGATATAGATAAAATAATTGCATACAGTTGTTATTTTATACAAGTATACTAAAATAAAATTTACGCCTTATATTTAATAATTTTGAGTATGAAATATGAAATTTAATTATACTTGAAATAAATACTCATAAAATAACTAAAAGTACAATATATTTTACGTCAATTATTTGTAATTTTTTTTTCGGTGGAACCCCGAAAAGATGACTTGAATTAAAGCAGAGCTCGTTCCTGAAGTGTACTTACAGTGTTAAATGATTTCAAAACCAAACCGATTAGTTAGGTAACCGCACAAGTTACGAAACTACCATCTATTTATTTCAGTTAGAGGTGCTATGCAGTTTAAGATATAAATTAATTTAAAAGTAGATGTTGTAACATGTGTTCCGAATAAAGTTTCCATGAACTTTCGGGCTCAATTAACCTTAACACCGCACTCAAAAGTATCTCTCTTATTTCACAGTTAAACAAGAAACGCTCCCGAGTTTCGGTGGGCCCGATTTGTGTATTAGTCGGAGAGATGAGGAGCGGATCTATTTTGTTTAATTAAAGCCGCAGTTCGACAGCTGAAAACGGCGGGGGCTAAGTTTTGGAGCGAAAATTAAACATTGATTATTAGGACTGCGAGTACAATAACCGGCATGTATTATGGCCTTTGCCTTCGCTCCGTGTATTAATTGGATTTCATAAGTTTCCCTGTACTTAATTCAATACTCGATTCTGAAGGGAAATTGAAAAGTCAAATAAATGAAACTAAGTGGAAACTGTAACATCATGTTTTCTTGAAGAGTAAGTAAACAACCTTGGAAGTTCTCGCTGCATTGTACATGGCACTATATACTTCTAGAATAATTTTACATAAGTAATTAGGTAACCACCCGTATCGTTGCGAGAAAATATACCCCGCCATAATTTTAATAGCTGAGAACTTTTACTTCTTAAACTTTTAGTTATTAATAAATTTGCATAATATTTTAAGAAATATATAATTGATCAAATGACTTAATTAAAAATAATAATAATTACTGGAATATATTTTAAATAATTGAGTAAATCAGGTTAATTAACGTTATAAAATTGCGCAATGTTTATGTTGTAATAAGATATATTTTTCAACTTTTATTGCCATTAATCCAATTAAAAGGAACGTTATAAGTATCCTTATAAACAACTAAAAATCCTTAACGATGCTTGTTGTAATATTCCCTTCTTTGGAGTTTCGCAACTCTTAACTCTCCATAAAATAAATATTCTCGTTGAAAATGTTTAGCTCTCGTACGTATTATTTTTGATTTAATGATTAAAACAATGTTCCTCGGGAGTAAGTTTAGTGAAGCTTAAAGGTTATGTTGAGCATTCCCAGGTGGATAATTGGCTCGGAAAGGAACTAAGAACGGTTTAATAAAAACTCAAATGTTATCAGCACCGTCGGCCGAAACGTTTAAATATTTCAGGCGATTAAATGTTTAATAGTAGAATATAGCTTTAGGGGCCTGTTCAATATTACATGAATGCGATAAAATTTACAATTAAAATTACAGCAATACATCGAATTGCGCGGGTTGTTTATGTAACGGGAGTAAATTACGAAATTGTGCAGATGAACAGAATTTTGTCCAGTATGCTAAATCATGGGATGGCATTATACATTTTTTTTTTCGTTCACTTGTTTTTGACGTGGGCCGGGGTAATAATTACAGACGGAATTTTTGGTTGAAAATTTAAATTTAAATGTAGACATTTTACAACGGGCGCATATACATGGCGTAATTTCTCCCGGGACTCGACTCTATCCTATTTCATTTAACTCTCTTCCTTTTGCCCATTTTCTGCTGTAACTGCCTTTGCAATTGCTCCCTATCAATTATTTTTAATTATCTAACCTGCATCAAGCACATATCGATCTGCTTGTTCCAGAACGAATCTATACAATTGAATACGATACTTTAATTTGTAAAAAAGATAATTGCAATTTCTATTAAAATCGAGGACAATCAAATAAATTCATAGTTAAAATTAAAAACTCAGATGTTATGGTTCTAATAGAGATATACCTCTCCACCCAATATACTTAGTAGATTGTTGTGTAAGTGTTTCGGGGTGACTATAGAATTTATATGTATGGTAATTTTAGAGGCGATAGTTCTTACATAAATGTAATTGAATTGCTGAGGGTAAATAATGATCTTTCTACTCTCCATTGTGTCCCATATTTATTGCACCGTTGTTTAACACTGTTCTCTATTATGTATCGAGCAATAATGCAGACGTAATTGCTCGTATTAAAGTCCATCATGATTTCCATTATGATTTATGTTATAGTTGTTGCAGTTTGTGGCTGCGAATAGAGAGATTAAATTGTTTACCAGGTTTGAAATATTATAAATGTAAGGATTACTGTTGCGACTTAGGCGTGTGTTGGTGTATGTATGTAGATGTTATTTGCGAGGCAAGCCACCAGCTAATATTTCTCCGTCTGCACACACAACTGGCAACTGGCGACGTTCCTAAAGTGGCAAATTTTTTGCGTCATCTTTACGCCCGTTTCTCCCTTATAATAACGCCGACACCGAAGATAGATTATAAGTTATCTTTCTCACCCTTCAACTTTTGTTGTCAGCGTTTCGCATTTTTGTTTGCTACCGACTGTATGTACTTTATGTAGGTAGCGTATATTTTCAGTCGTTAAATAAAACGCCCGGCCCATTCATTTCTTGGTCTCCTCAACGAATTCCTTCTGCGCGCCACAATCTTTTTTTTACCACGCCGGAAAATAAATTACGTTATACCGACAACAATTACGTTTCCTAATCGCTATACTTTCTGCATTGAAAAAAAAAGAGAGAGAGAGAAACCTGAAAATAGGTTTGCCAGCAGGAGAATATGCTTGCAATTAATTTTCCTACGTACATTACAAAGAATATTTTTCTTATTAAATACTTAACTCTGAATACTTGTAAATTAAATATTCATCTCTAAGGATCACTATTGAATTAAAATATTTAAACTTAAAGGGTGGAATAAAATTTTACTTGATTAATAAAAGCTTATTTCATATCAACATATCCATCCACCCTATATATTCATGATATTAGTCTCATTGATTTAACTACATTTTTCTTATTTTAAGCTGTGTATTATTTGTGTATTCATTTATTCATTCATTTATTTGTTTAAGCTTTATCGGTCATGATTATACAAAATACAAATAAACTGAAATATACAAAATTGAAGGAAAAACATACATATAATTTATGTATATATTTTTGTTGTGTTTGGAAGGTAGTATTTACACAGATAGTGTGGCCCTGAACAATATTTTTAGATAGTCGAAGTGCTGGAAGCTGTATCTTCCATTGTTTATAAATTATGATCAATAATAAATGCAGAGCAACAAAATACACTTATTCTGTTCTCAACTGCAGTGTTAACGTTTTTTTCAATGCTCAATAAACACCATATGAACTGATGTGAAAGTTGGTAGTAGACCACAAAGTAGATAATTACGTCATGAACCCGCCATCTTGCATTCTTGCGATTTCGCGCCAACTTTAATTTATTAAATTTTATAATTTTTTTACCCTTTTAGGATAATTTTTCTTTTGTTTTATTTAACTCATTATGAAATGTATAAAGTTAATTTAAAATTTTAAAAAAAAACGTAACAGGAATTATAAAGAATCGAAAATTGAGCAAATTATTAAGAATAGTCTTTTATAGTAAAATATAAGGAAATTATTATAATGCCACATCACCATTTTTAAATTATAATAATGTAAAACATCGGTGTATAAACACAATAATTCTGATTATTACTTTATTATTAATTTATAATATTCATAACCAGAAATCAACAAGTATAAATTATTAAATGTATTTATATTAAGTGTGGAAGTTTTAAATTTCAATTAGACATTTCTCTGTGATTGTATCTAATGCATTGTCGGATGTTTCCTTATCTAACAGTATTGGTGTATATAATTTAAGTTGGGTCGGAGCTTTTTGTAAGTTCGAAACTAATGTCGGAAGAGTTCCTAACTCTCTGGTTTGTAGTTAGGGCAGAGATTAAATACTTTTGTAATCTTCCTTGCGTGATGACCGGTATATATATATATCCAGATTAGCCGGCAGTTTACATGATGTTGGACATGCAAAAAATTACCAACTATAATTACAAGGATGGGGTTTTCGCTTTTATTTGCGGGTGGATTATATATGGAGGCAATAAAGTAGTTTTGTATACAAATGGGGTTGTCGGGCCCATGTCGGTGTTTTTTTTTTCTTGTTTGGTATGTTTAGCTGTTGGCAGGGCTGTAAAAACTAACGATACTAAGATATGTGATAATAATCTGAAAGATAAAATGCTTAAAGGATGGCGAGTGAGAGAAGAGGGGGCGTCAATAAAAACACAATGCACGATAAAGTGTTTACATTTTGGCAATCGAAACCGAACTCTAATAAAACGAACCAAAACTATTATGCGCCCTCTGTGATATCTTGTTTTTTTTTTCTTTCGTTGGCGTGCATGCGTGAATATTTTCGCATTATTATTCGGCATAATATTATCCGATTATGCAAACTTATTTTATGATCGATTTGATTTTCAGACACTCGACTCCGCCATCATTTTATGAATAACAGTTTAGTTTGAATATTTAGGTCATTTCACCCTTTTGATCAATTATTATTATACATCTTAACCGTACGTGCATTTCTAGTATCAAAACAACATTGATTAATATTTGTAAATATAAATCACCACCTTTTGGGGTAGGTAAATTTATTCCTGAAAATAAAAGTGTATTATTTGTGCCGATTTTTAAGACTTATGGATTCTTGTTGTGCTCTTCTTAAATTTATGTCTTCTGGGCTTCATTAGCTTTATTGAACGATGCCATAAATTTCCCGACTACCACACACAATAACGGTTACGTGGTCAATGAGGTTAAATAAAGTGCATTAGAGAAGCTGGAAATGGAAAAGTTTAATTCTTGCAATTTGTCTTGCAACGACGGATTCTAGATAAGACACTTCCACTCGAATTAATTTAATTAGTTGGCCTGTTAGAGTAAGTAATTTATTTTATTTAATTCGCTTGCATTTCTAATAAGTAACACCGATTTTTTCCCTTTTGGACTGATTTACAACACATAAACGTCCAGCACATCCTGGAAAACTGTTACGTTGTAATTTTCACGCTCATTTAACGCTTGCACTCAGTTTAACTATTAAATGTAAACTTACAATTTAATTACATTTACATGCAGTAATTATTTTTACGGCTGCAAATAAATTGCAACATGGAAATTACTATTTATAATACAAAATTTACAATAAATATAATTAAATTTACATGCATAGTTAAAATATTGTATGTCGATTAAAAAGTTTACGTGAAAGGCTAAATAAATATTGAGAAACATGTGTCTGCAGATAATTATAAACTTGATTGTTAGTTTATTTAATTACTTCTTCTATTTTCTTTTATTTACATCATAAATTTATTTTTTTCATATTTTTTTTCTAGAAGAAAACATAATATGAAACGTTCGTAATAATACTTCAGTAATTCAGTGTAAATCAACTCATTTTAGGTAATTAATATTGCAGTTTTACATTAGGCTCCTACACAATGATTTAAAATTTTCAAACACAATCGCAATTCTACCAATTTATTTCCCCATTTCCCGAATAAACACCCCGGCCAAATTCCAACGCACCTTTTTATTTCCAAATATTTGCGACAGGTATTATACACCTAATCCTGGCATATATAAAATCAGTGAAATTACAAACGTAGTGTTTTATTTACCTTATATATAATGGAATTTTACTATGTATCAGCCCCGTCAATTCAATAAATATAGTATATATATATACAACATCTTTATTAACAGACAAACTTACAATAACAATAAATATAATACATATATGATAGATGATGTTAGTGGGTTAGTCCGTTAAATGGCTATCGACCAGCGGTCTTTCAGCCCATAAATATAGTATTAGTTTAAAAAAAAACCTTAATCATTTGCATAGAATATTATTATTGATAAATAAAATTTCCTTTAGATAGTAATAGTTTAATTGACAAAATCTTATGAAGTAAGTGTTAAATATTAGAACATGTGTGCATTAACTATTAATATACAGTATTAACTATTTAGTATATTAATAAAATTACTGTTGGCACTATAAGTTAATCAAACTAAATACAAAACGTTCTATCCATTTCTATAAAAAGGAACAAAAAAAATAAACTGTCCGGATCGAGTTTACGTGACGTTTCATTACATTATAAAGTTTTTCTACAGGGCTAAACTTGTTTTCGCAATAGTTGTATTTTCAAGAAAATGCCCGATAATACTCGCCCCCAACAGTGGAATAAAAAAATATACACACCGCAGATAGAAGGAAAATTCTGTTCTAGTCTTCGGGGACCTATTGTTTACACGGAATTTAAAATTTTAATGTCGGCTTTAGCCCTTAATGCAATTAGCTTTAATATCGCTTCGGGGATTTCGATTTCTTCTCGGGTGGGCGAATGACGCGAATGTAATTTCGTAATTTCGGGGATGCCCTAACTATAATCAAATTAAGGTCAGGCGGAAATGACTATTTCTGAGTGTTAAACATGCATATCCACAAAAGCTTCGTGTATATTAGTCTTCCAAAGCACTATTACAGGTTTAGTGCGGTTAAGCGCAAGATTGCATATGAATATTAATAGAGTTTGCTATTTGAATAATGCTAATTTGTGTATATTTTCGTATTTGAAATGTAAATAAATAAATTTGAAATTATGCACACTTATTTATTTCTTTTTCAATGCAATTTCAATATGTAATAATTAATTTTGTAGATTAATAGCGAAATACTTAATATGATCTCCGATTACAGAATTAAAACAAGATATTATAAAATTAATCTATTTAATAATAAACTAATGAACTAAGTTCAATCAATATATTAATTCTTTCTTTTTAAATATTGAATTAATAAAGCTGTTACTTAGCGAAACTACATCATGAACTTGTAATGAAAAAACAAGAATATCGTTTTGAGTTTAGCTTTATTTTGTAGATACTGCTACAATTTATTATCATTGTTCATCTGTATAGAGAAATTTGTTGTTATGTTACGTGAAGATATGATTAAAACTTGATTAAAACACTAACACTTTGTTCACAATTAATATTAGTTAATTGTGAAGAAAGTGTTAGAGTTTTAATCAAGTAATTAATATTAATTAATTGTGAAGAAATTGTTAGTGTTTTAATCAAGTATTGTTCATCTGCCTGATAAAGCCACTTTGTGGTGAAACAATTGTAGCAGTATCTACAAAATAAAGCTAAACTCAAAACGAACATGTTTTTTCATTATAAGTTCTTTATTTTTGTTCTATTAGGATGCTGAATACCTTAAAAGATATTATTCAAAGAAAATGGCATTTTAAACACTTTGAATATTAATTATTATTATTTTATTATTATTTTCTGGTTATCTCAATAAACATTATGTATTACTAATTAAAAAATAAAAGAACATTATTTTATTGTTTATTATTTATATAAATTTTCAAATTATTTTGTCAATCAGTTTATTATTTTACTTTTTTATTTAGTGGGTAATCAAATAACCGCTAACAATTAACACTGTTTCGTAATGTCCCGGGGTTGAAAAGTTTTCACCATTATCTAGGAATTTTGCGATTCAATCAAAATTGAACAAGGCTAATACAATATCTCATGACCCCTTTTCAAAAGCGAAACGTAATGGAAAAACTTTCTAATATTAATACCCTCCTTTATGCCACCAACTACTCTTCCCAAAGTTATAAAATTTAATCACCACGCAATTCGATAAATAGCGTCTTGTAAATGTTCAAAGTCATTAAATTGGGGGTAGATGGGGGAGATAGGGAGATGTTGAAAATGTAAAATATCGACGTCGAAACTCAATAATATTAGCGTGGTTTTAAATTTTATACGTATAGTAGTATACTAGCAGCCACACAATTTTAACTTTAATTTATGATTATCAATACCTTTATTTGTTTCTATTTATATGAAATCTGTTCCAATTGTATAGCCTATATATACGTTAAGCTTAGTATGTTTAATGAAAATTTTCTCTCCAGCTCCTTCTGATATTGTGCTGTATTATTTATTTATTTATTTATTTCTACATTTACAAATTTATAAATTTATGTTGGGCTATCGGTATTGGAGGATACCTGTGTTTAATTTGTTTGATGGTTCTTCTTACATCAATTCATATTTTGTTGTTAAGAAGTCGGTTTTATTTTCAGTATTTTGTTTGATAGTTTCTATAATTGGGTTATGTTTTTGTTGGATCATCTTCTTTCTTTCTACACTAAAGTTGATTTTAACTGATTGTCGTATTAGTCTGTGGTCGTTTCCCTTGTGAAATGTATTTAGGACTGCAACGTTTGTAACTGTGTGCTTCTTGTTGGATATGATGTAATCGATTTCATTTTTTGTCCGCGAGTCTGAACTTTAGGTTTTTTTAAAGAAGGTATTCATACAGAATAGTTTTTCGCTCTGAAGATAGTTAATTAGTTCTTCACCTCTTCTGTTTCTTGTTCCTAGCCCGAAGTTTCCCAGGCTATGGATATGATCTGTTTGTGTTTGAAAATGAAAAGTATGACTTTGCCTCTATTCGGGCAGTGGTAATATCTTCATAGAGTTGTTCAATTTCACAATCCTCAGAAGTACTTGTGGAAGCGTAGACGTGGATTAGTTGAAGACTATATTTTATGGGTAGTTTGAGTACGACGTAGATAACTCTTTCTGGTATGCATTTTATTTTCGTGGCAAAATGTTCTTTGTTTATAAGAATGGCGACTCCACCGATGTGCCAATTTGTTTCGGAGATGTTTTGGTATAATATGTGCCCAATTGTTTCACAGTGTCCAAGAATATTCCATTTTATCAGCGAAAGTTCTTCCTCTAATTCTTCATGGTCCTGATGTTATACGTTGTTATGTGTAGCTTTTTAATATTGGTGTTCTTATTCCGTGTGCTTATCAGGTTTGTGCCTCCCCCAGATTCCGAGAGGCAGACTGAGTTTTCAGTGTGGAATTTCGAAGTAATATTCTTGCCCATCTGGTGATATTTGGGAAAATCTTGACCTATTCATTGGAGATTTTGGCATGTCTACATGCATACTAGGCCTATTTGATTCCTAAAGCAGAATATACCTAGGAGTTGCTTTCTCCACTCCTAGTAGCTGCTTCAGAAACGTCATCTGCTATCTCTCAATGCATTCATACTCTTTCATTTCCCACGTTTCCACATGATACATTAATATCGGCTTCACGCACGCATATGAACGTTTGAACGTCATCAGGAAGTTTCCCTCTAAGAAATTTCCCCACTTCTCTTTTGCGATCCACTATGCCTACTGTTGCAAGTATTTGACGTGCTCCCTGTATCTCCCATCATTTTATCCATATACGTCTCAACTCTTCCTAACATAGCTTTCATTTCTCCCCATTCTTTAGCCGGTTCTTTACCACCGCTATCTTGTAGACATGATTGATATTCCTCTATAGTTTCTATTTTCTTTTTTGTTGCCCTCCTTGTATACCGGCCACATTTCCCTACTCGCCACGACATCCTGTTTAACAAGACTTCGAACTGCCTTTTTCCTTCTTCTTTCACTATCTTTTCAAAAGCCCTTTCTACTTCTCCCTCTGTAAACTTCTTTACTTCATCCATGTGCTGATGCTTCCCTACCCCAACCGGCTCCCCACACATCTTTTCACAGTGTCTCACCCACTCTGCTAATGATATCTTCTGCTTTAATGTTTCGCTTCCTCTCCTTAATATCGACCATAATTCCTTTTCATTTCGGCAATTCCTCATCTCTATTTCTATTTGTTTGATTGATTGGAGCTTCTTCTCCTCACACATCTCTCTGTACCTTGTTCTTTTCTGCAACACCAATCTTTCTTCACCCCACCTCACTCTCCAGCCTTTGACCTCTTTTTGTATTTCTCCTCAGCACACTTTACATGGAACCATGGGTGCTGTCTTCTATTTCCTCTTCCACTTTGCACTCAAATCTGGCTATGGCCCCTTCCATCTCTTCCATGGTTTCAATATCTCCTCATTTACTCTTTGCCAGTTGAAGTCTCATGCCCTTCTTCCATCTTTCAGCCTTCTTGTTTCTACACATTACTCGAATACTCCTCCAACAATATTTTTGCAACTATTAGCCAATCCTTCGAGCTTAGCACCTACTCTACCTCTACCTATGCAACTGGCTTGATGATCGCCTCCCGGTTTGCAATAAACTTTAATTACAAAATTTGAATAAAAGAAAATTGACAAAGTAACATTTTTGAGTGTGTAAATCAATAAAACTTATAGACCTTATATGTTAAAAGGCTTTAAATCAAGCTTAAATAAAATTATGTACAGAAAGTAACTTATATTTAAATTTGGATTATCCTTTATTTTTTATTGCATACAAAATTTAATTGTTTTTTAAGCAACAAAACCATCAACAATTAGTATTTAAAATCATTATGTATATGTAGGGTGGGTGGGTGGCCTCTAACCCACCCTCCAATCAGTAAAACATAAGCGAGTGTTTTAATTAACAGTTGTAAAACTTAAATAAACATAACATTATTGCAAAATGTAATAGATTTATTCAAACAAATTTTTTAAATAATATTTGATGATGTTTTACTGATTGGAAGGTGGGATAGAGGCCACCCACCAACCCTACATATACATATAAAATTTTATTCCTTATCATACCGCTGTATCCAATGAAATTAATTACAAAACTTTTTGAATAAAAAAAATTAAAAAGGTAAATTTTTTTAATAAGTAAATTAGTAAAAATTTAATGCTTTATGAGTGGGCAAACTTTAAATCTATTTAATTTAGAATTAAAGTTTGCCCACTCATAAAGCATCAACTTTTAACTAATTTACTTACTCAATAAATTTACCATTTTAATTTATTTTTTATTCAAAAAAATTATTTTTTTTATCTGAAACTGCGAGATGATAAGAAATTAATGTTTATATGTATATGAAGGGTGGGTGGGTGGCCTCTATCCACCCTCTAATCAGTAAAACATAAGCGAGGGTTTTACTTAAAACTTGTAAAATGTAAACAAACAGAAAATAATTGCATCTTTTAATTGATGTATTCATACAAATATTTCAAATAATATTTGATGATGTTTTTTTGATTGGAGGGTGGGATAGAGGCCACCCACCCACCCTACATATACATATACATTTCAATTATTGATCGTCTCGGTGTTTGAAGTAAAACTAATTACAAAAATTTTTGAATAAAAAAAATTCAAAAGGTAAAATCTTTCAGTGAGTAAATGAATTAAGTTTTTATGCATGATGGGTGGGTAGATTTTAAATCTAAATTAGATTATATTAGCTATAGAAAGTAATGTATATTTAAACTTAAAATTTGATTTTGATTTATTTTTTATTTTATTTTATTTTATTGTCTTAAGCAGAAAAATCATCAAGAATTAGTAATTAAAGTTATCATGTATATGTAGGGTGGGTGGGTGGCCTTTATCCAACCATACAATTAATAAAACATAAGCGAGGGTTTTAATTAGAAGTTGTAAAATGTAAACGAACATAAAATGAAATTGTAATAGATTTATTCAAACAAAATTTTCCAATAATTTTTGATGATGCTTTACTGATTGGAGGGTGGGATAGAGGCCACCCACCCACCCTACATATATATATAAACTTTAATTCCTTATCGTCTTGCTGTACCCAATGAAATTAATTACAAAACTTTGAGAAAAAAAAAATTAAAAAGATAAAATTTTAAATTTAATTTTGATTTTAATTTTTTTTACACGAAGGGTTTTATTGATTTTACCAGCAAAATCATCAACGATTAGCAATTAGTTTTTATGTATATGTAGGGTGGGTGGGTGGCCTCTATCCCACCCTGCAATCAGTAAAACATAATCGAGGGTTTTAGTTAGTAGTTGTAAATATAAGCAAACACACAATAATTGCAACTTTTAATTGATGTATTCATACAAATATTTCAATAATTTACTGATTGGAAGGTGGGATAGAGGCCACCCACCCACCCTACATATACATATTAACTTTAATTACTGATTGCCTCGTGGTTTGCAATAACTTTAATTGCAAAATTTAAATAAAGAAAAATTTAAAAAATAAAAGGGTCTAAATTAATATTTTACCAGGTGTATTCATAAGTGTTTTTCCGGGTTGGCTAGGACATGGCGTCAGCGAAAAGTAGGCAACGTATTAATTGGACACAAAACCTCAATTTGTTTGTCTGACATTATTTGTATATTAAAGTTGTAAATAACTAAGTTTTTCAAAATGTGTGTTTATTTTCACTACAATTGTTTCGCAAATTTATTGCTTCTTCAGGTGAATGAAAGTTTACAATAAAATTAGAAAAACTTAGAACTATATCTGACATTAAACTACAAATATACACACAAGTAAAACTGGCGTCTTTGTTTTATCGTTCATGTCGAGTTTTGTGCCTGAAAAGGAACATTTGCGCTACACATTGCTTTTCTTATATAATTAAAAGAAAAATGCTGCTGACATATGGTTAACGCGCTCCATCAATTAGAACATGTGAGACCTGGTTTTGACAATCTAAAAGTGGTGATTTTAATGTGAAAGACAGTGAACGTTCTGGTAAGCCACAAAAATGCGAAAATGAGCAATTGCTCCAGTTATACCAATGGCACAGAAGTATTACATGTGACATAAAAAATTATCAGCAGATGGTTACGAACAATGGGGAAAATCAATAAACTTTGTAAATGGGTCCCACACGATTTGAATAAACGTCAAATGGAAAATCGCACAGTCACTTGTGAAGTGCTGCTTCGAACTCACGAAAGAAAATCATTTTTGCATCGAATTGTGACGGGAGATGAAAAATTGATTTATTTTGAAATAATCTTGGATTTCACCTGGCGAAGCAGCACCATCTATAACGCCAGATCGCTTTGGCAAGAAGACTATGGTCTGTATCTGGACCAGAGCGGTATTTTGTATTATGATCTCTTAAAGCCCGGTGAAACCGGTTATACACAACGCTATCGCCAACAAATGATTAATTTAAACCACATATTAATCGAAAGACGACCGGAGTGGGCAAGATATGGCAAAGTGATTTTGTTACACTGCAATATGCCTCTCACATAGCAAAACCAGAGAAAGTAACCTTTAAATCGCTTGTATGGGACATCCTTCCGCACACGCCGTATTTACCAGACCTGGCACTATCTGACTATCACCTCTTCGCATCAATGGGGCACGTTTTCGCAGAGCAACATTATAGCAATTTCGAAGAAATTGGAAAATGGCTCGACGAATGGTTTGCCGCAAAAGACAAGCAGTTTTCTGGCATGGTATTCATAAGTTACCTGAAAGATCGGCGAAATGTGTAGAAGTCAATAGCCAATATTTTGAACTAAACAAAAATTAATTTCCCTTGAAAATTACGTGTTTCTTCGTACCAAAAAAAACAGGAAAAACTTATGCATACACCTGGTATATAGGGAAAGAAAAACTCAAAGATGTCATTACTGCTAACAATATAAATTCAAAGGTAAAAGATGCAATACCAACCAATATTACATGTGTAGAGAAAACATATCAAAACTTCAGGGATATAATGAAGAATGCAGAACAAACCTTAGACTAGTGCCAATGACAAGGCAAGCATGAATAGATGAACGATAGCATTATACAATTAATAGAAAATAGCCACCCAAAACATTACACTATTAATTTTCACAAAAGAATCAAAGATATGACACATACGGATAAGAAAAAACTATACAGATTACTAATAGATACCAACAACAAACTAATAATAGAATATAAAGATCAAATGACAACGTGGAAGGAATATGTAAAGAAATTGTTTATTATCATCTGTAAATAATTTCTTTGCATATTACTTTTACGTTTTCATTTGGTCTTTATGTTCTATCATTAGTTTGTTGTTGGTATCTATTAGTTATCTGTATAGTTTTTCTTATTCGTCGCCCAACTCAAAAGGAAAAGGTAAGCCCTTAGAAGGACCAACAATTCTAAAGGAAGAACTTTAAAAGACAATCAAAGACACAAAAAGCAGGAATGCTATAAGTTCAGATGATTTTAATGCAGAATTATTCAAAGCAAAAAAACGAAGAAACCTTAAAGTAGGTGTTTCAGATATACGAGTATAACAAAATCTATGATTCAGTTCATATTCCTAAAGACTGATTAGCCTCATGAGCCATGCACTCAAAATATTTCTGAGAATTATACACACCAGCATCTGAAAGATCGACCAAGACATAGAAGATTCGCAATTTGGCTTCAGAAACGGATTCGGTATAAGAGAGGCACTGCTCGCTATGCAGGTTATAACGCAGAAATGCTTAGACCAATGCCGCACAGTTTCTGCCTATTTCATAGATCGTGAAAAAGTGTTCGACTACATAAAAACATTAAAAACTTGTCGAAATACTCAAAATAACTAACGGGGAAGAGAATGACGTTTGCTTTATTACGAATATATACTAGAATCAAAACACCCAGGTTAAAGTAGGACAAGAACAAACAGAAGAAAATTGTTTTTACTCTTTTTATTACTTGAAATGTTTAATAAAAACAGTTAAATCTTAAAAGTATGTTCATGGGTCGGCGATAGAGACCTCTACTTCTACGCTGGCTTCAATCGAGATGGAGGTGATTTGATTAACAATTTCAGAAGAATAATGAAGATCAATAACCCTCTTATGAATCCTCATTTAAAAACGATCCCAAGTCTTAGAACCTTCACCACAAGGTGTCTCCCTTAAGGTTTTGGTCCCTTCACCTCCAATTTCAGCTTCTTTGCAAGTCCTAATAGACTTTCTCCAAAGAGCGTATATTCCTTGTCGCAATAATGAACCAAACACGCATTTTAATAGAAATTTGTTTTAAAATTTATTTCAGTAGTACCAATTGTGTTTGAATTGTAATCAATCAATATTTTCTGAATTATTATACACCAAATAAATATTTATGCCTGAAATTGCAAAGTAATTTTTACAGCGTTTTTCACATTGCTGTAAAAAATATATTTAAAAGTGTATCATTGAGATTAGCACATTTTAATTTTATAAAGTCGCCCGCATACATTAATATGGTAATGTGTATGAATAGTAATGTTAGTTGGGAGAGTGTGCGCCACCGACAGATAACGGATAAACAAGGTGTTTTCAAACTCAACAGGTATATAATTCAGGCGGTGCTTTCAAAGTGAATAATACATATTAGCAGCCCGGTCTTGAATAGAGAGGGCAAGCCGAGAAACGATTTCTTTCTTTGGTAAATTTGGCGTAGTGAAAATTGGCTTCTATTGGGGCGTATGTCATTTCCTGATTCAGCACCAGACAAATAAGGGTACTGAATGTGCTCCTTGCTGATAACACTGAAAGGCCTTTTCTTTATTTCACTTGCAAAAATAACTGCTCATTTCAATGTGCAGTGCCAATGCCGATGCCGGGATAAAGGATGAACGCGGCGACTTGACGTTGCTTTTAAAAGCTTCGTCGAATAATAAAAAAAAAGTGCCAATATGGATGGAATATTTAAATTTTCCAAGGGCTAACGGGGAGGGCCACGGAGTGACGATTGTACCGCTCTCACATTCAATTTGAATGAGTTCAAATACAGAATAGATTTTATTTGCTTTTAATCCACACTTATAAATATAATACGAATTAAGAATTGTTACATAAAAAAGTGTTTAATAATACACAATGAATATCTTTCTTACTCAACTATTGTCGAAACATTATAAAATAATAGGTAAAGCATTGATAAACACTTGGTTTGTTTCACTAATTTAAAATCAAAGCATAAGGATTTTTTTTTCAATAAAGTGGGACGTTAAATCGTTCCTAAATTTAAATTAACACTTTATTTTATGGGTGACTTTAATATTATTAAAATAATGTAATCTGCCAATAAGTGATTGTAGAGGACTTTAATATATTTTATCATAAAATAATAGACGATAATTACATAAACGTTTATATCAATCAACAGTGAAACTTACTCTATTTCAATATAATGATTTAATGACGAAACGTATAATTAAATAGTTTCTGAAAACAATGTAAACATTTGCGTGATTTATAATGGAAAATTAAGTGCCTATTGTTAGTCTCTTATGGCCGAAGAGTTTACGTCTGGAAGAACATAAGGTCGGCGCGTAAAAAATAATCAAATTTTCTTCAGCGGTGAATTATATTTAATAACAGTATAGAGTTGTTGTGGATGCCCGGGGCGAGAAGATGTAAATGCAGGGGGGAAACATCGCTAACTACTTTATTGTTAGGACGCGGCGACCGACGAAAGGTGATAATTATGTTGGCATTCATGCCCCGGGCCGGACGAAACCGTCATTACAGAGACTTCTGATCTCGCGCCTCTGCCACAGCTTTAACCACTAATTGAACTTTAAAGACACTTGATGGAAACGTATTGCACGCCTGCATATTATTCGCACCATCATATAGGGATACAGGCTGAGAAAGAGAAGAAGTTACTGACTTGCCTAAATTTGTTGATTGAGTTATGTGTAGATCAAATTAATTAGACGAATAAAGAACTAATAACCTTTTTCGCAATACCAAATACACAAAATAACCATTATCAATGCTAATTCATTATTGGTCACTTTGTGTCCGAAATGTATATTTGGTAGTTCAAATATAATTGTGATGAAAAGTTTATTCGTCAAATTTACTTGCCTAGAAATGAATATCTTTTATTGCAGCTGATGTTTTGTGCCTTAATTTGACTATTTAATCTGGCTAAGTATCATTTAGTTGTGAGTTGTGGCGTTATATAAATTATGATGCTTTAGTATCAATATGAATATCCGAAATGTGCATCTGGATCAAAATAAAATATTGAAGAAAGGTTCTAAGTGTTTTAATCAAAGTTATTATTATTTTCAAATAACTCAATCAACCAAATCAATATGAATATTTTATTAAATAATAATCATTAATATTTACGCTCATATTTCATTTGGTATTCATTTGAGCTTTAATGAATCCCTTAATAACAACGATTCTTCATTTTGTTGATCTGAACGTAAAATCATATCTTTCAAGTCTTGCATGCTGTGAAATTAATTCTTACTGCTTCATTATTAGGTGTTTTAAATAAAAGTAATTAATAATCAACGTAAAAATAGATTAATTCACCTTTTAAAATTTTCCCCATTCAATAACGGCTAAATTCCAAGTGGAGGTAGGTTATTATAAATTAGAACCTTTGGCGCAGAATCCCGGATGATTGTGGATAAACAGAGGTGTAAAACTTAGCACGACTATGTTGGCTTTTAGTTGAGCACACCTATTGACATTCAGCAGTAAACATAAACCTAAGATTCATTAGCATAAGGCACTGTTTGTTTAATACAAAGTGCCTCTAGTACAGGTCCGTAATTAACTAGATACACCTCAGTGTCCGTTTGGCCTCGCTTAATTACGACCAATCAAGATTATGAGCCCAGTCCCACCCTTGCACTTATACGACCGAAATATCCGTCTTCGTCTTTCAGGGAATAACTAAAACAACTTTGACGTATATAATGTCGGTGGTTTTGAAATAATCATACATATCTACATAATAATAATAAACGTTTAGTCTTATTAATTACAATTAATAAGACTAATAATAAACTCGTATTATTATTTACAGTCACAATTGGTAATTATATTTATTAAATAAATTACTCATATTAAGTTGTTTGTAGGATAATAAACAAAACAGCACTAGGTCTTGGCAAAATGTATGGATATAAAACACAAACGACGTATTTTAAGAAATATTTTTACGATCGTAAAGAAATAAAAAAAAGTTGTGAAAAGAAAACGCCGCGAATAAAACGCCAATCGAGCATTAAGACATAAAAACAATGAAAATCGTCATCGTGGGGGTGGCGTAAACAAATTCGGTCATCAACGCTTCGGACGGCCACACTAGAAACTATAAACATGTCCTCTCCAATCCACCACAACTTTAACGACTCTTCCAAAACCCTAAACCAATTTTCAGTCTTGATAACTTGTTTCCCGTTTGTTTTCTTGCCAATATTATGGGACTAGCAGAGTACTTGTGGACCTACTTTGTTAATGGAACATCCCGTTTCTAATTAACTTAACAGTTTCGGTATACACACCGTGTTTCGTCGTGATTTTATAAGCTGCACTAGTTTACTTAAATACCTTCATGCTGCGTGGCAAAAATGTTTATCAGAATTTAATGAAATAATAATCGGTCGTAATTCGTGCAGATTACACGGCCCGTATTCCATTTTCACAGCAGTATTCTACCGTCGAGACCAAGATTAAAAAAAACTATAATGCTCGAAATGGTCATCCGAATGCAGATTATTGTTTGCTTTATGGCCCTTGGTCGACAATTTATTGCCTCATATATTGTTAACAGCTGGCATATGCAAAAAATTTAATGCCACTCATTTATTCAATAGTTTATAGAGCCAGTATTTTATTTTACCGCATTTTCACACACACAATGGGAATTTATTTCAATTTTTCTGTATTTAATTATATTTTACTTTTTTTAAACTGCTTCAAAATGCATCAATTGTAATTATATTTATTATTTAATGATATAAGAAGTATGTTGACGTTTTAGATGTTTCAATTACTACATATGTAATATATTTCAAGAACATTATTGATTAATTCATTAATAAAAATGTTTTAAAGATTAAAATAGTACTTTTAAATATGTATATTAAATTATTATTGTTTTTATATTTACAATTAATATATTTGTTATAAACTAAAATTAAGAATCCACTGTTGAAACATTATCTTTTATTTCATTCATTATCGTTGTTTAGTTTATTATAAACACATTACTAGTGAACCTGAAATTTAGTTATCGTTATTTTTGTTGTCAAATGCATTTATCGGCGGTTTCGTCTCGTCTAGATTAAAGAACCTTTGCGGTTTAGTATGTGTTGTCGACGTTGACATCGGTGTGGCATGCGGTGCTGAGGCTGCCTTTGTTGCGGCGGTGGTTTAAAATTTCGCGAATAAAAATTCCTATTATAATATGAATTATAATTATTAAATTACAATGAAATTTTAATTTAAAGTTTACAGAGAAAAAAACTACTTTAAAAATACCCAACCAAAATTTACAATATATTATCAATTGACACAACTATAGTTTCGACCTTTGAAGGTCATTATCACGTGAAGAAAACTTTATTAACAATGTATAGGTAAGATGTTAAATTTTGATTAACCTGATTAAAGAAGAGATGATTTATTACAAAGGATTAACTAAATGGCATTAAGTGTTGTATTGTGGTGCAGAGAGGATTAAGTTGTGGGGTATTCAGAAGAAGTACATAACCTTATAAAACTCTGCTTTTGATAATCTTCTAGGGGTGTGATTTCTTGACTTTCTTGTACAACTTATTTAGGAGGTGATTCAGACAGGGCTGATGAGTCCACCACATTCGAAGAGGTTACTGTTGATGTGGATGTAAACGCTTCTGGCTGAGGCTTATGGAATTGTGACCTAAACAAGCTGTGCGTGTTTAGAAGAAGAAGAGAAAACTCCCCAACACCTACTGTGCACTTGCGAAGCTTACAAAAGAGGGAAGCTTATGATTCCTGTATAACAGCTAAAGAGCATCCCCTGGCAGAAACTCCTGGACTAGATGACACAAGAGTACACAAGGAGAAAAATCATCCAAAGGCACACAAAAAGACCACGGAGACCGCAGTGCATAGACGCAAAGCAACACCACCTCATGAGGAAAAAAAGAGGCTTATGGACCAAAAATTCTTTCATGACATGGCTTAGCTTTCTTCCTTCTTAATCTTTCTTTAAACGTTTCTCTTTATATTAGCTTCCAGACAGACTTTTCCTTTTCTGATTTAATGATGTAAGTGTTTATATTACCAATAACTTTTACAGTATTAGCCAGACTAGTAGTTGTTTCAATAAATGATTTGCTGTTGTAGTCCTTGTAAGACTCATTGGTGTAGATTTATAAAATGTTTCCTATTTTTAAATTAAATTTTTTCATCATCTCAATACATTTAATCCTGAATTGACAATAGACACATAAATAATTTATAACTTAACCTTCATCATATTAAATCATCCATAACCTCTACTAATTACAAAAAAGAAGAGAAAAAATGAATTCTCCAATACCAGGTTTGAAACTTCAGATTCAGATTCTGAAGGAGATGGGTTTAAAATTAAAAAGGGAAAGGCATTTTAGCATAGATTTTAACATATCTATGTATAGTGCTACACCTGGCAGAAAAAAAAATTATAATAGTCTGAAGAAAAACATTCAAGAAAAATCTAAAAGTATTTTTGAAGAAAATTTTTTCAATTTGGAAACATTTCCCTTAAAATTTATTATTAAATATAAGATTTTAAAGGTTTTAAAAGATTTTCGAAAAGAAAACATTTAAGAAAATAAATTGTCTTTCTATTCTGTCAAAATAAGATTTAAAATATTTTGATAATAAAATATATAAGTCCTTTACGTTGTAGAAAATTAACTAATAATTAGAAAAAACACGAAAATATTTCGTAAAATCTACAACAAATGAGTCTTATTAAGACTACAAAAACAAACCACTTTTGAAACAATTCACGTTTAATTCATTTGAAAGATAATTTATTTATTTATTTATTTATTAACATCTCTGTACTCCTTTCTAGCAAAATAACAAAAGAATTATAATATAAAATGTGTAAATATACTCAAAATTTTAGTCGAAAAATATGTTAGAATTTGTTATAAAATTCAAAAACTCGAGAAAATTAAAAATCTAGAGAACTACATCAAAATAAAATAAAAATCTAAAAGTAATTTTTACAATTAAGAAAATAGATTTCTTGAAAATGTCGATAGAATGAAATTAGAATTGCTAAAAATAGTGAAAACCTATTTTGAAAGTAGAGGATTTGCTGAAAAATTAAATAAAGGTTTCTAGAAATTTTCTAATGAATCAATGATAAAAATTCAGGAAAGTTTTAAAAGTCTATAGAAGAAAATTAAAGAAAATTTTTACGAAACAAACTTGAAAGAAAACTAATACAATTTGCTACAATCCGGCTTGCTACAACTCTAAACAAAATGGCAACATCGCAAACTTCAAATAAAATTAATGCCATTTACATCTCTTGATTTAAAAAATTCTAAAAATTTTATCAACCGAAGAAATGACCTCAAATTTTGTATATTTAATTTAAATTAATGTATTTTTAACATATCAAAAAATTATCAAGCTGACAGTAGTCTAAACAAAATGGCAACACCGCAAATTTGAAATAAAATTAAAGCTATTTGCAACTCGTGATTAAAAAGAATCTAAAAAAATTATAAACAAAAGAAATAACTTCAAATTTTCTAGATTTATTTTAAATTAATGTATTTTTAAAATGACTAAAAATAATCAAGCTGACTTGACTATAAACAAAATGGCAACACTACAAACTTGAAATAAAATTAATGCAGTTTGAATCTATTAATTTAAAAAATTCTAAAAAAATTATAAACCAAAGAAATGACCTCAAATTTTGTAGATCTTTTTTAAATTAATATATTTTTAACATATCAGCAAATAATCAAGCAGACACACCTCTAAACAAAACGGCAACACTGCAAATTTGAAATAAAATTAATGCTATTTGCATCTCGTGATTTAAAAAATTATAAAAATGTTATCAACTTAAGAAATGATCTCGAATTTTACAGGCTAATTTAAAATTAATGTACTTTTAACATATCAAAAAATAATCAAGCTAACATAACTCTAAACAAAATGGTAACCCTGCAAACATGAAATAAAAATAGTACAATTTAAAACTCGTGATTTAAAAAATTCTAAAAAAATTATCAACTTAAGAAATGACTTCAAATTTTGTAAACTTATTTTAAATTAATGTATTTTAAAAATATCAAAAAATAATCAAGCTGCTACAACTCGAAACAAAATGGCAACATCGCAAACTTGAAATAAAATTAATGCCATTTACATCTCTTGATTTAAAAAATTCTAAAAATTTTATCAACCAAAGAAATGACCTCAAATTTTGTAGATTTATTTTAAATTAAAGTATTTTAACATATCAAAAAATTATCAAGCTGACACTAGTCTAAACAAAATGGCAACACCGCAAATTTGAAATAAAATTAAAGCTATTTGCAACTCGTGATTAAAAAGAATATAAAAAAATTATAAACAAAAGAAATGTCTTCAAATTTTGTATATTTATTTTAAATTAATGTATTTTCAAACTGACTAAAAACAATCAAGCTGACACGATTCTTAAGAAAATGGCAACAACGCAAACTTGAAATGAAATTAATGCAATTTGCAGCTCGCGATTTAAAAAATTTAAAAAAAAATATCAGCTTACAAAATTAATTAAAATTTTGTTGACTTATTTGAAATTAACGTATTTTTAAAATAGTAAAAAATAATCAAGCTGATATGACTATAAACAGAATAGCATCACCACAAACTCGACATAAAATTCATGCAGTTTACATCTCGTGATATAAAAAATTCTAAAAAATTTATCAACTTAAAAAATGACTTCAAATTCTGTAAACTTATTTTAAATTAATCTATTTTGAAAATAACCAAAAATAATTAAGCTGACATGACTTTGAACAAAATGGCAACGCTGTAAATTTGAAATAAAATTAATGTGGTTCGCATCTTTTGACTTAAAAAATTCTAACAAAATTATCAACTTAAGAAATGATTTAATAGTTATGTAGACTTATTTTAAATTAATGTATTTTTAAAATATCAAAAAATAATCAAGTTGACATGACTCTAAACAATATGACAACACCGCAAACTTGAAATGAAATTAATATAATTTGCATCTATGGATTTAAAAAATTCTAAAAATTTATCAACTTAATGAATGACTTCAAATTTTGTAGACTTATTTTAAATTAATGTATTTTTAAAATGTCAAACAATAATCAAGCTGACATGACTATAAACAAAATGGCAACACCGTAAACTTGAAATAAAATTAATGCTTTTTACATTTCCTGATTTAAAAAATTCTAAAAATTTTTTCTACCGAAGAAATGATCTCAAATTTTGTATACTTATTTAAAATTCATGTATTTTCTAAATGTCAAAAAATAATCAAGCTGACATAACTCTAAATAAAATGGCAACACCGAAAATTTGAAATAAAATTAATGCAATTTGCAACTCGTGATTTAAAAAATTCTAAAAAATTTATAGACAAAAGAAATGACTTCAAATTTTGTAAACGCATTTTAAATTAATTTATTTTTAAATATCAAAAAAATATTCAAGCTTACATAACTATAAACAAAATGGGAACACCGCAAATTTGATATAAAATTAATGCAGTTTGTAACTCTTGATTTAAAAAATTCCAAAAAAAACTATAAATCAAAGAAATGACTTCATATTTTGTAGACTTATTTTAGATTAATGTATTTTCAAAATATCAAAAAATAATCAAGCTGACAGGACTGTAAACAAAATGGCAACACTGCAAATTTGAAATAAGATTAATGCTATTTGCAACTCGTGATTAAAAAAATTCTAAAAAATTTATAAACAAAAGAAATTATGTACTTCAAATTTTGTAGATTAATTTTAAATTAATATATTTTCAAAATGACTAAAAACAATCAAGCTGATACGACTCTTAAGAAAATTATAACACCGCAAATTTGAAATAAAATTATTGCAGTTTGCATCTCTCGATATAAAAAATTCTAAGAAACTTATCAACTTCAGAAATAACTTAACATTTTGAGGACTTATTTTAAATTAATATATTTATAAAATATCAGAAAATAACCAAACTGACATTACTATAAACAAAACAAAATGGCAACACCGTAAACTTGAAATATAATTAATGCAATTTACATCTCTTGATTTAAGAAAATCTAAAAAATTTATAAACCAAAGAAATGACTTTAAATTTTGTAAACTTCTTTTAAATTAGTGTATTTTTAACATATCAAAAAATAATCAAGCTGATATGACTATAAACACAATGGCAACACTGCAAACTTGAAATAAAATTAATGCAGTTTGCATCTCTTGATTTAAAAAATTCTAAAAAAATTATAAACCAAAGAAATGACTTCAAATTTTGTAGACCTTTTTTAAATTAATATATTTTTAACATATCAGCAAATAATCAAGCTGATATAACTCTAAACAAAATGGCAACACCGCAAATTTGAAATAAAATTAATTCTATTTGAACTCCTGATTTAAAAAATTCTAAAAAATTTATCAACTTAAGAAATGAATTCAAATTTTGTAGACTTATTTTAAACTAATGTATTTTCAAAGTGTCAAAAAATAATCAAGCTAACAGGACTCTAAAGAAAGTGGCAACACCTCAAACTTGAAATAAAATTCATGCAGTTTTCATCTCTCGATTTTTTTTTTAAACTTATCAACTTAAGAAATGACTTCAAATTTTGCAGACATATTTTATGTTAATGTATTTTTTTTTATATCTGATAATTCTGAAGTTTCAAAAGTATTTAGTAGAAAATTTTAGCTTGAAAAGTACTTAATAAATCATAACAATTCTTAGAAACAGAAAATTTGAGAGACGTGCAAGACAAGCTGTTCAAAAGTTTGGATAAAATGAAAGATAACTAATTAAAATTTTTTAGGCAATAAGAGAGGAAATTGGTAAACAATTCTAGAACTTTATTATGTGGAGAAATTTCCTAATATGCAATATATATTTGTTTCAAAGAAGAAAGAGATGCTTAAAAATTCACACTTAATTAAAAAGTAATTGTTAAGACATTCTAGAAATCTGGATTAATAAATGCAGGAAATATCCTTTGGCAATAAATACTTTTAAATTTGAATTTGAATTTGAAATATTATAAATATTAAAGTTAAAGCTGATATTAGAAATTCTTTTAAGATTAATTATATAAAATATTCAATACTAAAGCAGAGATATTGTTAGAAAATTATAAATAAAAATAATAATAATAATATCTATATTCTAGTAAATTTTAAAATCACAATTTTGGAAAGATAGTTTTTGAAAATTCTATCAAATTACAATTAGAATTTCTAAAAAAGTTACAAAAAATGAAAGCCTATTTTAGAACAATGAAACATATAAAGGTTTATAGAGAATTTTAATTTAATAAATGATAATATTTTGAAAAATTATAATAGTCTGAAGAATATTTAAAACAATCTACAAAAGTCTTTGAAGTATATTTTGTTAATTTGGAAAGAAATCTATAATAATTCACAAAAATATAAGATTTTAAGGATCTACAAGAGAAGCAGTATAAAAAAATTTGAAAAGAAAGTAATCAAGAAAAGAAAAATAGTAAACTCTGCCAAAATAAGATGAAAAGGAAATTCTAAAAGATTCTTAAATATACCCGTAATTTAAAGAAATAATTTCTGAATCATTTAAATTTATTCATTTATAAAAATTTGTTAGAATCTTCAAAATTTTAAAATCTTTAATGAAAATTAAAAAATTTAGAAACGAAATTTCTGGATACTATTATTATATTTATATCAAAATAAAACAAAGGAGAAATTTTAAAATATACTAATAATTATTTATTTATTCATTTATTTATTTATAAATACTCTATCTAACTTGCTTTACAAATACAATTCATAATAGATGAAACAAAAAATTATGTAAACATTTTGTAAATTCTTAGTTTAGAAGTGTATGTTTTAAAAAATTGTAGAAATTTAATGGATGAATTACAATAAAAATTTAGTAAATTGCTGGAAAATTCTGAAAAATTTCTTTATCATTTTAATAAGTCAACACATTAATCAAAAAAGATCCAAACTAAATAAAATTATATTGGACATATCTGATGAGTCGTTTTTTGTAAACTACATGCACAATAATATAATTAATTTTATAGTATAAATTTTCTACTAAAAAAATCCTGTTAAAATGTTAAATAAACATTTGTAAAAGCATTGTGTGCCCAGACATAACATGTAAATTACTATATTGAATATTTATAAGTCGGTGCGATTATACAATTTGACAACTTGTTAATGAATCGGAGGGGATCGATTTTTTTATGGACGAAACGGGGCGGTTTTTAAATACTTAATCCCGAACGAGGCGGAATAACATTTTTGTAACGGCTGAATAAATGAATACTAATCGCTATCATATTACAGACTAGTTTGTCACAATTAATCCGTTAATTATTCCGGGGTATCGTACGCGGCGTTTTCTTTTATTTGCGCCCTCAATAAGTACCGTAAATTATGGACAAGCTCATATTACCCTGGCAAACTACCAAGGATCCAATCTGTATTTAAGACGATCGTACATCATAAATATTTTAACTCGGGTTTGGGACGACTAAGCACAAATGCACGTCCTCTTTTTTTCTGTAAAATTTAAAAGGGACAGAATATAAGCAATATTTCACATATGATATAATTGTAATAATTGCTGATTCTCAGCTATAAAATACTAATTAAGATGGTTATTATCTTACAATTTTTGTAACAATTAGAAAACAGTAGTATTAAATATAATTTTTATAATTCATTTGAAATTCTTTAAACAAATAAGTGTGCATTATTTCCCAGACATTTTTAATATGAGCGTATTTTTAAATCATGCAAAAATTTGAAATATGTGAATCAACAAACATTTTACATTTTAAATTTGATCAAAAATTAAATATTTAAAACATTTTTAATATATTCTTTATAATTGAATGAAAATTGCATAAAGAAGTAATTAACTATTTATTTTCATCAAGATATTTGCAGATAGACCTAGATGTACGTAATATAATTTTAAAGAAAATATTGTATACCTTCTGTATGAGCAGGTAGTTAATATAATTCATATGTTTACTTAGGAGAAAATATAATAATAATGACGTATTATTACGAAGTAGATTTATTTACTTTGATATGGGAATTATTTATTTCCGCCGGGGTGGAAAAACATATTAATAAATTTTAAAGTGGGTGTGGATCCGGGGAGTATAAATCAGATCCTTCTACGAAAATAAGAGGAGGACGACCAAATTAATATTGCCGTGGACTGGGCCGTAGCCACTATTAAAATATATATTTTATTCCAACGTGCGTGCCTTTCAAGATTAGGTCCAATTTTATGTTTCTAATTTGAGGAATAACGACCGGACGTGTGTTGTAATAAAAATAAGGGTTCTTTTATTACATGTAAATGTATAGAAAATTTGTGGGTAATGAAATACAACCTTTTTTCTTTTGAATTAAATAGCGTTCTGTTTTATTTTTTTTTTGTTTATTTATTTATCAAGACATAAATTTAGAGTTAAGCTACGGTGTGTATGTGCGGGTATATGGATATCCGGAAAGCCATAAGGTGGCGCTTAGACATTTGTAGGCCCGGAAGACGGGAATATAAGCTGGAAGGGGGGGCGCCCTCAAGCTCTTTCCCTCTTGATTTACGATAGCAGTGTATCATTCGCGGGACAGACCATTCTGCTCTAGGTGATACAGGAAAGGAAAGGTCACCTTCCACATTGCTCTTTAACCCTTTTGAAGTTGCTTAAATATGACAGACTATATCAAAAAGTGTGCTTTTTTAACATAATAATAAGCCAACTTTTAACATTAGAATTATTTAAAAAAAATAAATAATTTAATAAATATTTGATTTAATAATTCTACGATGAATTAAATTTCCACTTAACCAGTGGTGAAACATTTATATGTTAATTACAAGGTTAAATAAACCAAGGATTTATTTAACCTCCTAATTAATTGTTTTATGTTTATATATCATTTTTACTATTTACGATAGAGCTTGTACATTTAAATGTGCGTGTTTCGTATTTACCCTTATAGTTGTTTAGTTGTTTATTGCTTTACCTTGAGGCAATGTATGAATTATGATCAAAATAAGTAGAGTGGGTTTTTAATAGCAGCAGTGAACTTTTCTTTGCTGTATTCGCTTTTGCCTTGCGAAGTTTTCTATTTAAGGGGAATCCACAGCGTTGTAATTTATGATAGGATAACAAATGGATATTCCGTGCAGATACAACACTAAAAGCTTATAAAATAAACTAACTTTGTCTTGTATTTCTTTATATTACATCGTTTTGCCGCCATTAGTTATATCCGGTCGGGTTCACAGGGCTTCCGTTTAAATACAAAAATCAGAAACAAAATATCGTTTCGACAAAGAATTAATGAAAAATGTTCCGCGCTCTCTTGAACACAAACGATGTGTCAAACATAGAAATAAAAGCTAATATATTAACCAGAAACTGTATTGAACCAAATTATTTATATATTCATAAATTTAATTAATTCAAGTTGTAATATACTTTTACAGTAACTCGAACGTTTGTTTAAAATGGCTTTACAGACTTCCATCTATATATGTCGACGTAAGTGGCCATCAGCTAATGTAATCAACTTTATGTGGAGATATCTATCTACCTACTGCGTGCCCGCTGAATACGAAATCGTCGATTTCAGGATAATCACGAGCATTTTGCATGCCATTGCTAACTGTCTATGCACAGATTTGTATCTACTTTAGATTATCCCCCCTTTTAGTTCTTTTAGCCTGATTGCTACTCTAAACTCTATTCAATTTTCTTTGCGTTTAATTTTAAGTGAATTCTTTATTTAACAGAAAAAGAAACATAAATAAAATACTTATAATAACTAAATATTATCAAGTCTATTCAACTATAATATAAAATATTTAATAATAATAATACACATTTTTATTGGCAAACTTTTTACATTTATGTAATAAAAAAATTATAATAGATAATGATTTAGTCTGTTAGTTTATCAAATGGCTATCGACCAGAGGTTTTTCTGCTTTAAAATATTTAATTATTCAGTATACGTTATTATTATGCAAAAAATTATAAATTAACTATTATATTTTCATATTTCCATAAATTTTACACTGTGGGGTTAAATATTGACCATTAACCTATGTTGTGTATTGATTATTTTCAATTCCTTTTTATTTGCAATTTATTATTTGCAAATCATCTAAAATTGCAACTCGAGCACGAATGAAATTAATTTCCTTCAATGTGGAAAAAGAAACTGAATCATTTAAAAAAGGGTCTTACAAAACACTTATAAATATTTTTACAATTAATTGGATTATATTTGCTTAATATTTAGTTTAATGATTTTATCACGACAGACATTTAATTATATAAAGGTAATTAGAATGTTACAAATGGAAAAATTAGTTTGAATAAATTTGTTTCTGTATAATAAACTACAACAAAATTAATTATTTACTTTCATTTATAAATCTACCCTTGCGATTATGTTCCATCAAGAATACAGTATTAATTTTACAACAATTTTAATTCAATTTAAAAAAGTTTGAGTGAATATGGTGTACAAATTAAAAAGGAATTGAAAGTACTGTTATTTAAATATAATAAAATGACAAAAATTAAATATTGTAAAAATCAAGTTATAAGATACGTGAAATAAATATTACCTTCTAAATATGAATATGCAGGTTTCTAAAACGTGCTGAAATTTATAATATGAAGATCTCTATTCAGAATTGTATTTAAAGAACAAAACCGTGTACCAATGCTATAACAGTTCCCAAACTTTTTTCATTAGTAAAGCGGCATTTTCTTAAAGAATCACAATAACTTTTAGGAGGACCTTATAACGTTTACTTGTAAATAAGCATCATTACATTTTCGTCAAGTTGATTTTTTACGTTAATAATGAAGGTCTTATTAAATAAAACTTTTTATGTGAAACAACACTAATTTAACAAATAAACTTCGAAATTTTGTTTAATTACTTTCCCAATATATTCTATATAGGGAAAGTATTATTTTCACGCATGATAATATCTCAACGAATGATCCCTTTGAGATGAAGCTTTAAACTTAACTTTAAATCAATGTTAAATTTACATTTTAATCTTAAGGTTTTATCATTAAAAAATAAAATTGAAATGATTCTGGTGAATTTTAATAAACCGGAAGTGAAAGTTTACTCGGGGCATTTTTTTAATTTTACTCGATACTTTTCTAAATTTGAAAAATATTACATAATTTTTCAAACAAAAGTTGAAGTCAATAAGAAACTGAACAAATTTTATTAAAACAAGTTCTTGACTTAAAGAAAATTGTTTGCTTATTGCTAATAAACACTAGGAGTTTCATAAAATTTATATAACAAATAATTGATATAATCTAAAATTGAGCAAATTGTTAAGAGTAGCTTTTTTATTTTGCGTAAAACTTTTAATTAAAACCCTCGCTTATGTTTTACTGATTGGAGGGTGGGATAGAGGCCACCCACCCACCCTACATATACATGATAACTTTAATTGATAATCGTTGATGATTTTGCTACAAAAAACAACCCAACGCGTTTATGTAATAAAAAATAAAGCAAAATCAAAATTTATGTTTAAATATAAATTAAATTAATTAAATAAATATAAATTAATTTATCTAGCTAATTTTATCTAATTTAGATTTAAAGTCTTGCCACCAATTGTGCATAAATTTTTTATTAATTTCCTCACTCAAAATTTTACCTTTTGTATTTCTTTTTTATTCAAAAAGTTTTGTAATTAATTTTATTCCAAACCGAGAGACGATCAGTAAATGAAATCTATATGTATATGTAGGGTGGGTGGGGGGCCTCTATCCCACCCTCCAATCAGTAAAATATTATCAAATATTATTTGAAAAATTTGTATAAATACGTTTCTAAAAATTGCAATTATTTTGTGTTAATTAATATCTTACAACTTTTAACTAAAACCCTCGCGTATATTTTACTGATTGGAGGATGGGATAAAGGACACCCACCCGCCCTAAATATACATGATAACTTTAATTGCTAATCATTGATAATTTTGCTGCTAAAGACAATCCAACCCTTTATGCAATAAAAAATAAAACAAAATCAAAATGTAAGTTTAAATATAAATGACTTTATGTAGTTTAACTTATCTAATTTAGATTTAAAGTCTGGTCACCAATCGTGCATAAAAATTTTATTAATTTTCTCACTCAAAAATTTAACCTTTTGAATTTCTTTTTTACTCAAAAAGATTTATAATTAATTTTACTCCAAACCGTGAGACGATCAGTAATTTAAATATGTTAATGTAGGGTGGGTGGAGGGGCCTCTATCCCACCCTCCAATTAGTAAAACATCATCAAACATTATTTGAAAAATTTGTTTATTCTTTATAACTTTGTTCTTCTTGCTTATAATATATTTATAAAAGAATACAAAAATTAATAAAACATGTACTTAAATTTAGACACATTAATAAATTAATTAATTAATGAATACATTTCTAAAAATGATGATGTGGCCATCATAGTAGTTTCCCTATATTTTTCTCGAAAACTATGAGGTTTACGCAAAGAGACTATTTTTAATAATATGTTCATTTTTGCATTCTCTACAATTATTTGTTATATACATTTCATATAACTCTAAAAGATTCGTTCATGATTTTGCTGCAAAAACAATCAAACACTGTATGTAATAAAAAATAAAGCAAAATCAAAATTTAAGTTTAAATATAATTAATTTTCTATAGCTAATCTAATCTAATTTAGATTTAAAGACTGCCCACCCATCATGCTTCAAATTTTTACTAACTACTCACTCAAAAATGTTACCTTTTTAATTTCGTTTTATTCAAAAAGTTTCGTAATTAATTTTATTGTAAACCGCGAGACGATAAGGAATTAAAGTTTACATGTATATGTAGGATGGGTGGGTGGTCTCTATCCTACTTTACAATCAGTAAAACATAATCAAAAATTATTTGAAAACTTTGTTTGAATAAATCTAGTAAAAATTGCAATAATGTTATTTTTATTCAAGTTTTACAACTTTTAATTAAAACCCTCGCTTATATTCTACTGATTGAAGGGTGAGTTAGAGAACACCCACCCACTCTTTACAAACATGATAACTTTAATTACTAATTGTTGATGGATTCTACATCTTTTTTACTTTCCTTGTATAGAATATGGGGAACGTAAAATCATATTTTTAAATTTAAACAGTTAATTGTTTTCCATTATCAACTGTTTATTTTTACTTAGCAGATATCATCTTTGCAACTGATTTTCAAATATTTTCGTTTGTCTTTCTTATATGTTTAAGATCAAGCACCAATGTTGGTAAATAATAAAATTTTCTGAGAAATTAATAATTAAAAATTTGCCCATATGTTGCACACTTACGTGGATACGTATACCTAATTTAATTAGCATAAAATAAATTAAATTTGTAATCAATTAATAATTTCAAACTAGAAAACTCCTGTCTGTCAGTCCTTTATAAAATATTAGTTGATAAAGTTAAGCCTGTTATAAACTTTTTTTTCCTTTCTTTCTAATATTTAAAACTATTCTATTATTACTGAAAGGAGAATTGTTTGGCCGAGCTCCAACATTGGCGTGAAATCGTAGACTTATTAGGGGAAAGGCCTGCGGGGCAAAAGCGAAAGAAAAACGAACTTTTAATTAAGATCATGGCGAAATCTTTTTTTAGTAATTTTTCTTGTTGGTTTTTTGTTCCTCGCCCGATTTCTTTTCGTAGGGCTTCCGTAAATAATTAGCTTAAGTACCTACACGACTAATTTATGGAGAGTAAAGGGGGGGGGGATGGGCTTATTTAACTCTTTTGAAAGTTGTTGCAATTTACGCAGATTCGGGCTAACTAAATCGCGATTTTCAATCGATATTAAACGAGAATAGCTGAACTTAAAGGTTATTACAACGAATAAAAGTATAATTAAATATAAGTACGAGATTAAATCGGAACATTAAATGAAATAAATAAATTTGGAAGCGATTTAATTATATTAAGAGAGAGACAAATATCTTTATTCTACAGTTGTAGAAAGAATTCGAAGAAATTCGATAATACATGGGTTTGAATAAAAGAATATTCTGAAAAATGAAGCCCATCTGTGATTCTTGTCCTCAAAATTCAATGTTTGTATCTATTAATGAATTATTATTGTTAAGCACCATAATAAATAAATAATAACTCAGTAGATAGAGTGATTCATGTTCGCTTTTGAAAATAAAAATGTATTAAATTACATTAGCATCAACGATGCGTATTATTCAGCAATGCAACTTCCAACATTCCGATCCCTTGCATATCGATGATATAATCAATTAGATTGGTTAGAGCAACTGTTGCACGTTTACCGCAATTATTACAATTACAACTGCATTTGAACATAATTTGCACGTGAATTCAAATTTATTTGGCTTATATTTGCAATTATGAGTACACACTATTTAATAATTTAATAAATTAATTAAAATATAATATTTAATTATTTAAATATCAGTGTAACTAAAAATCAATTACCATTAAATATATAGAATGGGTAATTGGTCCAGTGGCTTGCATCTGTATGTATTTATAACACACATAAAACTTATGCAGATTAATCAATAAAACCTTTTCTGTTTATTGTTACTTAAACTGATTTATTTATATGGTGCTTAATAAAATTAAGGCCGTTAATTAAAATTGTAGCCGTTTAATAATAAATAGTAGGTGCGAGTGACGCTGTTAAATTGTAAAATTTATGAGCGAGCGCTCAGGAAGAAATCTCTTCATTAACGAGAGCTCTGCGACGTGTAATAAACCATTGCGTCTTATAATAAAAAGTAAATAAAAGCAATCCATATAATCCCGATGAGGAAAGTTACTGCTCCGGGATATGAAAACCATAATGCCCGTAATAATTTCCATAATATTTAACAAGGCCGCCGTATTCTTAAAATGGGATTAAGAATTTATTGTTTCGAAATGTGATATTAATTTATTGCTCCGGCATCAACCAACTGGTAATTTATGAGCATAACATATCTGAAGCATGCATCAGAAGATCCATCCTCAGGCGTTTGGTTCTTATATAACGTCTCTACTAATTGCTTACACATATGCTTAGGTATAAACGACCTAAGAGTGGCCATTACATTTTACAATTTTACAACGGAATTAGTACAAATGTGAATTTTGTGTCTGCGTTCGGGTTGGTTTTTCGTCACAAATTAAAAGCCGCTAATGTGTGCAGTGTGAAAGTTGAAATTCATTAAACTTATTAATGGGGGACTACTAGCGTCCTTATGTGGCTGGGAATTTATTAGAGACAATTAAAACTGGCATTTACTCTGCGAAGATGTATCTCACAACTCAACAATAGCACTTTATTTTATAAACTTATTACGCTGCATACACGATATTCTACTAACTTTGTAAAATTAACAAGGTGAAGTTTTATACTTAATTGTTATAGTTGAGAGGGGAGCGGCCCTGTTACAAGGGAAATCTGCACTGCTTGTACCTCTGAGTTATATACCCTTAAAAACAGTATCATTTCCCTTATTGTATAAATTCAGTTTGTTTTTAAAATAATAGTACATCTAAAACTGTCGCAAGATACGTATAATAGTTAAATTATGTGATTACAATAAATTGACAATATTTTAACAAGCAATTCTATTGAATATTTATTTAATTTTAATTAAGTTCACACTTTCTCTGCTACATACTTGATCGAAAAGTATAATAATTTTATATAATTCAACTTATTCTATATGATTGTTACTAAATGTTAACTGTCAGTTTTTAATAACATTTATGACAGTTACTTCTGATTCGAGAAGAAATATTACTATTATTATACAGTGACACTTTTAATATACTTCGAAGTATGATGAGAAATGACTTTTTCGTTTATTTATAAAGTATTTCCTTAAGAATATGATGAACGAAATAAAATTCCTTAACTTTTTTATACTACTTTTTATTTTTATACAACACTTCGTCACTAGTTTCGAATTACACAGTAATCAATATCAAAGTGTTGTATAAAAATAAAAAGTAGTATAAAAAAGTTAAGCGTTTTTCTGTTATTCATTAAAAATGTACTACGAAGTGAACGCCTTCAAAATTCAAGATAAAATTCCTTACTTCACTTATTATTTTTATTAATACCAGATGTACATTTCGAGTACTACGTACTCATTATCAATGGTTAACTCGAAACTTAGTATTTCCTTAAGACATTAGAAGGATTATATTCAACCTTTTTATTTATCTAAATGGGTAAATAATTTTAAATTAAATCTATACTTAAAGTAATACTGGTTATAATTGACAACATAAAACGCACACAAATAAAATATTTTATTTAGCACACAAATATGATTCCGATAAATTCAAGTTTCTAGAGGCCAGTGAGAGATTTAAACGCAAATTTAAACGGTACAATGTAACACTTATTGCTGTATTAATGGGTACGAAATGTCGACGTAAAATAGAACGATCATTAGTTTACACACATCGAGATAAGCAAAATCTTAACTGTTAACGATACCTTTTATCTTAACGAGTAAAGTTACCTCCGGTTTTAGTAATTTACAGTAAGGGTTTAAAATTATACAGGACGGTATCGGTTTGTGTGGCTAATATAAAAGCAAACAAAAAATGATAATGTGGCCATCATAATACTTTTCCTGTTTTATCTCTTATTTTCATCAAGTAGTTGTTATTTACTTTATTTCAAATTACAATAAAATATCAACTCTGGTAAAAAATGCTCGTGTTCAAAAAAACTGTTTCAAAGGAGTTATAGTAATACCAATAATAACCCAACCATTATGAAATATACATTTTTATACGTAAAACAATATTTTTAGTTTTTAAAAGAAAATACGAAGAGTTGCGATTGTTATAAAACAAATGCGGGCAGCAGAGATTGAGAATGAAGAGTTTTGTATATGTAGGGTGGGTGGGTGGCCACTATCACACCCTCCAATCATTTAAACATTAGCAAGGGTTTGATTAAATTAATTCATAACTTTTATTAGAATTTACTTCGTAAATCATTAGAGATAATGACATTAAACCGTCGATTGTTTTTTTTTAACATAATTTTTAGTGGTAAAAACATAGTAAGTGCATTAGTTTAGTGTATATCCTTTATTGATTAAATTTTTAGATTTTACTCATTTTTACAATACTGTGAACATAAATTTAGCTGTTATTAATTCAGACCATATTTATTATTAATTAGAATAATACATGTTAGCTAGTGAATCTCTGAAATCATCATAGCAATTACTATGTAATTAATAATACACTGTTTTGTGTATATAATTCCCATAAATTAATATTTTGTATGTATAAGCCCAGTAAGTATTTGCCGGGCTCGTGTCAAATGCGCCATTTCGCCATTTAGCCATTTTCGGGGACGGGGGCGAATAAACGATGTTTTGTTACGGGGTTAGTTATTAAGCATAATATCAACGCGTGACGCTAATATGTTTATATTTTTTATTAGGTCGTCGGGGGACAACGGCATTATTTCGCACTGGTGTACATTTTACTCCATTACTTACAATGCGACCTGCATTTTGGGGCCACTTTTATTTTTTTAGCTGTTACATTTAACTACCGAAAGTATCACCGCTGTAAATAATAATACAATGCTTTTGTGCCAAATATTTAGGGGATAATTAACTTCAAGCCTGGAATTATTAAACTCCGCCGAGGAAATTTATCGGGGTGGAATTTTACTGCCGGGAATTATAACAAAAAAAAAACATAGATTGTTTGCACAAATTTTTACAATACAGGTTGTTAGGGATGGCATGCACGTATTCATGGATTTCATAATAACTACTTCGTTCTACCTGCAACCCTCTATTACAGTAAATAATATTACAAGCGTCAGACCTATGAAAACTTAAAAAGCTTGTCATGATTGATTGATGCGTTATAAATTCTATTGTGAGGCTATCAATATGAGCTCTACCCATAATTTACCCATTCAATGAAGATTTGTTAGTTGAAATTTTTACTTTCTACATAATAATATAGAAAAAAAAAACAGTAATAACTACCTATTATAAATTTAAAGAAAAATATTAAAATATGGAAGAAAGTTTACTAGTAATTTCTAATAAAAAAATATCGCGAAGGAAAAATTTAAAGAGTAATTACTGGAATTTCCAGAAATTATATAAACCTATAAGAAATTTTCGTCATTAATTTGGAAGAGATATTAAATAATAAATTTAAAAATACGAAAACATTTCGTGAATCTACAACAATGAGTCTTACTAAGACTACATTGTTGTAGATTCACGAAATGTTTTCGTATTTTTAAATTTATTATTTAATTTTCTACAACGAACTAAAGGATTTTATTACATTTTATTGGAAGAGATATTTTTGAAAAAATTTCGAGAAAATTTCTCTTAATTTAGAAGAGTAATTCCTGAAAGAAAGGCAAAACAAAGCAAGAAATGGTTAAAAATAAGATTCAAAAATCTCAAGATTTAAATATATCGTTGATTCCTGCAGGATCTACATCGTTATACATTTTTGAATCACTTATGTTTTGAAAATGTCAAGTGTCTGGTCGAAACTATAGTCAGCAAAGATTAAATCCAGTTATACAGACAAAGTATTAAGTATTTGTATTGTATTTAAATGTATCTTAAAAAATTCAATTAAAGTAAATCAAAAAGAAGGTAAACACTTTCTAAAAATTAAAACTAAAATTGTTCACAGTTTTTTTGAATCCTCGACAAAAATTGACGTAAATTCTGACAAATGTATGAAAGTGTTTTGGAATATTCATAAAGTCTAAAATTAATTATTAGAAAATTCTGGAAAAAAAATTAATATTTATATAACATAAAGTATTATTATGAAAAGAAAAAATAGGGTAAAAATCTAGAACCCACGATGTAAACTCTCGCAATTTACTAAAAAAATCTTAGAAAAAACGAGATGTTAGAAAATTTTTGAAAACAGGAAGGAATATTTTTCTCGCATTCTAAAATAAAAGAAATTCTAAAAAAAATAGATAAACTAAAGAAAAAAATTCTGACAAATTATTAAAATCATGCATCAATTTTTTATTACTGTACCCATTCAAAGTTTTATCTTTAAAATATTGTTTTTATTAAAGAAAGTTTGTAATTAATTTTACTGCAAACCGCGAGACGATCAGTAATTGAAATTCATATGTATAAGTAGGGTGGGTGGGTGGCCTCTATCCCACCCTCCAATCAGTAAAACATAAGCAAGGGTTTTAATTAAAAGTTGTAAAATATAAATAAAATTATTTTCTGTTTATTTATATTTTACAACTTTTAATCAAAACCCTCGCTTATGTTTTACCGATTGGAGGGTGGGTTAGAGGCCACCCACCCACCCTACATATACATAATAATTATAACACTAATTGTTGTTGATTTTGCTGCTTATAAAACAATAAAACATTGTATGCAATAAAAAATAAAGCATAATCTTAAATTTGGATTTAAATATAAATGACTTTCTATAGCTAATCTTATCTAATTTAGATTTAAAGCCTGTCTATCCACTATGAATTAAAATTTTATTAATTTACACACACACAAATTTTCCTTTTTAAATTTCTTTTTTATTCAAAAAGTTTTGTAATTCGTTTTACTCCAAACGCGAGATGATCAGTAATTGAAATTTATTTGTATATGTAGGGTGGGTGGGTGGCCTCTATCCTACCCTCCAATCAGTAAAACATCATCAAAAATTATTTTAAAAATTTGTATGAATATATCTCTAAAAATTGCAATTGTTTTATAGAGAGAGAACATATTTATTCAGCCATAAATTATAAAATAGATTACATTTTTTTTTATATACATATATAGAAATATACAATTAATATATTTATAGGCTATGAATGGGCTATCGACCAAGGTCTTTCCGCCATTGTTTTATATTTGTTTGTATTTTACAACTTTTAATCAAAACCCTCGCTTATGTTGTACTGATTGGAGGGTGGAATAGAGGCCACCCACCCACCCTACATATACATGATAAATATAAACACTAATTGTTGATGATTTTGCTGCTTACAAAACAATAAAACCTTGTATGTAATAAAAATAAAACAAAATCTAACATTTAAGTTTAAATATAAATGACCTTCTTAAGCTAATCTAATTTTAACTTAATTTAAAGCCTTTTCACTTATCTTGTATATAATTTTTATCAATTTTCACACTTTAAAACTTTACTTTGTCAATTTTCTTTTACTCAAATTTTGTAATTAAAATTATTGCAGACTTCGAGACGATCAGTAATTAATGTTAAAATGTATATGTAGGGTGGGTGGGGGGCCTCTAACCCACCCTCCAATTAGTAAAACATAAGCGAGGGTTTAATTAAAACTTGCTAAGCGTAAATAAACATAACATTATTGCAAAATTTAATGGATTTATTCAAACAAATTTTGAAAAATTAGACATAACATTTTAAACAAAAGTTAAAGAGAATAAAAAAAACTGAACAAGTTCCAAACGAAAACACCAAACAAACCACGGAAATTAGAAGAAAATAAGGCTATATTGAAGACTGTTCATATTTTCTATCAGAAACGTCTAAAGAAGTTAAAAAATCTTATATCCAGATGAAAATTAAAATAAATACTCTATTAAACTTAGATAGAATTTTCTTCAAAGTTTATATATTTCGTTAAAAAATGAATAAAAATAAATGAACAAAATGAGTATAAAAAGATTTGAAAAATAATTGAAATTACTGATTAATAAGGCTTTATTATTAACATCATAACGAAACAATTTGAACAAAAAGAAAATTAAAACGCAAGATATGTACTGTAATTGACAAACTAATTAAATTTAACGAACAGAGGGTCTGGTTTTATGCGTATTAGTAAATTTGGCAGAAAGAATTACGTATTCTAATATAAATTATCTTATTAATCAATTAAATAAAGAAGCACATAATATATTGGGAGTATTCAATAATTCGTGCGGTTTTCTAAGAGAGGGCGCTACTAGTATTATTTTGCGTCGTGTTCATTCGTGATTATATTCATTTGAAAGCGTCTTTTTCAATATATGTAATTTTATTGAAACGTAAACAACATTTTTTTCTATTCATTTGAACATGTCGAACTTTGTGCCAGAAAAAGTGTTTTTGCGGGGAGTTCTTCTTCATTACTTTAATATGAAGAAAAGTGCTACCGAAAGTCATCGTATTTTAGTAGAGGTTTATGGTGACCATTCTCTTGCTGAAAGGACGTGCCAAAAATGGTTTGCATGATTTAAAAGTGGCGATTTCAACTTAGAAGACGATGAACGACCCGGACAGCCAAAAAGGTTTGAAGATGAAGAATCGAAGGCATTTCTTGATGAAGATGCGTGCCAAACGCAAAAAGATCTTGCAAAATCATTAAGAGATGATCAAGCAATCATTTCCAGACGTTTAAAAACATCGGAATTCATCCAAAAGCTTGGAAATTCGGTGCCGTATGAATTAAAGCCAAGAGACATCGAACGCCGATTCTGCATGTCGGAAATGTTGTTTAAACGCCACAAAAGAAGTCATTTTTGATAGATTGTCACTGGTGATGAAAAATGGATTCATTACGATAACCCCAAGCGCAAGAAATCGTATGTGAAGCCTGGCCAGCCATCAACATCCACGGCAAAGCCGAATATCCATGGCGACAAGGTAATGCTCCGTATTTGGTGGGATTAGATGGGTGTGTTGTATTATTAGTTGTTGAAATCGGGTCAGATGATCAAAGGGGACATCTGCCGAACACAATTATTTCGTTTGAAGAGAGCGATTGCGAAAAAACGACCAGAATATGCAACCAGACACGAATCCATAATTTTCCATCATGACAACGCTCGACCACATGTTTCAAGAAAGGCTCTAAACTATTTGGAAAACAGTGGGTGGGAAGTTCTACCTCACCCACCCAGACATATCCCCTTCTGATTACTACTTGTTCAGATCAATGCAGAATGCCCTCACCGGAATACGCTTCACTTCAGAACAGGGTATTAAAAATTGGCTCGATTCATTCTTCACCACCAAGCCGGAGAAGTTCTTTTGGGATGGAATCCACAAACTGCCAGAAAGATGGGCAAGATATTTTCTTGCTTCCTCCTGGTCAGAATTAAAATCATGCTTTAATGTACTCCACATACACAACACGATTATTTGCTTTCGTGTTGTTCATGGTACTCACTTAAAACTCATCTATAAGTCATACTCCGAAAATGATAAATTTTCTTAAACTATAATTTTTCTATTAATTGTAATGATTAATGATGTCTCATTTAAAGAGATTAATCTACAAAAATTATTATAATCGTAAAAAATTGCTACCTCATCATAACGGAATAAATTCCGGTGATTATACCACCATCTATAGAATTTTTTATTCAAATTTTGTTGTAGTGAGTGCAGATGGATGGATGAAATATCGTAGCTTGTTTATTAAATTACTGTAAATTGATTATGCCGAGCGATTTAATATACCGGCTTCTCTCGCAGCACATAAAATTGGACTTTATTAGAATATAGCCTCCGGTGGTACTGAATACTTTTATTTGACGTAAACATTATCTAATTATCTTATTAGATTGGAGTATAGCCCAAAGGGGGGTAATTTAGTCGGCACCTATTTAAGTCACCTCTGCACATAAAAGGTAATATGCGGCTTATAAATATATGTTGTGCGTATATTTTACAGGATTGATTTTAATCTAGACAAGTTGTATTGGGGGCCCGTTTCAGGGATTCGCTAACACATTTATATTTCAACACCGCGAATCCAGTACTCTTAGGCACTAAATCATAAGCGGATTTAATTTAATCTAAAGCGTTTAACATAAATAATATCAAATTGCCCCTGAAAACAAATTTACATTGCCATTAGTTTCATTGTCCGTCTAAAATGTTAAATGGGCAGATTTATTTTAATGGTTTATTCTATTTATTCTCACAAAAAAATACAATTATACAAGGTTAATTTTCAAGTAACGATTAAATTTGCAATTTATATTCCAATAAAATGCAAATACATAGTATATATTATATTATCAATACAAAGCTCTTTTGTGAATGAGATTTTATTAATTCAATTGATTGCTGCCTGCCAAACAAATATAGCATCTGTTTATCTAACTTAATAATTGGTCTTTAATTTTCTAGAAATGATAATAAAGCTCTTAATGAAACAAAGAAAATAAAGCTGAAGATCATTTTAGAAAATTACAGTGTCGCACTTGTTGTTTCAGTTTAATAATAATAAATAAATTTATTTCCCAACAGAAAAACTAAAATAGGAAAATTCATAACTTATAATACTAAACTGTTTCATTTGCCTGTATTATTTAAGCCTTCAAATACGGTGTTTTTTGTTAAATGGATGCATATAATTGGCATATAAGTAAGCATCTAATATTACAAAATATAATCACGTCAGATATAAATAATTTACTGGATAAGAATTAGAAATGTTACACTTGTTCTGTTCCATGTAGTTACTATCAGTTTCCTGCCACGTGTTTCGGTGATTACTAGCCATTATCAAAAGAGTATAAAAATTAAACTAAAACTGATAGTAAATATATGAAACAGAACAAGTGAATTATTCTCAACTCTTATCCAGTAAGTTATATGTTTCACCAAGAGTGTAGCAACGCAAATATCAATCATCTAAATCATTTACCGACTTCATTCACAATTTATTAATATTATCTTAAATTAATAAATTTTAATTCATTAATACTTTATATTAGTTGATCGTTTCAGGAAATTATAATATGATTAAAGTTTTTATTATTAAAACAAAATGATTGAATTATAAATCTGATTGTGTTGAATTAATCATAATTTAAAGTACGTACGTCATAAATTTAAACGAGGATACGCTATGTCGATATACTCTATAATTATGCGAAAATCCGGATTACGTTTCGCATTGTGAAAATACAAAGGTCTGAGCACATTCAGTTCAAGCCCATTTCCAACAAAATTAATTATTTCAATTAAAAGTATTAGGTTAATTTCTGGGGGTATTTTCACAAACTCCATATATTATAATAAGTAATAAAGTAATGCTTAATAAAATATTTGAGATTTTTTACATTTCCTTTATAAAATATATAGAGGAAGTATTCTCTTTGTGAATGAGGATATCTGTGAGCACTGTATCTCAAAAACTTTAATCTTGAAATTTCATCATTTGAAACTAGATCTGTAATACTTTTGGTATACATTAATAAACTGGAATTTGATGTTTACTCGAGGCGTTTTTTTATATTTTTCTATATTTCAAAAATATTACATAACTCTTCAAACAAAAGTTAAAGGAAATGAGAAACTGAACAAGTTTTATTTAAAGATGTTTTTCATAAAGTTCTTAACTTGCGAGAAAAAAATAAAAAAATATTAATTTTGATATTTTTTGCCTATTGTTAATAAACTAGAAAAGTCATATGAAATTTATAAAACAAGTAATTATAAACAATCTAAAATTGAGCAAATTTTTTAGAATAACTTTTTGGCATGAGCCTCATAATTTTGGAGTAAAATGTAAGGAAAATACTATCACCATTTTGAGTTCTTTACATTTTACAAATTTTAATTCAAACCCACGCTTATCAATTACTGATTGCAAGGAGTGATAGAGGACACCCACCCACCCTACATACGCATGATAACTTTAAATACTAATCGTTGATGAGTTTGCTTTAAGAAACAATACAACTTTGAATCCAATACACAATTCAAATTTATATTTAAATATAAATAACATTATATAGCTAACCTTGTCTAATTTATATTTAAAGTCTGCCCATCCATCATGCATAAAAATTTTAATAATTTACTCACTCAAAAATTTTAACTTTTGCATTTCTTTATTATTCAAAAATTTTGGAATTAATTTTACTTCAAACCGCATGACGTCCAGTAATTGAAATTTATATGTATATGTAGGGTGGGTGGGTGGCCTCTATCCCACCCTCCAATCAGTAAAACATCATTAAAAAAATTATTTAAAAATTTGTATGAATAAATCTCTAAAAAATTGCAATTATTTTCTGTTTATATTTTACAACTATTAATTGAAATTTTGGCTTATATTTTACTGATTGGAGAGTGGGATAGAGGCCACCCACCCACCTTATATATACATGAAAATTTCAATTAATGATCGTCTCGCGGTTTGGATTAAAACTAATTACAAAATATTTTGATTAAAAAAAAATTCAAAACGTAACATTTTTGAGTGAGTAAATTATTAAAAGGTTTATGCATGATTAATGAGCAGCCATTAAATCAAATCTATAAGTTAAGCTTAATTTAAAACTTTTCCAAGTATCATGTATGAAATTTTCATTAATATACACACTCAAAAATTTTATTTTCTTAATTTTCCTTTATTCAAAATTTGTAATTAAAGTTATTATAACCGCGAGACGATCAGTAATTGAAGTTAATATGTATATGTAGGGTGGGTGGGTGTCCTCTATTATACCTTCTAATCAGTAAAACCTCTTCAAAAATTATTTGAAAAATGTGTATGAATAAATCTCTAAAAATTACAATTAAATTATTTATTTAAATTTTACAGTATTTAGTTAAAACCCTCGCTTATGATTTACTGATTGGAGGGTGGGATAGTGGCCACCCATCCACCCTACATATACATAATAACTTGAAATACTAATCGTTGATGATTTTACTGCAAAAAACAATAAAACCTTGTAATAATCCAAATTTTATATATAAATGTGTTTCTATAGCTAATCTTGTTTAATTTAGATTTAATGTCTATTCACCCATTAAGCATAAAAAATTTATTAATTTATTCATTCAAACATTTAACTTTTTGAATTTCTTTTTTTATTCAAAAAGTTTTGTAATTAATTTTACTCCAAACCGCGAGACGATCAGTAATTGAAATTCATATATATATGTAGGGTGGGTGGGTGGCCTCTATCCCACCCTCCAATCAGTAAAACATTAACGAGGGTTTTAATTAAAATTTGTAAAATATAAATAAACACAAAATAATTGCAATTTTTAGAGATTTATTCAAGAAAATTTTTCAAATAATTTTTGATGATGTTTTACTGATTGGAGGGTGGGGTAGAGGCCACCCTACATATACATATAAACTTTAATTTCTTATCGTCTCGCGGTTTCCAATAAAATTAATTACAATTTTTTTTATTAATAAAGAAATTAAAAAGGTAAAATTTTTGAGTAAGCAAATTAGTAAAAATTTAATGCATGATGGACGAGCAGACCTTAAAACTGAATTAGATAAGATTAGCCATAGAAAGTCAATTATATTTAAACTTAAATTTTGATTTCGTTTATTTTTTATTTCATAAAGGGTTTGATAGTTTTTAGCAGCAAAATCATCAACGAGTAGCAATTAAAGTTATCATGTATATGTAGGGTGGGTGGGTGGCCTCTATCCACCCTACAATCAGTAAAAGATAAGCGAGGGTTTTAGAATTTGTAAAATGTAAACAAACACAATATTATAGCAATTTTCAATTGATGTATTCATACAAATGTTTGAAATAATTTTTGATGATATTTTATTGACTAGGGGGTGGGATAGAGGCCACCCACCCATCCTGCATATACCTATAAATTTGAATTACTGATCATCTCGCGGTTTGGAGTAAAATTGATTACAAAATTTTTTTGAATTACTAACGTGATAACAAACAGTTTGTTGGAATGAAGAAATAAAAGTAAAAAAAGAAACAATGGCAAAAATAATTGGAAAACAAAACAATAACAAGCTATAAAGAATATAAAGAACAACGGACAAAGACTTAGAGAAAAATTATAAGAGCAAAACAAGAAACCTGGGTAGAGTTTGAAGATAAACTTGAAAGAAACAGTAGAGGCAATCAGAAATTATTTTACAATATAGTAAAAAAATTTTCTAGAACAAAAAGAGCGATTAGAATAAAAGAAGATGATGGGAAAATAGTGAAAAATGAGAATAGAGTTATCCTGAGATGGAAAGAATAGATAAGGAATAATATGAAAAACTTCTGAAAGCAGAGTAGACACAGATAAAGAGAAACACCAAGATAAATGGACACAAACAGAGAAATAAAGAAAGAGGGAGAAGGGGAAAGATTGGGAATAAGCTTAAAGGATCTAAAAAAGGCAATAAAACATTGAAGAATGGCAAAGTTCCCGGAGAAGACAAGATTAGAATAGAAATAGTTAAAAACATTGATGATAAGGGATTAGATTTATTACATCAAATAATAAATAAAATGTGTTAGGAAGAGACAATACCTGAAGATCTAAAAGTTGGGCTTATAATACCTTACTAAGTAAAGTAATAAAAAATATTGAGGTGTCAGAAAATTACAGGACAAACATAGGACTAAGACAAGGAGGAGATTTAAGCCCATTTCTGTTTATTATAATTATGGATGAAATAATAAGGGAAGCAAAAACATTAACGAAGCTTTTCACATTGGGATACAGAAAGTTGGAGGTGGTACAAATAAATTCATGTACATTTGCAGATGATATTGTTGTATTAGCAACTAGTGAGAAAGATTTATAAGACAGGTTAAGAATATGGAAAGAAACATTAAATGAAATAGGAATGAAAATGAATAAAGATTAATCTCGTCTATATGACAAAAAAAAGGATGATGAAGAAAAACTGTAAAAATACGTGATTAATGACTATAGCAAAGGATGAAGAGAAACTGAATATAAAAATAGATGGAGTAAAGATTTTAAGTATTTAAGTGTAGATTTTGAAGAAAAATGACCAAAACAATAGAATAGAAAAAGCAAGTGAGTTATAATATAAAATAAGAGAAACTATAATAGGAAAAAAAGAAGATTAGGAGAAATAAAACTCTTGTTGTGTTCCATTACTTTATTTTCTGATAACTGACACGTGTTTCGATCATTGTTGATAATGACAATGATCCACAAGGACCGAAACATGTGTTAGTTATCTAAAAATAAAGTATTGAAATATAACAAGAGTTTTACTTCTCCTAATTTGAAAATTTGGTTCCGTCAAGAGAGTAGGAGAACAAGTATCTATTATACGAAAAAAAAGGAGTAGATAAGATAAGAGTGTTCAAAACAATATTTAGACCAGTATTAACTTACGGTTGGAAGACATGGACCCTGAAAAGCAGGCAGAAATGCAGAATCGAAGCAATGGAAATTAAATACCAAGTCAAAGGAGTAACTGAACTAGGTAGTATGAGAAATGAAGACATAAGAGCAGATCTAAACATATAATCAATCGAAAAGTATATCGAAAAGAAACAATTAGGATGATGAAGACACATGCTGAGGCTAAATGACAATGCAACTGTTGAGAAGATGTAATGTCTGAAGAAACAACAAACGAGGGAGGCCAAAAAAATACATGAAACAAAACGGTGAAGCAATATCTGGAGGTAATACATTAAACATGGAGAGAAGAATAGCGAAAGATAGAAAAAGTTGTAAAAAGTTTATAGAGAAAAAAGAAGATAAATAGTGGAAAGGAAAACCCTACACTTTTAACGAGAGAAAAGTATATGACTATATACCCATATAATAATATAACACTTATTTTTTATTATGCTATAGTTTCAGCAATTCGGTTTATCATAATAGAAATAAAGGTAAATTAAACTACAAATTACATGGGTATTTATACATGCTATTTACATACAGCGTCGAAGATAGGAGTTTACATTAGGTCTATCTTGGTCGTTAATTAACGGAATTCCCGGATTAGTAAGGGCTTTATATATTTCTAGGGATTCTGGGAGATTCATTTTCGTCCCTTTTCGACGCAATGGATTATTAACAGTACATATTCTTCAAAACAATGATTTTTTAATAATAACGAAAAAAGAGCAAATGTTTACTTTTATCTTAAAATTATGACCAGATTGATGTAGATTCTTTGATAATTAATACATTTTGAACTATAATTTATGAATATATTTATTTTACTTCTAATTAATGTTTTATTGATTATTATATAATTTTAACGAGCTATAATTATGAACACGTTTTGCCTTTTACTATTTTTTTATATAATTATGTAATTTTATATTTGTATTTGTATTTTGTAAACGGTGAGAAAGTTTTAACTTTAATACATTTATTATTCGTATAATGTATATTTAATTAAATTGTATATTTACCAACACTGTGTTTATATTTTTCTTGGAAGCCTCGTGTATATTGTTGCAAAGCGAATAAAATGTTTGATAATGAAAATATACAGCTTTCATTTTTTAATATTTCTATCAGACGGTATTATGAATGAAAAGCACAGCTACACTTTATTGTAATTGATTTTAAAGATAATGATGGTATAAAAACGGCTAAAGTCGTTTTATTTACTTTTTAACTGATTTTATATAATTTGCCAATATAAAATTATAATTGGATTGTTATTACACAAATAGTTGTGATAGCATAAAAGTGCAACATACTATATCATATATAAGTGGATAAAATAGTTAATTCATGGATTATTTTAACAAATAATGTATTTGTTAATAAAATAAAATAACCACTATTTTTTACATACAAGAATAACCATCGATTATTATTTGATCAAAAAGTTTTCATGAGAACGACATAATTTGTATATTAAAGTTATAAATAACTAAGATTTTCAAAAATATTTTCAACCAACTTAGAACGGCATAAGTTTAGAGAATAGAAATCATATTGTAAATACAGTGTAGCAACTTACTTGTTTTCACCACCCCAACCCGCAATTTCATCCAACATCCTTCCATTTTTAATAAAGAAAGAAAAAAACTTACTTAAAATTATAACTGTCGTTTTAACAATTAACTATTGATGGTTTGAGTTTATTTTAAGTGTTTTCAAAATGAAAATAGTTTTAAGACAATTATTTTTAGTATCGTTTTTAAATATTTGTGTTTTTACATCTAATTTGCAATTATATAATTACGTAATTATATTGACATTTCAAGAATATAATATATTGTTCTTTAAATTATCACAAGTGAACCTCATAGCGACCTCTCGTGTCCTTCAAGTACATTACCCTCACCACTTAAAAAAATCAGTACGTAATAAAGAATGCCCGAGAATATTGAGATTCTACATTATATTAAAGATTATATTTTAAAGTGTTCACCAAATAAATATCGATGCTTATTACTAAAGAAAGCGTTACATTTATTATAATAAAGATCAAGTGTGAAAACTTAATAATAGTACCGTTTCTCGACAAGAGGGTGTGCTTAACTTTAACCCATTTTGATTTACTTTGTGTTAATAACAAAATAAAGAAATTTATTAACACACAATAATGAATATTTACAATGTTTATACATTTATATACTTTGAAAAGTGAATTTGAACTGACTTAAAATTAATATTAGACTTTTTACAAAAATTACAAAGGGAATAGGGATGAATTGTGTTAATGTGCGCATTAAAACAACCCCGTCAAGCTCAAGGTATAAGGGATTAAATCTTCAACAACCTCGCTGGCTAAATCTTTAGAGATGATTTATTATCATAATTTCTATTAAGCCTATGTTTTTGTAGGAACGTTTACATACTTACATATAAAATATGTTTTTCTACTCCCATAGTAGTAAGTAGGCAATAACGCAATCATTTGTTGATTAGTAACCATGGCATTATGAAACATGCACGTAATGAAGAAAAAACTAGCACGTAATATATTACGTAACCATTATTATTAAAAAACTTCAATCAAGTAGCCTTGACAAATGAATTTGACATTTATCGTTGTTGAATACACATTACATTGACGTTATTTTGGTTTAATTATTATTAATAATTCATTTATTCATTTTTAAAATGAATGAAAGTGACCCCACAGAAGAAATGGTTGGAACTCCACCAGAAATTAAGCAACTAGCAGAACATACCGCAGCGGATCTTCTCCCGGAAAAATCAGAAGCGCTTTACGAAGTAGTTTACGGTAAATTCATGGATTGGCGTAATAATAATGTTCAGTCTTTTTCGGAAAATTTGTTATTAGTCTATTTTGGCGAAATAAGTAAGAAATACAAACCTTCATCTCTTTGGGCTATGTATTCAATGCTGCGAAGTATTTTAAAAGTGAAACATAACCTCAATATTGCAAAGTTTTTCAAATTATAATGAATGGGAGTAGAAAAAGTATAGTACACAACTCGAGCTGTAAGTCACTTACGTACTCGTGGAATTACTGCACTCGCCTAACGGCTCGTGCGCAACTTTTCCCACTCGTACGTAATATATGACTTACAACTCTTGTTATGTAATATACTATTAAATAATAACTAAATTTTTAATAATAAACATACATAATAATAGATACAGAAGTAATTGTTTTAATAAGTGATTTCTTTTGAAATTACTTATTGTTTTATTCATATAATGTAAACAAGTATTTATTCTACTAATCCAACTGTGATATCTCGGTTTAAACTAAAATTCACTTCATTTGTTTCACAAATTTCAGGACAAATGATTAATAGTTTTTTTACTCATTGTTGTATACTTACAAAATATTTTCTTGTTTTTTTAATTATTAGAATAATAATAAGTTATAAACGTTATTTCATTTACTTCTTAGATTATGTTAAAACATAAATATATTAATTACAAAAAAATACATAATTAGTAATAATTACTTAGTTATATGAATAAGTATTTATGTACTTCGATATATTATGTAATATTTTCCATAATGTATAAAACATTACGGATTATTTTCCATATTTATTAACGAACTTGAGGCCTCGTGGAATTTCGATGTATCGGCCGATCTGAATATTCTAGTGGGAGAATTTTACATCTGGACCACATCGTAAATTTTAAATAAAATAATTCATATTTCATTCATTTATTCCCAGCGCAATTCCAGCCGGACGATATAAATCCGATGATCGATATGAATTGTTAATTCTTAATATAACTATTAGAGATTTATTTGCAACATTTATGTAGTTGTATGCATTATATAAAATAATTGGTAATAAATATTAATTACTCTTAATTGCACTTGCAAATATTTATTGTAAATATTGACTGTAAAAAAAATAACACAATTGTAATAATAAAATTTATATTAAAGAAAACAGGATCACTTTGTTTTACCACTTTTTATTTATAATGACTAGTTGATAGTTGAAACTATAGTCACGTGTAATTTGTTAAATAAAAAGTGGTAAAACAAAGTGATCCAGTATATTCAAAATGTATCACAAAGTCTCCACAATTAAACAAAAATTTATTGAAGTCGTTCATGTAGTTTTAGAAAATTTATTAATAATTATTGGTGTTTGTTACATAAGAGTAAAAAATAATGAATTTTCTAGTAAGTGTAAACACTTGTAATTCGTAATTTAGATAATGATAACCGTGTAGTTGAAACTAGTCACTGCAAATAAAGTTTAAAGTGGTATAAAAACGTAAACATTGGTGTAAAAGTGGTTAAGAGTGAACGGATTAATTGGAGAACTTCTTTATTAAATTAAATATTAAATACGTTTTGCCACTTGAAGTGATGGATTTATCAAATAACCTGGGTATTAAAGTTGTTTGTATATTGAAAGTTAAAATAGAAAAAATTCCATCTAACATGAGACAGTGTGAAGAGTTGGAAGCTAGAAACTAGTGTGTAATTATTTAACAAGGTGACATTGGCATTTAAAATTTAGATTTATTAATAAAAAAAAACTATCGTAATAAATCGAAACACGTGTCAGGAAACTGATAATAAAATCATGAAACAAAACAAGTGTTTTACTCCACCCATTTTGAATATATGGTTCCATCAAGAAAGTAGCAGAAGAAGTATTGAATAGATTTATTAATAATTTAAATTTTCTACAACGAACTGAAGGAGTTTAATATTTTATTATTGAATTATGATTTATGTTATTAATGCAAAGTAACGAGAGTCGACCCTCTTGGCTCTCGTTACCTAGTAAAGAATGTCGAACTGAAGAAGTGTTGGAGCTAATTTACAGTGAGATTTGTGTCCCCATAAAAACCATCAAGGTGCTAGGTATTGTCTGACATCTATAGATTAATTTGGGGAATAAAGCACTTATAACCTTTCTTCATACTTTTATTTGAATTATCAAATGTACATTTCGGACACAAAGTGACTATTATTAATGGATTAGCATTATAAAGAGAATGGTTGCGACCGTTACTACGTGGTAATCCATACTTACACTGAATTGAAAAATTCACACTTTTTCACAATTAAGAATTAGCATTATAGATTATTATAGTTGAATATGCTTTATATATTTCCTGTGAAAAAACTAGCTAATACATGACAGTGACCAATCTATATGCATATCTTTTTTTCTATGATGGATAATATGTGGGATCGAATGGAAAACCGGCAAATTAGAAATCTGTAACATACGTGGCGTCCCTCATCGACCTTTTCTCCAAATAAATAACTGTATAAGAGTGAACCTACCCTGATTATGTGTTTGCATGAGCTTTAATAGATTATAAGGTACAGTGAGGTGAGTATGTAAACTTTAACGTTAACGACTTTTATTTATTGTATTTAAAGTAAAAAATTACTGCTTAATATCTAGAAATCTTCTCTTAACTGTTTTCATTCTAACAATATAGATGTCGCTACGTTATTGGTGAGCTTTACCTGTTGAAATAAATCAATTCGTTTAAGCTTAAATTAAAGCATGTTTAAGAAAATTAGCTACTTATATAAATAACAAAAATATACCAGTGTAAATTATAAAATTGTATTTGTTTCTCATTAATCACTTGGTGAAACATTATCTTAATAATAGGTAGTTCAACTGCGAACTCTTAACTCTACCACTATCATTGCACTTTTCGGATTCTCACTATCTTCCTCCTTCTCCAGTTGGTTTCCTATAATTCCTCTTGTCTGTTGTTGGTTGGTTCTCAGACTTTCTAAGATGTTGCTGGCTTTTTCGCAGGATTACTCCCCTTTCATTATTGACCTTGCACGACCTTGGTGGCTTATGATTTTCCACTATTGTTTCTCTATACCATTTCTTGTCACCTTTACACTGACCAAGCCGGTAAAAAAGGGGATGTTTACGAATGAATGAATGAATTCCATTTCTTGTCGTTATTTGTAAGGTGATTTATCATGACTGAAACTCCCTTGTCCAACTCAACCTATTTATGACCTGTTTGATCATAATATGCTTTAATTCTTTTCTGTTTGTCCTTTAAGTTTTTTCGAATTTCGTCGATATTTTCTTCTTTGAATTCCTTCAATTGGTTATTCGTCGTTGGAAGCTTTGTTTATAAACGTCTTCCGAACAATAGTTGAGATGAAAATAGATTAATCCCCTGTATTGGATTGTTCAATTTCATTGCACTTTCTTAAAATATTTTTTACAATTTGTACAGCTGCTTCTGCCATTCTGTTTGATTGATGATGATGAGGACTAGTAAAAATAAGTTCCATTCTTTAGCAAATTTAGCACATTTATATGATCCAAATGGCATGTTGTCGGCTACTATTTCTGTATGTATGTCCTAACTTTTTTAAATTGAAATTTTAATATTAATATTTTGTGCCTTTTCTAAAACTTCCTGAAATATATTATTATGTTCTGTGCTTGAATTTGCCGCAATAAAAATATCACCAAAATATTTTTGATTCATTTTTTGGACAATTGTGGAGCTGAATTTAGCCCAAATGACATCCTACAAAATCTGTAAAATGAACATATTTTTCTTGATTCTTCATCTAATTATAATTAACAAAATCCATCTTTTAAATCTAAAGCTAAAAAGTATTTCTTATTCTTCAAGTTTACTTGATATTTCATCTATGTTAGGAATCAAAAATCTTTCTTTATCTATGATTTTATTCAACTTTAGCTGGTCTAAACACAATCTTAACGTTTTTTTAGGTTTCTCTATGATTACCAAATTGCCATTCATTTACTTGTTTCATTATGCCTTTTCTTTCTAGTTCATTTAACGTTTCTTTTAAATTATTTCTTAAAGCTAAAGTCTATGAGGTGGTTTAGCTACAGTTACTGCATCTTTTTTTTAGTTTTATTTTCACAATTTCAGAAAGCTTTCTTAGTCCATTGAATATCTTAGCATTTCCTTCCAGAAACTTTATTTTTCATTCTATATTACTATTGATTTGATCAATTTTTAAAAAATTAATTTACATTTTATGCAAGTTTTTAGTCTCTTTTTTTGGTTTTGCTTCTCTGTCTACAATTAATACAATTGATTCTTTTACCTTACAATCTAGTTCTACTTGTTCAATCGGTTTTAATTTAGAACCTCCATATGCTTCAAATGTTGGTCCACTTTCCTTTATTCTATTTTCTATATACGACTGTGTCTTCATTATTTTTTCATCTAATCTTCTATCAAGACATTCACCTCGGATCCTGTATACATCTTGATTTATATTTTCTGTCCTACTGCAACTTTTTAGAAACATTATTTCCTGTTATCTTATCCGTGTACTTTGTTTATATTCACTGTTTAAGTTCTTCCGACGATGCTTCTGATAATTCATTTTCATGTTCCTCCTTATCCATCTGCATGCCACTGTAAATTGGTTAGATTTTTTACATATTCTACATATTTTACGAAAAGCCGGACAATTTCTTGCCTTGTGTTTATTCTTACAATTATGACAGTTGAATTCTTTTCTATTATTTGCTTCGTATTTCTTTTTTTCTGTATTCTTTTTTTAAATTTAAATTGTCAACTTTTTTTCATTTCTTAGAACCTTGATTTGATTTTTGGTGATTTCTCTTGTTCTTCATGCACTGATTGTTTTAGCCAAGTCTAATTATTTAATTTTTAAGAGCGTTTCTTGCAGTTCTTTATCCTATAGTCCCAGTACAATTCTATCCCTTACCATTTCATCTTCCTCTGTGGATGCACATGTTTTTACTAGTTTCTTAAGGTCTTGCACGAAGTTATCAATCGGCTCATTTTCCTTCTGCACTCTGTTGTTGAATACAAAAGTTCATATATGACATGCTTCTTTGGATTCATATATATGTATGTTTTGAACTCTTCGACCACCTTTTCATATTTTTGTTTATCATCTGCACTTAATTTGAAGTTGTTGTAGATCTCGACGGCCTCTACACTCATCACGTTTAAAAGAATTGACACATTTACTTGACTTGTTTTCTCTTGTAGCCCGCTTGCAACCAAGTAAATTTTGAATGCTTGTTTGAACTTGCGAAAGTTTTCAGCCACGTTATCTTCAAAGAATATTGGATTTATTTTTCTTACTTTTTTTAACCTCACTTTTCTTCTTCTCCCTCTAATGTGACATTAACTACGCCATGTTTTATTCTCTCTTTGTGTATTGTAAATCTTTCGATCATTATTGTTAGTATAACTTTTGACTTTGTTAGGGTAATGTCTATTTATTTAAGCTGATTAAAACATCAAATAAAATGTACATGGAATAATTGTGTTTGATCGAATAGCTAATAACTGTAACAAATATATAAGGCTATTGGGATCTGATTAAAAATACAACTTTTGCAAACTCTATTCCTGAACCTTTTGTCTACTCTAGTTTGAAAGACTAACACCAAAAAAGAAAGGACCAGTGGAAACAGTGGGAAAATTTTTATGTTTAAAAAATAAGGTAAAACATTTTATGCATCTAAAATAAATCTAAATGTAGGATTTTGTGGGCTTTCATAAAAAATATATCTCGCTAATTCGAAGGTTTCCATGCTCAGATTTTACTATCACGACTTCTACAACCTATACCATTTAGTGTAACAAAAATTTACGTTCGTTTTATGCTAGTACCATAGAAAATATATGTACATTACCATTATGTCTGCCGCTTCAGTTTACGTGGCGACATCTATCGGGAATACAGCAATTTGTACTGTACTGAAACTTTGTAACCATTGTATCGTTTCACCGTCGATTGAAATATTTCTCACCTCTGTATATCAGTGAGATTATTACTTTCCCTATATAGAATATATAGGGAAATTATTGATTTTTATTGCGATATATTTTACATTACACCATACAGGAATTACAGAGAAGTACACCACTTTAATATCGTTTCTTAACTTTATTTTGCTCACCGCCGACTTTGATAATACGTTTTTTTTTCCTTAAAGCCCTCCATCTTAATTTTACTTACCATCTGTTGCTATAGCAACCAATGCGCCATCTCAACACCCTTAATTTTCAAATTAGGAGAAGTAAAACTCTTGTTATGTTCCATTTATTTATTTTCAGATAACTGACACGTCTTTCTGTCCTTGCGGATTATTATCAAAGTTAAAAATTTGAAAATTTGGTTCCATCAAGAGAGTAGCAGAACAAGTATCAATTCCCTTAATTTTCTTTGGATCTTCTACTGTCCCACCTTAAAAAATACAAACGCTTAAAAGAGGGCGCTGTCACCCACGTTGAGAACCTACACTGTAATCTATTATTTTACAGATTTCTGTATTACTCTACCATTATTGAAAATTATAGCATTGATTGAAATATTACAATTATATTATATTATATAATTTTTAACATAAAGCCATCTCTACTCTCCTATTTGCCTAATTAATACATAATTATTTACAGATTCCTCCAAATTGTTTTATTGATTTTCTTCTCTTAAAATCAGTTTCGAATATAAACTCATAGATGGCGCCTTGATTTTATTTATTATTTAAATTAATTATTACTTATTTATTTACGACTGTGGTTACACGTGTTTACATTACATTTAAAATTAATTCGGTAAAAATAACACAAACATAATGTTTACAATTAAACATTGACTTAATTAAAATACGTCGAATACACAATTATTTTGTTGTTAAATTTATTTCACTGCACATTATAAGGACAAGTTGTAATTATCGATCTCAAGTATTAATACGAATCGAATGTCGTTGGAGTATAACTCAAAACGGTTTCGTGATACAAGCCAGTTTAATTTTCATCGCTTCCCAACCCTCGCAATATAATTTCTATGGACAATTAGAATGTTAATCTTGAAAATAATTTAGCAGAAGTAATTGATTTTTATTTTATAATTATAACGATCATAGAGAGTATAAGTAAAATCGTGTTTTGTGGTGATTATGCGGCTCACCGTGATTCAACTGATAGATTAGGGCGGAGAAAGTGTAATTACTTCGAGCGTGTTAATTATTTATGTCACGTTATTAACAAATAATTATAATAAATTATATAATTAATGAGATTTATTATTCTTCCGTATCACTTATAACAAAACAAAATATATAAAATTATGCCTTAATTTTTGATTAATTTCTGTGATTTTACTTAAGAATCCCCAATTTTATTATAATTATGTAATGTTTTTTAGGAATCCTAAACAACTTTATCATAATAATAGTTATTTAAGGTACAAGTGTAAAAAGTGATGCTTTATTGCACGAACTGGCGTTTAAAAACACGAGCGAGTTTTTTTAAAGCCAGGAGTGCAATAAAGAAACTTTTTACACGTGTGCCTTACAAAATTTTATCTTCGATCGTAAAGGATTTCAAAGAATATATTCTTATGAGTAATATTTTAATGTCACTTCAATAATTCAATAATAATTTACCCGCAGTGCACTAATGAAAGCGTTACTTAGCAACCAGTAAACAAGTTGCACAAATGTCGGCCGCCATTATTATTTATGGAAAAAGTGTTTGTTTTATTGTAATCGCTTCGACTTGCATTAAATGAAATCTTCAGAGTTCTTAAATCTGCCATTTCGTTTGTATTATATATTTTATTTATAGTTTATTAGTTATTTGTATCAATTAATAAAAAAATAAGTTTTTCGTCGAACATGTGTGCTATAATATATTAATCTGTCAAATTTGACATTTCTGTGCAATAAAAACAGTTTGACATTACCGTGCAATAAAAACGTAAAAAAGCACTAGTGCTTTAAAAAGCCACTTTTACAATGAAAAATGATGCAAAAAGCGTCTACTTTCTGTACGATCGTAGATAAAAAAATAATATTTATTCTTAAAAAAAATTCAGTATAATTTAAATATGTAATAACTTATTTCTTGTTTGAGTTAAATCCCAACGCTCTTCAGAATTTAACTCAATGAAGAAATAAGTTATTATTTAAATTATACTGAATTTTTTTTAAGAATAAATATTACTAATAAAAATAGAAGAAAATTAACTAATAATTAAGAAAAACGAAATATTTTCGTGTTTTTTTCTAATTATTAATAAATATTCCATTCAAATATTTAAAGCATAAGTGTAAATAAATGCAAATAATAATAACAATATACATTCTTCCTTTTCTACAGCATCGAAAAGAATGCATTTTTTAACGTCTATTGTATTTTTATATGAATTGAAAGAATGTCGAAAGACTTGGATGCTGTGTCTATAGCTTGGAATTGAATAAAAGTTTCTAAACCAGTAAGCGTTATTTAATCAAAGAAGTGCGAGTGCAACGGGCGACGGAAGAAGCATTGATTGCATTCCATCCAAGAACGAGTAACCCGTTGTGTTTTCAATTCTTTTGGGTTCGTATTATTATTATGGTTTTTATTTAAATTGCTAGGATGATAAAAATGTAATTACAATTATATGACTTATACAATTTTAGTTAATTTTACATAACCACATTCATTAAAATTATATTTCTGGTTTATATTTTATTCAAGATTATTGGTAAGCTTTCATTAATTTTATTTTTGTGAAGTTTAGTTACATAAAATATATTGAATCGATATTCTAAACCTAAATACTGTATATCGTTGATTCCTGAGATATCTACTTATTTGTACGCTTTAGTATACAATAAAAGTACTTTAAATAATTAAAAGAAAACCCTTCGAAGTGATTTTTATCAAAAATATCAACAAGTTTCAATGAAAATTCTTGAAAAACTAGTGATGATTAATTGTTGGTTTCTTAAATATTCTAAAGCTACCTGTTTCAGAAATATATCCTGCAAATTCCATCTAAATTCATCGAGTGATTTTGAAAATAATCAAAGAAGACCTACGGAGTAATTTTTATGTAAAAAAAATAAAATAAAATATATGTTTAAGCCCTCGAATTTAAAGGGCTGCTTTTAAATTCGAAGTCAATGTGGAATGGATTTTACCTGCTTAACATCTTCCCATAGTCTCTTGAAATGCGGGGAGCGAGGCGAAATAAAATGCCAATTAAACTAAAGGTTTGAAGAATCTTGAATAATAATATTTTTGATAAATTTTACGAACTCACTCAGCTTGTTCTTTTCTTCAATGATTTTTTTTTTAAATTTTAAATGTGGTGGGCCTAACCAGCACAATTGATTCTTAGTTAATTCTTTAGAGCTATTTGTTATAATGTTTGCTGGATTATTAAATGATCTAAGCTTTTTAACAGCTTTTTAAATCCATTTTCTACATTTTCTACGTCTTTTATCGATTCATTTTTGATTTCAGTCAACATAAAAGAATCGTGGAATCAGTTCACTCTAACTATTAACCAATCAGGCTAATAATAATGTACTACAAAGCTCAAGACAAGGAATAGGTGTTTGTGTGGGTGCCAGCTTTGATTTAGGACAAAAAAAATTGACTTTAATTACCCAATTTTTATGAATAATTTTGATGCATAAGCTAACTTTGTTACTGGCAAGACTATAACTTTAGAAACCACTGAAAATGTGAAGGCCAAAATTCAGGATAAGGAGGGAATTCCACCAGACCACCAGCGTTTGATTTTTGTTGGAACGCAATTAATTGATTATAACATCCAGAAGGAGTCCACTTTACATTTGGTGTTACGTTTTCGTGGTGGAGAATAAATTATCTTGGTTTATTATATTGCTATATAATTTTTATATCTTATACAAGACTATGATTCTATGATTTTTTACCTAATTTAACACTTGAAAGAATTGAATTACACAACAAATATTTTATATATAAAACATCTTTATTGTAGACATTTTACATATTAAGAAAAGCGACATTATAAGGAATCAATTGAAAAATATAACATTTCTGCTGAATGGCTATCGACCTAATAATTTTATCTACAGATAAAATTCAATTTACTTTAATTAAATGAAAGGTTGAGTCTCCTTTCTTCACAAAATTTATTGATCGCAAATGCTAGTATTGAAAATGGTCACATCGTGACTGAAATGTACATTTGTGATCAATAAATTTTGTGAAGAAAGGAGACTCAATCTTTCATTTATAGTACAGTGCATCTTCACGTAACTCAAAAATCATTAAAGTACTTTAATTAAACAAAATGTTAAACAAGCTTTTAATTATAAGAAAAAATAATATACATTTAAAAAATATGCTTATTTTCTTCTTATAATAGTTAGTTTTTAGAAAATTACTTGTTTAAAAGTTTGGTATGAATATCTAGCAAGTTCGAAGTACCATAATAAAATCAATTTGATTATCATTTTGATTTATTAGATCGCTCTCGAGAAGGTAATATCGGTGTAAAAATTATAAAACATTTTTACGTCCCGACAGAATGTCTTCGGCCGACCAGACAATATCATATTGCAGGCTGTTATTACTATGTAACGCTCTTATATAACCCAACTGATTTATTGTCCACCTGTGCTTTGTGAAATTACACTTGTGAACATGAATTTAGATATAAAATTCAATATAATTATTTATAAAGTGTTTTTGATGTAAAAATTCGTTTATTCGTGTAAAATTAATCATAATTGAAAACATAAAAATAATTACATTTGTAACTAACGTATAGCAAAATATAAAATAGTATTACAAATTTAGTTTTCATAATTCATTTAAACTAATTATAGTATAGTCATTCAAAAAGATTTTTAGCATCAGGGTTGGCTAAATACAATGCCTTAAAAGTCCAATCTTACTTCTTTAAATTGACAACTTTTTATTGAATATATTCCAACAAGTTTGATTTTTATGAGTTACATGAAGATAAATTTGATTGAATTAATAAACACTAAAAACTTTATTGGGGAACAGAGTTGTTAGAGTGTTTCGGATTTTAACTTGTTGGAATATTAAATTAATAAGCACTAAAAACCTCACTTCACAAATTTTATTTAAATTCACAGATATATATTTCGAACACAAAGTAACCATTATCAATGTTTTTGACTTTGTGTCCGAAATATATATCTATGAATTTAAATAAAATTGTGAAGAAAGATTTTTAGAGCTTATTAATTTAATATTCCAACAAATTAAAATCCGAAATACTCTAACAATTCTGTTCCCCAATAAGGTATCTATCAAGGCTCTTTCTTTAATACCAATCTTTACCAACAGTTACATTATTAATATGTATTTAAATGTGATATGGACTAGGCCATTACTTAGGACCAAAAGTGCACAGGAAAAGAAACACTTATAGTTTGATAATGATAATTGTTTTATCGAAACTGCAGTCACTATTTAATAAACATTTTGATATTAACTAAGTAAAAGTATTTTTTTTATTTTTCACCCAAAAAGGAATAATCACTCGACACTTGTTCTGCTACTCTGTTGATGGAACCAAATTTTCAAATTTGGAGAAGTAAAACATTTCTTTAAAATAAAGGAATGAACAAGGAATAATCACTATTTTATAATTAAACAGAAAACTTTGTATATTATAGGAGTGAAAATAAAAAACAAAAATTATTCATATATTCTTTATTATCATACATATGGAAATTAAATATTTAAAATACACAATGATAAATTACAACAAGTAAATTAATAAATTTTCTCGTTTTTTTTTCAAAAATGTTCGATATATATAGCATTGATAAAACACAAGGGAAGTCTCTGTTTATTATTTTTTTTCTTTCGAATTATTGGTCGCCTTGCATTCTATTTCATTATTTAGGAGTCGCTGTTACAAGAAGTACCTTGTTTATACATATTTATTTTATATAATATCATATAACATTAAACAATTGTATGTATATTTTATTTTATATATTTGATATACCATATCCTCCATAATGGAAGTGTTAATGATATCACATTGATAATATGAATGAATGTTCATTAAGATGTGTGTATTTACAATTTGTACATAATTATTTTTTTTTGTGCTAAAACACGCCACTTACGCAGCACTTTAAATACAATAGTTTTTTTTTTTATAATAAATATATTAATGATAATTAGTTCATCACGTAGGACCGAATAGTCTATATAAAAAGTAAAACGTCTCATATAAAAAGTGTATGAAAAAACGAAACTGAAGTCGTAATGATTCTTTGGATATAAACTCTAACTCTTCGACTAGATAAAAACCATTTCGTTATTTTTTTAGTTTATTTAGATTATATTATTTACTTAACATTAAATTACGCTAATAATTATATATCCTTTTTTTTTTGGTAAAAATATAACGAAACACGGATATTCTCAAGTACATCTAGTTACAGAGAAGATATGTTTTTTTCCTTTAGTTAAAGAAAACTCAAACGTTGCATTCGTTAGCGTTCCGAACTAAAGATGATATGGCACAGTTACCAGATATGCGCCTATTTATATAAAAAAAGAACAGGGTGTAACAGTTTTTATATTATAAAATCCGTAGATCAGTAATAACCATCATTCATTCATTAATTTTATAATCTATAAACATAGTATAATTTCAGAATATTTAATATTATGTTTGAAAATTAAAAAAAAAATTATAAATATGATGAAATTAATTGCTAAGGAAACGAACTAACCATTATTGTTAATCATTTGTATGTGTTTCTCCAAATTGTATGTATATTAAGTGCTCGGATAAACATGTTATTCTCTCTCTATAAAAAATAGCAATAAATATATGTTAATAAAATAATAATTTTTGTAATCAATTATTTCTCATCATTATAAAAAATAAGACAAGGAATTACACCTTAATACAAAGCAAATTTGATGTATAATATTTTATTTAGTAATAGTAACGATAGAAATATTTAACAAGATAGTATATAATTTAAACATTTCCAATAATAAAAGAATTTATAACTAGTTTATTCATCTCATAAAAAACATTATCAAATTAAATTATTAATTTAAGCCTTTTCTCTTATATTGATATTGTTTTTTAAATATTAATTTATTAAAGGTGTAACAAATTTCTATATTATTATTAATTGTTTTTTGAAGAATGGTAGTTATTACCGAGAAAATTTTATACGTTAATAAATGTAACACCCATTAATATACTAGTAGTAATATTAACATCATCTTCAGCTTATCAATTCACTTATTGCGAAACTTGTACTCACTCAATTATTGTCCTTAATTTACCTATTCACACGCTATTTACATTGTCCTCGATCCAACGTCACCACTTAAACGCAGCTCTCCTGTTGGCAACCCATGAGCGGTGTTCGCACTGTGACCACTTCCCGGTGGTAGAGACCTGGCTTGGCCGCGGGAAACAGCGACGAAACGGGAGACACCACCGGCGAAGCCGCAGAGGATTTCGTCGTCACCGAAGAGGGGATCTGCTGAGGTGGTGGCTTCTTACTGTGATCTATTTGGGCGTATATAGTCGGTTCGTCTCGGGCTCTTAGCGTCCCATATTGGTTTCCACCATTTTTCATAGCATCTAGGGAATTCGGACGGGCGAGAGACAGTTCCGCATACGTTACTTCGTTAGGTACCTGCTGAATAATAAAACAGAATTTACATCTTTCAGAGGCAAACTTTTATGTGGAAAATATTTTAAATCGTACGGAATAAATGTATTTTAATAGGTAAAAAAATTGATAAACATTTGGTTTGTAGGAATTAAATCATTCCACAAAGTTTCAATTAAATATGTTAGAAGCTATTGAAATGAAAAAAAAATAGATGAATAAACATATAAATTTTTGATGATGTTTTACTGATTGGAGGGTGGGATAGAGGCCACCCACCCACCCTACATATACATATAAATTTCAATTACTGATCGTCTCGTAGTTTGCAGTAAAATTAATTGCAAAACTTTTTGAATAAAGAAAGAAATTCAAAAGGTAAAATGGTGATGTGGCCAACATAATAATTTTCTTACATTTTTTCTAAAACTATGAGGTTCACGCTAAAATACTATTCTTACTAATTAACTCAGTTTTTCAGTCTTTAGAATTACTTGTTACATAAATTTCATGAAAATCTTATAGTTTATTATTTCTCTACATTCCATATAGGCAAAGTAATTTATTGTTGAACACTGCTACGCAATTCCTTCTTCAGAAAGGTGAATACTGATTTGATAAATTACAGCTAAAACCTTATATACTATTGGAGCTATGGGGAGGGGGGAGAGAAGAGTGTTTTTGTAAAAAGGGGCAAATTATTTGTGTATTAATTAAAGGGGAATTATTAGCTTGTGTTTGGTCATTTAATATAATACCTTTTTTATTATATTTCAATTCGATATTTTAAAGTAAAAAATATTATAATTTTTATACATATTGTAGAGTAGAGTAGAATATGAACTTTCAACAACTAACAGCCTCAACTATTCAGTTATATTGTAGAGGTTGGCTATTCCATATAGAGATCAACCATCCATCCTACATTTATTATTAAAATAAAGTTATTAACACTTGTTTTTAATAAAAGAAAACTTTCGTTAAATATTTGAGTATATAAAACATATTTATTGTTATTTGTCCATTAGAAATTTAGTAAACCATAGGTACATTCTGTAGTAGTTGAATAGTGGAACAATAGAATACCACCCATTCTACATCATTTTTTTTACATACAGTTAATTCCTGAAATTACGTTGAAATATTTTATGGATGTTTCTATTATTATTATTCTAAAAAAACATCCATTAAATATTTCAACATAATTTCAGAAGTATATACAGTGTTTGTAAAATTATGATAAAGTAGGGTAGATGTGTGACTTTTATCTCAGCTTAAAATTCATACAAATATTTGATGGAGATAAATATCATACTAATAATTTAGTGTATTTAATTTTTCATTGCATTCATTGCTGGTAATTCATTAAAAATAGTTAGATTAACCTTTGTGTATGTTATAAAAGTTGGAGAGTGAGATATAGACCGCCCACCCACCCTACATATATTCATAAAATAAAATTACTTGCTCCGGATTTAGACAAAAATATTCATCACATTTTGGTTACATTTTTGAAAATATAAATAGCGCTGCGATAAAAGTTACTATCCTATATAGTAGGGGTGGGTGGGTGCCTTTTATCCTAGCTTTTATCTTTTTTTATCCTCACTCTTTAATTTGTAAAATTTAAACAAAAGTTTTTTTAAGATAAATAACAAGTAGATGTATCTTTACGTAACTAATCTATCAACATTAACAAGTGGATATTTTACTGCAATTAAAAAATGTTTACTTATTGCTATTAATACAGTTAAATTTTAGTAAAGATGGAATAACAGCCACCCATCAAACCTACACTTTTTTACATAGAGGTGAAAACACTAGTTTGCAGTCAATACAAAAAAACATTCATCAAAGTAAAAATTACGAAAACGTAAACAGTGTTGTACTTAAAGTTACTATGTTTATGTAGGGTGGGTGGGTGGCATCTATCCCACCCTCCAACCACAAATTCAGACGAAGATTTGACAGAAAAATAAATAATAATAAAGGCCACCCATCCATCTTATCTTATCTTTTTCTCGTTAAGTTATAAACACATGTTTAAGATAATAAACAAATATTGGGTCGTATACAAAGTCTCCGCGGTTTTTTCGTACATATTTGAACAAACATTTTTTTTATTGATAATCAATTTCAATCAAGTACATGTTGACCATTATTATCTTTGATCTTTTGCCATTTTTCAGGTAATTTCATAATTCCTTTGGTGTATAACTCCTGTGATTTATCGACCAAGTGAATTTCAGCGGCGCTTCGGTCATCCAATTTCTTACCATCAAAAGAGTTTTGCAAAGATCGAAACAGATGATAGTCAGAAGGTGCTAGGTCCGGGCTGTCATGTGGATGCATAAAAACTTCCCAACCAAGTTCTGTCAATTTGTTGCGAGTCATCAAAGATGTGTGTGTGACCGTGCATTGTCGTGATGAAAGACAACTTCCTTTCTGTTGGTCAATTCTGGTCTCTTTTCTTCGATTGCTTCATTCAAACGGTCGAATTGTGCCCTGTACAGGACCGAATTGATAGTTTTGCCAGGTTGCAACACCTCATAATAGACAGTTTTCTTCCAGTGCCACCAAACACTCAAATGAAGCTTTTTGTTGCCAATTCAGGCTTTGAAGTTGTTTGCGGAGGATCGCCAGCCTTTGACCACGATCTCTTGCATTGTATACTTTCGTATTTCACCCATTTTTCATTACCAGTAATTATTCGTTTTAAAAATGGATCGATTTCGTATCGTTTCAACAACTTATCCTGATGGTAATTCGGTCTATTAAATTTCTCTCCGTTAATTGATGTGGTATCCAAACATCGAGTTTCTTTTTGTAGCCTGCTCTCTTCAAATGATTCCAAACTGTCATATGGTTCATGCTTAGTTCCTCCACTATTTCGCGACAGCTTGCTTGTCGATCTTGCTCCATCAGTTGCAAAATTTCATTGAGTTTTTTAGTTACTGGCCGGACAGAGGAGGTGCATCTTTAACATCCAAATTTCCGGAACGGAATCTAGCAAATCACTCCTAGGTCCTTTGATCAATAACAATATTTTTGCCGTACATTTCATAAATTTTTGGCATGTTCTTTCAGCGGTTTTGCCTTTGTTATAGTAAAAATTTCTTCAGAATTTTACTCATTTTCAAATTAATATAATTTTTTAAACGAGCAACGAATTAAAGAATTATCTATGCAAAAATGTGGGCTGGAATGTTACATTTTAAGCATATGTTTGTTCGAGACAATCGGGTTAGTGTTGCTCGAAATAAGCTATCAGAACCGGCTTGTGGTGAAAACCCGCGGAGACTTTTTCTACGACCTGTTATTTATGTACAATTTCAGAAACACAAACAGTGTTTATTATTACAGTTAAAATGTACATGAAGGGTGGGTGGGTGTCCTCCATTTTACCCTTCATCCTGTAAAATTTAGACACAGTTTTGATTGAAAATAAATAACAAGTTGATAATTTATTGTGTTTACAATGCTTTTAATTTATTTAAAAAATTAGTAAAACCCTTGTGTATTGATGGGTGTTATAGAGGATATTCACCTACCTTACATATATTATTAAAATAAAATTACTACAAGTTTTCTCTATAAAAATATGCATTTCCTACTGTGATAAAAAACAACGAACATCGTATTTAAATAAAGTAAAACTAACTTTGTTAATATCACACTATTTATTTAAAAAGTGACGTTTCGATCAACATGACAAAGTTAGTTTTACTTTATTTAAGTATTCAAGATGTATCACGAAGTGAACGCCTCAACCATTAATCAATAGAAAATCGTGTTTTATTTCATCCTATATTTGTTTCATCACATATTTAAGTGTATTTCAAAAAATCATAAACGTTTCAGAAATGATAATTCGTTAACCTAGCGTACTCTTGACCTACCACAACATCCTCCACGTTGACCTAGCGTACTCCTGACCTGACTTAATGCACAATCTATTGGGGTAGGTCAAGAGTACGCTAGGAATTTAAATAAAATGTATTACCTCTAAGGTTTTTTTTATCTTAAACACAAACTTTAAAAAAGTATTGTTGCTTGTATTTATCGATAAATAAAAGCAACAATATTCTTTGAAAGTTAAATACCACCCTATATTTAACTTTCAAAGAATATTGTTGCTTTTATAGGTAGGTGGCCTCTATCCAATCCTCCAGTCAGCAAAAAGAACATCATCCAAAATTATTTGAAATTTTTGTATGAATGCATCAATTAATTTTTTTTTATGTTTGAATACATTTTATAACTTCTAACTAAAACCCTCGCTTATGTTTTACTGATTGGAGGGTGGAATAGAGGCCACCCACCCACCCTACATATACATGATAACTGCAATTGCTAATCGTTGATGATTTTGCTGCTAAAAACAATTAAACCCTTTATGTAACAAAAAATAAAACAAAATCAAAATTTTAGTTTAATTATAAATGATTTTCTATAGTTAATCTTATCTAATTTAGATTAAACGTCTGCCAACCCATGTTTTGTTATTAATTTTATTGGAAACTTCGAGACGATAAGGAATAAAAGTTTATTTGTATATGTAGGATGGGTGGGTGGCCTCTATCCACTCTCCAATCAGTAAAATATCATCAAAAATTATTTGAAAAATTTGTGTGAATAATACTAGTGAAATTTGCAATAATGTTATATTTATTTACGTTTTACAACTTTTAATTAAAACCCTCGGTTATGTATAGATTCTATATAATTTTTTACTTTCTCGATATAAAATATAGATAAAATATTGTTTTCGTGAAAAATATGAAACAAAAATCATTTTCTCATAACAAACTGTATTAAAATTATTTTCATCGTTGTAGAAATTATTTGATATTTATAACATTTGCTTTGTACAAATAGTGAAATTTAATGTCTCCTCTGTTGCTCTGCACATTTTTCAGTTACCATTCAATGAACGAACAAATAGATTTGTGCAAATGAAAGTAATCAGTGTTCGGTTACAACAGCACACGAGCACCAGGAAGCCACATTACGAAACAATGGCGAAACGTGTGCTCCGTTGAAATCTACGTTTTATTACACATATTTGTGCAGGAAAATGTAATCCATCTTCCAATTTATGTTCTGTGTTTGACATGAATAAAATACTAGAACGCTACCGGATGGATATCCTGAACCTTCCATTCCTTCCCCCACCCCCGCGTTATAGATTTTCCCGCCCGAGCTTTGCTTAAGAAGCGTGCATTTAGTATTTATATACATTTGGAGAAATGTAAAATTTGCGGTGCTTTTCAAATGCGTACCATACAAGTCGTTTTTTGTTTAAGATGAGAAAAGCGTGAAAAGATGAGAGCGACAGTTGAGCGTTTCAAATGCAGAAGCCTTTGAACCCGTGGCGATCTTTTACGAAATCACCTCTGGAGGACTAGTCCCACCGCGTACAGATCAAAAGAAACTATCGAAACACTTACATAAATCAAAAAACATTGGAGAATGTTGTATAACGTCCCTATAACATAAAAAAAAATATATTAACAAAAAAAAAACATAAGTGATACAATAAAATAAAACAAATAATATCCCCAAATAAATAAATAATTATTTATAAAATGTCTTAGTTGTACTTATAAAATACTTATATTTTCTTTTATCTAATACAATCAAATAGAATAAACAAAATAACGATGGAAATGAAACAGACTTATAACTTTATTTGTGTAACAATCACGTGTTATACAAACAAAGTTATAAGTGTGTTTTATTTCTATTCAACATGTATAACGAAGTCTTCAATATTAACAAAATTACGATAAATTAAATTCTTACTTAAATTTTAATGCTTATCAAAAAATTCCACTAATTTATTTTAAAATTTTTAGTAGTTTGTTGTAATCTATAAATAACATAATTTACCACTGATTTGTTTAACTGTTCATTATATTACAAAATGTTTCACCACGTGAGAAACTAATTCAAGAAATATTACTGTGGTCGTTTAGGGTCGTGTAATTATGTTCTTTGCTTCCTATACAAGTATCGTATCATAGTCCATAGTTTATTATAGGTACCTAATTAACTAGATCCAATGCATCATATAAAGTTTGACGATGTACATAAAGTGATTCAGGGAGCAACATTAGAGCTTACAAGTTCACGTATATATCCTTATAAATAAATACAGCTGTTGTTATAGTAATAAGATAGTTAATATGCGATGAAATAACCCATTTTTATATTAATTAGAAGGTTGAAAAACACTTGGCTAGTTTGATAATGACAAGTTAAAATTGTCGAAACTATAGTCACTAAATAAAGTCAGTGTTATACAAACCAAGTCAAAAAGTATAATAATGTATAACGAAGTAGAAGCCTCCACTGTATACTTGATTTTGTTTATTTAACCTTACAGTTAATATGGTTTAAAATCAACATTATATATTTTAAAATATTGCAATTTTAAGAAAAAATATTCGTTTTATTTAATACTAAGTATATATAATAAGCTCTTACTATCGAGTTATATTAGCTGCAATCATATAATCACTTTAATCTATCCAATCACATATTAATAACTACACAATTCCATAGTCAATTGTTTGAATCATAAAGGCTCAGTCCGGCCCAGAGTTCAGAGCCAAACAATATCTATTATTCTATTATTACCAGTTAATACATTTCCTGGCGATTTTAACCTAAAATTATCACAATGACAATAGACTACCATAGACTCCCGGACAAGTAATAATATACCTGATTTAGAAACCTATATTAATTTAAATCAAGTCCTAACGGATTATTATAATGTTATTTAAATCGTGCTTTATGTACTTTATCACTGCTGGTCAGGTTTGGTAATATGCTGACGATAATATTGATTGATAGGTTATTGATGTAATCGTGCTTTGTACGCGAATACAACAGATTATCTAGTAATTAATTAATGTTATTATAATTTACCATACGGTTCAATGCTTTTCATGTGTAATTCGTTATTACTAATTCAATAAATCATCTAAGGAAATTAAACTGCATTTGGTTAAATTATAATTTTTTATTAAAATTAAAAAAAAAACTATTATGTTTGGATAATAGAATATACTTTAAACAAAAATGTTTATTTTGTTGATATGACACTTTATTTTTAGGTAACTCAAGTTTCGATTATGAACTGATCATTATCAAAGTTAAAGTTTAAAGTAATTAACAAAGTAAACGTTTTTGTTTAATTTTCCAAGATGTATCACGAAGTTAACGCTTCAAACATTAATGAATATACTGTAATTTATTAAAAGTATAAAATAAGTTACATAGAGTCCTAGTGAGGTGTGTTAGAATCTCGTGGAGTTCAATCTAACAGACCTATTGTTTTATATTAATAAGTATAATACAGCAAATAATTTAATTTAAAAAACTTAATATTAAGAATAAAGAAAACACTTTTATTTGAACTAACACTTTGATAATGATTAGCTTGTGGTCGAAACAAGTCACTGTAAATAAAGTTTAAAGTGGTATAAGAAACTAAAAGTGTTTTCTTTATTTTTAATATCGAAATATACCACGAAGTGAATACCTTTCAGTTCGAAGAATAATAATTTTATTGCTACGAAAATGAAAATACTATCAAACTTTTGCTATTGATTTAATGGATATATTATTACAATATATTATTCTATTACAAATTCGAGATTATATTAATTAAAACTTATACAAAATACCCTATATAAATAGTTTTAATAAAATTATTATAGCAATTTGGAAAATTTATAAATAAAAAAATAAATTATCACGAATTTTTATAAAATAAATATTTGCTATTAGAAATAACGCTATATTTTCAGTCATTTTTTATCTTATAAGTTAAAACTTAAAAATTAAAGTAGAGAAGAAATATCTCTAATTAATTCACAGTACAAACTCTTCATAAATTGTTGTTCGTGGTCCTATTTTTCACTTTTCATAATTGTCCTTGTAAACATCTCTTATTAGAGTCAAAACTAGTTACACGTATTGAAATCGAATTCCCTGAAAGAAGAAATTACCATCGTTAATATATATAGTGGAAATGAAGTAGCAAGTTATTTAAAAATAAAATAATAAAAAGTTTGTTTCGAAGCACATTTTAGGACTTTTATAAATATAAATAATAAGTATTAATTTATCTCAATGCCTTATATCTTGTTTTCGTGAATGAGAGTCACTGTGGGCGCTGTATCTTAAAAACAAATGAATCGTATAAAGTAGGTGGGTGGCTTCTATTCCACCCTCCACTCAGTAAAACATAATCAAAAATTAATTGAAAAATTTGTATGAATGAATTTCTAAAAATTGCAATTATTTCGTGTTTATTTATTTTTTACAACTTTTAATTAAAACCGTCGCTTATGTTTTACTGACTGGAAGGTGGGATAGAGGCCACCCACCCACCCTACATATACTTTTACTTAAATTGCCAATCGTTGGTGATTTTGCTGCTAAAAACCATCAAACCCTTTTTGCAATAAAAATAAAACAAAATCAAAATTTAAGTTTCAATATAAATCACCTTCATCAGCTAACCTTTTCTAATTTAGATTTGAAATCTGCCCACCCATTATGTATAAAAATTTATTAATAAACAACAACAATTTTAGCTTTTGAATTCTTTTTTTATTCAAAAAGTTTTGTAATTAATTTTACTCCAAACCACGAGAAGATCAGTAATTGAAATTCATATGTATATGTAGGGTGGATGGGTGGCCTCTATACTACCCTCCAATCAGTAAAACATCATCAAAAATTATTTGAAAAATTTGTATGAATAAATCTCTAGAAATTGCAATTATTTTGTGTTTATTAATATTTTATAACTTATTCATTAAAACCCTCGTTTATATTTTACTAATTGGAGGGTGGGATAGAGGCCACCCACCCACCCTACATATACATAATAACTTTAAATACTGATTGTTGGTGATTTTTGCTACAAAAAACAATAAAATCTTGCATGTAATAAAACTAAAACAATTTAAATTTAAGTATAAATATAAATTTCCTTATTAAGCTAATCTTATCTAATTTAAGTTTGCTCACCCATCATGCATCAATATTTTATTAATTTACTCACTCAAAATTGTTAAGTTTTTAATTTCTTTTTTATTCAAAAAGTTTTGTAATTAAATTCATTGGATACATCGAGACGATAAGGATTATAGTTTATATGTATATGTAGGGTGGGTGGGTGACCTCTATCCCACCCTCCAATCAGTAAAACATAAGCGAGGGTTTTAGTTAGTAGTAATAAAATGCTGAACACGTGTTAGACGTTTAAAAATATGTCAAGAGATAACTACAAGTGAAATCACATGATTTACTGTAGTTATTAAAACATATGGGATCATTATATCTAGATTTATTAGTTTTTTTGTTTCTTTCTTTGTAGGTTTGAAGCTCTTCAGTAATTAGAAGTGATTTGGTGCCAGAAGGTATATCCTTAACAAGAAGAGGAAGTTCAGTTGATGCAGAATTACGTGTCAAATGCCAAACATGATTTGAAGTTGAGCCAGTTTCAACTGAAAATGGTTTAAAGCGTGTATGGGTAGCAGTTGAATTCGTGGAGATAAAATTTTCAACAGACTTTACTAAATAGGTCTGGATAGCAACTATAAATACCATGTAAGTAATATAAGCTAATAAAACTTATACTCACAAGGGTCAGTTAGAGAGTATTGCTAAGCGCAGAAAACTCTCTAATAATGAAGAAGCATTGGAAAATGAAAACATCGCTGGAACAAGTAAAGGAAGGCCAACTCGTTCTTCACTAAATCCAACACAAAATCCCGATGTGCGACAATTAAACTCTATCATATGTGGAAGTAAGAGACATCAAAGAGGTTACAATAAATACAAGATTAAGAAAATGTTAAAGTGTTGCGCTTCTTCAAAGATGATATTTTCACCCGCACATAAGGCATGAATGACTTATAAAGATGTTATGGCGAAAGACTTTTTCTACCTCCTCGCTTGTATACGCAAATATTTTAATCATTATGAAAGTAAAATGAAACAGTAAGCATCATTTAGTGACGAAGAACCAGCAAGGTGTTCTAAAGAAGAAGCAATTGAGTTACTTATAAAAAGTACAACTTGGCAGTTGAAATGCGCAATTAATGTAAAACTTAATAACACCTATGATGACAAAAAGTTTACAAACAGAAATTTTAAGAGTTGAATTGAAAAGAAAAATCAGCAGAAACATCCATTTTTCTATTTCAAAATAGGCAAATAAGCCAACAATGTTTTTTTCATTCATCTGTTGCTATTGTAGATGTAGTAAGTTTGTACGATCAAATATTGCTATTCGTAATTCTGAAAATCTGCTTAGGAAACTATTTGACACTATTTATTTATCTAGAAGATTGTTTTTGGGATGCAAAGGAATTACAGATAGCAATTGACAATCTGAAGAGTCCCTTCACCATGTTTTTGGCTGAGCTATTCTCTTGTGACAAAGCAGATTTCAACCAGGCAGATTCTCTTTAGTATAAAATACTAACTATTTTTTTGTTTGTTACAGAACCGGAAGACGAAATAAATCCCCCATGGCTTGTGTCTAATGCATCAATCTCAATTCCTGTCGTTCAGAAACAGAGTGTTGGTTTTATATTTTCAACTATGTACTCAGCTTTGTGCAACTTTAAAAATCATTGAAGCTATTGTATTTATTTATAGAAATAGAACGCATTTTTAACTATGTAATTTTTACACCATCCTTTGAATTAGGAAACTTGTAACTCTTGGATATCTTCCGGTAATATGTTGAAAATTTTACACAATAGTACCGAGTACCAGTTTTGCTTTTTGAAAGACGGAAACGTTACAGTCTTACGTTATTTTTTGAGCGAGTTTCGTGACAGTGAAAGGCTTAATTTTGAGTAAATTCGCCAAAGTTGTTCTCAATATACATAAGACAGTCTAAAATAAAAATTCATGGAACTGTGAATATATTATACAATTTAAAAGCTTCTTGGCATTCTTCCCTGCATTTAAGTCCAGCTCTTTTCTGTATTCGAAAGATATCACTCATAATTGAATAGTGACCCCATAGAATAATACCATATAATATATGATCATTAATATGTGAATAGTAAATATTAATTAAGATCGAGATAAATTTCGTAATGAGTATACATTCGTAGATAGTTTTATTTTCAGTTGAAGCCCATGAGATTGGCAGCTTAAACAAGAATCTAACGTAAGCCCTAGGAACTTACTTAACGTAGATTGAGCGACTGATTTTAATAAAAAAATGTTATTTGTACTGTTTTTAAATTATTTAATTGTAGTTTATTGGAGCTAAACTAGTTAGAAGCTGTTAGCATATGCTATATTATTTGTTCGCTGACATATTCTTGAGTACTTCCATTCAGAGATATACTGTTATCATCTGCATATAGGATCATTGAAGCTGTTGGGAATTGGGATGGGTGGTTATAAATAATAAGAACAATAATGATCCTTGGGCCAAAACGTGAACAATTTCACGTTGGCTAGAAATTTTACCGTTGAAGAAATCTCTCTACATCCGATTGGACAAATATGATATTAATAGTCTGTAGCTCGTCACACTAAAAATATAAAATAGAGCTTTCGAAGTAATGTATCATGATTAACAAAATCAAGAGCTTTACTTAAGTCAAATAAATTACTCATAATAATGTCAAGGTTTCCGAAGCCATCAATTATATAATTTACAAATTCTTCGATTGCTATAGTTGTTAATAATTAGAAAAAACTCGAAAATATTTCGTAATTCGTAAATTATTGCCTTAGTTGTAGATTTGCTGGCCCTAAAGCCAAACTGGGAATCGTTGAGTATTCGTTAAGGTTCGACTATAAGTCATCATTTGTTCAAATAAAATGGTTTCAATAATTTTTAAGACAATTGGAAGCATGGAGATTGGACGATAATTATCGATTTAATTTTGGTCATCTTTTTTGGAAATGGGTACCTATTTAGCTATTTTTACTACATTTGAAAAATGCACATTTTAATACATCGATTTATTAGGAACGTTATTTGGCTAATTAAAATATCTATTGCTAATATAATTACTTCAATGTTTAAGTCGTATATATTTTTACTTGGCTTCTTCTTTAATTTCAATATAGCATCGCAAACTTTTGCACAAGCTATTTCCTGAAAAGTTAAGTAGTTACTATTTCCACTATTAAATCGCATCATCATTTAAATCTATCTATGTTAGAATCAGGTATGGATCTAATCATATTGTTAGCTACATTTGAGAAGAAATCATTGAAATTAGTTGCTGATATATTCACATTAACAGGGTTATTAGCTTTGCATTATGTTTTCGACCTTATCAAATTCCAGACAGCTTATGATGATGGGTTTGATGACGTTTTTACATAATTTTCATTAGTTTTTCTTTGTTCTTCTCTTATTCGTTTCTTATTCTGCTTGTGAAAGCTATTGTATTGGATTTTTGTTAGTTAAGTTTTATACTTACAATTAATATTTTTAATTATATGCAATTAATTTCTCATTTCTCTTAATTCGGGTCCAAACCAATTGATATTTGTTTTACTTTTACTTTTACTTTTAGTTGGAAACACATTATAGAAAGCATTTTTACAAAATTATTAACTACTTCCGACCACTCATAGCTGCCTACAATATTAAAAAAGGTTATTTTATTCGATTGCGTGATAGGACGCACAATTCTTTTGTTGATTTTATCTTTATGCTGATCCCTAGATGATTTAAAACGTCTAAATTTGCTAATTCAACATTGTTGGTTGAGTTATCGTATGCATTTAAAAATATATTATCTAAACAGTTTGTCTGTCTTGTAGGCTGAGTAACAACTTTATGAAGACCATAGCTAAAGAACAGATTACATAGTTATTCTGATTTTCTGTCATTATTATTAAAACACCCATTGAAATCACCACATACATATCATCAACGATTAGCAATTAAAGTTATCATGTATATGTAGGATGGGTGGGTGGCCTCCATCAAACCCTCCAATTAGTAACATAAGCGATAGTTTTAATTAAAAGTTGTAAAATATAGATAAAGATAAACATAAAATAATTGCATTTTTTTATTCATACAAATTTTTCAAATGATTTTTGATGATGTTTTACTGATTGGAGAGTGGGATAGAGGCCACCCACCCACCCTACATATACATATAACTTTCAATTACTGATCGTTTTGAAGTTTGGATTAAAATTAACTTAAAAACTTTATGATTAAAAAAGAAATTCAAAAGGTCAAAATCTTGAGTGAGAATATTAATAAAATTTTAATGTATGATGGGTGGGCAGTCTTCAAATCTAAATTAGATAAAATTAGCTATAGAAAATCATTTATATTAAACTTAAATTTGGTTTTGTTTTCTTTTTTATTACATAAAGGGTTTGATTGTTTTTATCAGCAAAATCATCAACGATTAGTAATTAAAATTATCATGTATATGTAGGGTGGGTGGGTGGCCTCTATCCACCCTCCAATCAGTAAAACATAAGCGAGTGTTTTAATTAAAAGTTGCAAAATATGAATAAGCACAAATTAATTGTAATTTTTAGAAATACAACGTTGTGCAAAAGTATTGTCATAGTTTGAATTCGCCGCCATTTTTGCAGATGGCGCCAAAAGTCTATTTGCTTTGACATTTATGATGTAGATTTATAGAGAATTAGTTGTCAACAAGCCATAGAGCGAGACACATCTCAAGATTGTAAATTTATTGCTACAACTTATTTGAAAAATTTTAAGTCTGTTGTTCTAACGCAACGTAAATTTCGTCGTCGTTTTCCCTGTTTCTGGGGCACAGAAATAAGATCCATTGCAATCCCTTAAAAAGACTGTTTAGTGCGGCATTTGCAGTGAAAAAATGGTCTTTATTTTTTTGAAGACGCCGATGACGCCGTAACCGTAAATGGCGATCGTTATAGGCAAATACTATACGAGTTTTTTGTCGCAAGTTGCTGCATTAGGGATCGATCATTGTTGGTTTCAATAGGACGGAGCAACTGGTCACACAGCTCGGTTAACTATAGAAATTTTGAGACATCAATTTCCAAGTTTTAGAGTTTTGAACTAGCCGTCCAGATCGCCAGATCTAACAGCATCAGACATCTTCCTTTGGAACTTATTAAAATCTCGCGTATTTCACAAACAAATTACGAATCTTGCAAGACTTGAGAGCTAACATTGAAAAAGTAATCGCCAATTTGGAGCCAGATGGTTAGCGAGCAACAATTCAAAATTCCGTGAAACGAGCGCAATTATGCATCAACTAATATATAATTTTTTCCAAGGAATGTAACCAATAATACACTTTCAAATAAACTTTTGATGAAAAGAGTGTCCTTTTTTTCATTTATAACAAAATGGAAGCCAATTCAAACTATGACATTACTTTTGCGTCACCTTGTATATTCATACAAATTTTTCAAATAATTTTTGATGATGACTGATTCGAGGGTGAGACAGAGGCCACCCACAAATAACGAAACCCTTTTTTCTGGGGGGAGAAAACGAACTCAGAAACATTACTACACATTATATAGTTGACGATGTTGTAAGAAATTAATTGCTCAATGTCTTAACCATTGGAAATGCAGCATATACAAAATAGATTCATTGATAAGAATTATAATATTTCAGATACCATCCACAGAGTAAACTTATCACCTATGAATAGCATCCTCATACTAAAACAAACCAAAAAAGATTTAAGTTATCGCTCAACGTACAATTCAATTAGCCAGAGGGAGAGGATTGCCTATGAATGAATTTCTGAAATATGAGCTTATAGATAATTTTTCCTTCAGATAAAAACGGCTTCTTTACAAGAACAAACAAGAGCATACTATCCACTGAATAGCAAACATAGTAAATTTTGCAACTGGTTGTATTATAGATTTTATCGCTTGAGCAAGAAAGATATTTCTTTTAAAGATTTGGGAACATTTGGAGATTTTTGCAAGGTTTTTTTAACACATGAGAAATATTATACCAAATACAACAACAAGAATAGATTTCATATTTGATTTTTACTTTGATAAGTCACCAAAGAGTTTTAAAGGCATTCATTGTTCTCCATGTAGATCAATGAATCTCCACTCTATCACAAACACAACACCGATTCCTGTACAAAAAGAGATATTTCTTTTTCTGAGTTGTAACAAAGTGAAACTTCAAAACATTTTAGATCATATCTCCTAAATGAATGCAGCAGTATGTGGCAAAATGTGGAGGATCTCTGCAGCGCAACATCTATTCCTGACACAACATCATACGTCTACATACTCGTACAGGAAACAAATGTAACACAACCTCAAGAAGAATTATAGCTTGCCATGTTAGAAGAGGCAAATATCAGTATTATGGCCTAAATTAAGCATGCTACAAACAGAGGGTATCAGTGAGTGATGATATTATCAAATCACACAGACGTTCTGGTTCTTCTATACTGGACTACCTTCAGAAATATTGGAATGAAGAAAATGTGTTAAGTACCAATACTGGAGAACTGAATGTGTGTCATTTGATAATATCATCTACACTTAGATACCTTCTGTTTGTAGCATGCTTAATATGGTGCATAATAAAAATTGCAATATGCTATGTATAAAAATAAATATGCTATGTATAAAAATAAATCAATATACTGAAAAATTAAACAAAAACGTTTCCAAAATGTATTACGAAGTTAAAGCCTCAACCATTAATCAATCAATATACTGTACATTTCTTAACTGGGTTAGATTGCACTAGCAAAGTGCAGTGGAAAATAGCACATTTGTGTCTTGATTTCAAATCGTATGATAGATAGATATTAAATTACAGATCATTATATCTAGTTTTTTAAAAATATTTTAGTATTATTTGTAGCTACATTGGTGCACGCAATGAATACTTAATAATTATCCTATCAGCATTGTTTAACAAACCTCTCTTCGTCGAAATATAAAAATAAAAATCAAGCTACCCACACCACATAATACATCACATCATGTATTTGCTAACGAAAATTCGGTTTTTAATTAAATTCATAACGTATAAATTCCGAATCTGTTGAGCGCGCAATAAATTTTCAATACACGGTTTCGCGAGTGGTGGAATTCATTTAGTTATTGATAATATAATGGGAACGGGCGAGCCGGCTAGGTATTAAGTTGTTGCCAGATAGAAAATTAATTTATTGTGACCGAAAACAATTAGAAATTACTCCCCTTTTTGCGTTCGTATTAAGGTTCAGTGTTGAAATTAGAGAAGAGATAATAAATTCGCTTAACATTGCCGCCACGCATTTAAAATGAACATGTAAATGAGTTAAGGGTTCTGTCGGATTCTCTCAACCAAACTAAAACAACAACTCGGCGAATACTGATCTTGTCCCATTAAATGGCTGAAGCAGTGAAAGGCTGAAGGGCTGCGGTGTTTATGTTGTCGAGATTATTAATATTCACACTTAACGAATTGAAATGTATAAAGTTTGAAACCATACAACAATTCAAACTTAATAATATATCAATATTCACTTCTTAATTTTGCTATAGAATTAATTGCATCAATCATCTTACTGAAACTGATATGGTTTATAATTTAAATAAAATTTTATGTAAACTAGATGAGACTTACATGTTGTGGTTGATAAGAACGGTCCCTGGCAATGTAAGCCTCGCTCAGTGGAGTTATCCGCTGTCCCTCGAATTCGTTGGTGGATGTAACTGCATTGTTCAATCCTGGAGTTTGAACGGCTGACCCGAGCTGATAATCGGAATCTGAAGGAAGGAATTAATTTCGGTTCAGTTTCAATCATGATCAATACTGCTCAATTCGTGACCGCCGGCCGCTTACTTATACAAGATGAATCTATTTTGTTCTACTCTGCCTAGTCGGAGCCAAACATTCATGTCGTTTTATTTATCGATTATCCAGAAATATATCCATTCGACTCAACGGGAATATTAAGCAGCAGCCACGATGCTGAGGTGCGCTATAAATTGCAGATGGTTTACCCAGTCGTTAACACCCCGGGAATTTATATTGCCGTTCACTGTTTAAACTGAAATTATGTTTTCGGAACTGTTTTACCTTGGCCTAAATATAATATCAATGAAATTACACTTTAAATCATGTTGAAGTATAAATTTATTCAAATAAATTGTATGTACCATTTCATTAAATTAAAATCTTTCCTTTGTAATGATTACCTGGGCACGATATTAATCAGGTGTGTGAAATGGGGAAATTTCAATAACAGTTCACCGCCACCGTTGGATTTATGGTGAAGTGCTCGTGCCCGTGATAATGAAATAACAGGCGAGATGAGACGCTTTGAAGATATCGATCAGTGATTCGGTGAAGAAGGGAAGGGAAATAGGTTGGGCGAGGGATATATTTGTGTAAGTCATCCGTATACAAACCTTTATTAGCCGGAACAACATCGGGATTCTTATCATCCTTTTCAAATAGATCTTCAGATTCAGAACGCAATGGAAGGGTAACTTTTTCCTTGACAGGCAGAAATCCGGGTCGTAAGGCACGGGAGCCCTCGCCTCTCTGTGCCGCACGAACTTTTAACGCCCCAAGAATAACTACCGTTACGAGGAGTAGAGCACTAACTATGCCTATCAGGATCCCTAATATTGGCGCTATTTCCAGTTGGTCACGAGTTCCCAACGACAGCACTAGAACAAAGTACAACTAATTGTAATTAGGTGAAATATTTATGTTTACAATTTCCAACAAATTTGTTCGTTACAGATAACTCATCAGAAAATAAATTGAGAGCCCAACACAGAACAATTTTATTTGTATTAATTGTATAGTGTTTATTTATACTCTATCAAATATGGTTCAATGAGACAAAATAAAAAAAAGATACATATAATGAAGAAGGAGCCACGATGATTTTGTTTTACCTCTTTCGTGTCATCGTGTCTCCTTCTTCATTATATTCAAGATGTACCACAAAGTTAACGCCTCTACAATTAAACAAATAATTATTATTTAAACCTCATACTGCAGAACGGAGTTTACATTTGCAGATGATCTTCCACTCAAACCTAAGAAAATAAGAGTTTATTTATTAGGATTAGTAGAGCTTATAAAAAATTCATTTCATAATAGAAACAATAGTTTAAAAGTATTGAATTATAGGTAATATTGAATTAAAATATATATGTCGATGATGTAATTATTTGATTTTGAAATCGGTGAAAAACAAGTTTTATAAGATTAAAAGAATAGCAGGAAAAACTTTTCGAGTCCCGGCATGAATAAAGATTAAATATTAAATCCTCGGGGCTCGCTTACCGGTTTGTTTTTCCGCGATTTTTAACGTGAACCCTTCCAGCGTGACTCCTTCACTCCTGCCCTTTGCGTTCGCTGAATACACGATCATCTTGAGTATCTTTCCCGGTTCCAAACCGCTGACAGTGAACAGCGGAAACTTCGCAGACACGTTTGCTTGTAAAATATCATTCTGTTCGTCGTACACCTCCAACAAAAAATATTGAGGTTGCCCACCGTCAAATCCCTCCACACATTCAACCTCTAGGGACTCGGAGGTTTGATTTAAGATTGTGCAATTAAACGGCGGATCCGGTTTTCCGGCGGCGATAATGTGGAAGACGCAGGGCTCCAATTGTCGGCCTGCTAGATTATTAGCCCAGCACATTACTGTTCCGTAATCCAATTCCGTTACCGGAGTGTAAGTTAAAGTAGATGATGAATGGTGGATGCCGGAGTGATATCGAGTTTGAGGAACGTCTATCGTTTCCGCGGTGTTGTTAAAAGACCACTTGAAACTATCTGGCGGTGGGTAAGACTCCACTTCGCACAAAACTTTAGCATTTTCGTGACGGGCCACTCCGTAAACTCTTTTCTGATCCGTGCGACATATGGGTTTGTCTGCAATGGAGAAAAAAGAAATATACAAGAATTATAATTTATCGGTGCTTCCAGAAAGCGCTCTCTACTTACACATTATTTTCAACTCAACTCTGTTGCTGTCGCCATCACCTTCTACGTTGGAGGCTACGCATGTATAATTACCGGCTTGGCTCCTTGAAACTCCTTGCAGGGCCAAGTCGCTGTTACTCATTATTACGCCGCCCTTTTGATTCTGCTGCATTACTTGACCCTAAATAATATATTTGCAATTAAAAATAAAATATGCAATATGTAACACTAACTAAATGAGAAGTATGAGTAGTATAATTTAAATTATTTAATTCAAATTATAAAACGTATTACTAGCATTATATAAATTCTAGTAAGACTGTTAGGAGAGAGTGAAATACTCGGTGGCATCTGCTGTGTTATACGACAGACCACATACTTATCTATAAGGGAACAGAACAACAATTAATAAACGAAGTTTAGTTGTAGAGAACTTCTGGTAATTCTGCAGCCGAGCGCAATCTGAAATATTGTGACAATTCTAGTTAATGCTGTGCCACGTCACAAACAAAACGTACCTCAGCAGGGCGAGCTGAAACGAGAGGACAATACTGAGTCCTCTAGGTCGGCTCGTGTTGTAACCCTAAGAGTATCATGTCCGCACACACGCTCGCTCCTGTTTATTATATCACAGAGAGGAAACGCAACAACAGCATTCAGTAATTACAACTGAAAGTCTGGACGTGTCTGGAGTTTCTGGAATTCCAGAGCGTTCCGGAGGAGAGAAAGAGGAGCGGCAGGGAGGAGAAGAGGTGGGCTCCGGATCTTTCATGCATACCCAAACGAGAACGCGCGGAAAGCGGACAGGACTGTCGCATTCTTGCGATGCGAAATATTTCTATGTCGTTTTTTTTTTTTTTGCTTCTCTACTTAATAAAAAGCAAATCTAACCCAACTCCACGCAAACGTCACGTTTAATGCGCTCTGCGAACGAAATTAACTTTGCCAATTACAGGTCCATTTAAAAGTGTACATTTTGTTAGGAGAGTTTTGCTTTTGTAATTTGGCTTTACGCAAACAAAGTGTTTTATACGTAAAACACTCAAAATATAACATCCTTAAGAATGCGTGCAAGCATTTATATTTCAGTTATAATTTTATATACTTATTAAAATTATATTACTATATCTACAATATTATCTATTAGATTAGAGAGAAAATCGAGTTTAAAATAATGTTTAAAATCACTTATGATGAAAGTATAGATTAGTGTTTATCCATTTCCAGTGTGATACGGCGGAGGCACTTTGTTCTGCTTGCAACTGACACTGAGAAATGGATACATCTATTTAACAATATTAAAACGATGAGACAACCGGAATTCACCGGAATTGTTTCTTTGCTATGCGTGCGCTTCAATGTATTTCGACATTTCACCACTATAAATTTCAACCGAGGACGTGCCCCACTGCATATTGAAACAGCTTCTTGCCCTTCCTTTATCCTGCATTTCACAAATGACCCAAACAGATACAAACATACACTCAATTAATTTTAGGCTCAATACACACACACACAGACACACACACATATATATATATATATATATTTTTTTTTTTATTTTAATAAGTATGATATAGTTATTTAAGGATTCTGATTTCATTATGAAACCGTTTCTAAAACCCCACGGTGCGGCGCGACGCCGGTGATATTTTCTGGGGAGGTTTGGATGATGTTTAAAAATTGATGCGGATTTAAATTTCCTTCCGCGGGCTCTTATTATTTTATTCTTACGATGAGATTTAGTCAGGCAAGTCGAGAAAATTGAAACAGTAAATTAATAAGAGGTCGTGCGAGCTAAACTCCCTAATATCAAGTATTTTATTATGAAGATTGCGTTTTTTTTTATATTTAATGCACTCTTTTAATCCTCTGTTATTTACTGAGGACCCTCATTTATTCCAAAAAGACCTAGCCTTAAATATAATATAACGTATTTCAGACATGTAAAACATTGTTAAACCAACATTATCTACTAACTGTAATTTCATATTTAATATCCCCAATTGAGATTTGAAATAAACCAGGATTATATTTATTATATAATCTGGATAGTTAAGCAAATGTACCTTTTTACTTTCCCTATATATTGCCAAATTACGAAGATGGTTTGAAAAGTCCGAGAGATAGCACCACCGACGCGTATTGAGGTCATGTTTAGTTAGTAGCATCTCTTGAAGGAACGCACACTAAGTTTCAGTCATATTGGCCTATTTATTTGTGTTTGGTATTTGTATTCAAGAACTAGACGAAAAAGAATTTCGTGTGGTGATTAAACATTACTTTATGAAAGGCAAAACGCTTTAGGAGACTAAAGAGAAGCTTCATAAACATTATAATGACTCTACACCTTCCATTAGAATAGTTTATAAGTGGTTTCAAAATGTTCAGACTGGCCATATGGGCACAAGTGGCGCTGAACGTTCTGAACGGCCTGTGGAGGTTACGACTCCAGAAATCATTGATCAAATTCATGATATGGTGATGGATGACGGAAAAGTTAAGGTGCTTGAGATTGCTAGTACTATGGACATCTCGACTGAATGGGTACATAATATTTTCCATATAGATTTGAACATGCGAAAGCTATCCGCAAGATGGGTGCCGCAATTGCTCAAGCGACGTGTTGAAAGGATGGTTTGCAGCTGTTCCAGAAAAATCGGAAAAACTTTAAGAGTCGTTTCGTCATTGTGGGTGAAACCTGGATACATTACTATACTTCTGAGATCAAACAACAGTCTAAACAATGGATTACCAAGACGGAATCTGCTAAAAAAGACGAAGATCGTTCCTTGACTATCTTTTGAGATTCGCAAGGGATAACCCTCATCGATTATCTGGAAAAGTGTAAAACTATTACAGGTAAATATTATTTATCATTATTGCACCGTTTGAAAACCGAGCTGCAAGAAAAATGCCCGCGATTGACCCACAAGAAAGTCCTTTTCCATCACGATAACGCACCAGCACACACCTCAACAGTTGTGGTTGCAAAATTAATGGAAATAGAATTCCAGCTCGTTTCACATCCCCCTTATTCTCCAGACTTATCTCCCCTGGACTACTATTTGTTCCCCAATTTGAAGAAATTGCTAGAACGACTAAGATTTTATTCAAACGAGGAGGTGATTGCAGACACTAATAGATATTTTGCAGACATGGACAAATCCTATTATTCGGAAGGGATCAACAAGCTAGAACATCATTGAACGAAGTGTATAAGCCTAAAAAGAGACTATGTCGAAAAATAAAAAAAAGGTTTACCCCAAACACGTTAGTAGTTTTAATTTTTGTACGGACTTTTCAAAAGCCCCACGTACTATTTTCGTGAATGAGAATGTCTTTGAGTGCTGTATCTCAACAACGAGGTTTTATTATTTAAAACTAGAACTGAAAGGCTGAAGTGGATGTTTACTCGACATTTTTCTAAATTTGAAAAATATTATGAAACTTTTCAAACTAAAATTAAAGGGAATGATAAACTGATAAAGTTTTATTAAAACTTGTTTTTTGTAAAGTTTCTAATTTTTACATATTTCGCCTCTTGCTAATAAACTATATGAATTACATGAAATTTATATAAGAAGTAATTGCAAAGAATCCAAAATTGAGTAAATAGTTAGGAAAACTGATAGCTATTGAGAAAACATAAGTATTTTATGTTTAATGAAAATAATGGTAGCGACCGTTACTATGTGGTAGTTCATTTTAAAAAAGGTAAATGAAAATAATTCATTTTATGCTTCTTTACATTTAACAACTTTTAATTAGAACCCTTGCTTATGTTTTACTGATTAGAGGGTGGGATAGAGGCCACCCACCCACCCTACATATACATGATAACTTTAATTGCTCATCGTTGATGATTTTGCTGTTAAAAACAATCAAACTCTTTATGTAATAAAAAATTAAACAAAATCAAAATTTAAGTTTAAATCTGAATGGCTTTCTATAGTCAATCTTATCTAATTTAAACAAATTTTTCAAATAAATTTTGATGATGTTTTACTGATTGTAGAGTGGGATAGAGGCCACCCAACGACCCTACATATATAAAAACTCTAATTCCTTATCGTCTGGAGGTTTCCAATAAAATTAATAACAATTGTTTTTGAATAAAAACAAAATTAAAAAGGTAAATTTGAGTGAGTAAATTAATTAGAATTTGATGCGTAATAGGTGGGTTGACTTTAAATCTAAATTAGAAGAGGTTAGCTATATAAATTAATGTATATTTAAACTTAAATTTTGATTCTCTTTCATTTTTTATTACATAAAGGGTTTGATTGTTTTTAGCAGCAAAATCATCAACATATTAATTGATGAGGCAGCTATTTGTTGAAAATTCATATCACTTGTTAAGTATTAAAGTAAAATCACTTTTTTAATTTTCAAAAACTTTTATTTGTTGCGTGTAATTCCAACAAATAAAAGTTTTTGAAAATTAAAAAAGTGATTTTACTTTAATATTTAACAAACAATTATCAACGATTAGGAATTAAAGTTATTGTGTATATGTAAGGTGGGTGGGTGGCTTCTATCCCACCCTCCAATCGGTAAAACATAAACGAGGGTTTTAATTAAAAATTTAAAAATATAAATAAAAACAAAATAATCGCAGTTTTTAAAGATTTATTCATAAAACAATTTCAAATAATTTATGATGATGTTTTACTGATTGAAGGGTGGGATAGAGGCCACCCACCCACCCTACATATACATATAAACTTTAATTACTTATCGTCACGCGGTTTCCAATAACATTAATTACAAAATTTCTTGAATCTTAAATAAATAAAGAAGGTAAAATTTTTGAGGGAGTAAATTAGTAAAAATTTGATGCATGATGAGTGGACACACTTTAAATCTAAATTAGATAAGATTAACTATAGGAAATTATTTATATTTAAACGTAAATTTGGATTTTGTTTTATTTTTTAATACATAAAGAATTTGATTGTTTTTAGCAGCAAAATCATCAAAGATTAGCAATTAGAGTTATCATGTAGGGTGGGTGGGCGGCCTCTATCCCACCCTCTAATCAGTAAAACATAAACCAGGGTTTCAATTAAAAGTTGTAAAATGCAAAAAAAACATAAAATATTGGTGATGTGGCTATATTTTTCTCGAAAACTATGAGGTTTCCACAAAAAAGCTATTCAAAATAATTTGCTCAATTTTAGATTATTTGCAATTACTTGTATAAATTTCATTTAACTCCTATAGATTATTAGCAATAGGCAAAAAAATATCAAAATTTCTAATTTTTATTTTACAGTTTTTTTTTTCTAAAAATCGTTGAAATTTTGTGTTATATAAGCGAAATATATTTGTATTTCAGTATTTTAGATATTTATCTTTTAATTAGCGAAGAATTCCTTCGATTGTTGTATTTTTTTCAGCAATCAGTCCATTTTATTATTATTCTTCTGGAGATTTTTCAAAGAACTTATTTTCCAGGTTATGAGGTTATTTTTCAGTAGTTCAGTTTTTTAAAACATTCTTTCAACTTTGTTTGTTTTATAATTTTCCAGCATCTTTAATATTTTTACTTCGACAGGAATCTCTTTTCCAATTTATGATTTTTTTATTAATTATAATATTGTCTAGTAATTCTTCAATTTTTTTTACGAATTTTCCAGTAATTTTTTCCACTTTTAGAGTTTCTCCCTTAGTTTGTGAGAATTTGTTTAAATACTTTCAAAAATTTTCAGCAATTTAACTTTCAGATATTTTAAATTTTGTAACAATTTGAGAAATTACCAGAAATTCTTGATAAATTTAGTTTACAGAATTTACCAAAACTTTTTCTATTTCAGAAATTTCTTTTGAAATTTACACATGTTTTTCTCTACAGGTTTTAATAATTTGCATTATTTTTTTCCGTATTTTTGTTATTTGTGAAACCAACCAAGTGCCTCATTGTAAACAACCCTTAACACCGAAAGAGTTTTCAAGAGTTTCAATGTATTCTTGTCATTTTATTTTTATTTTTTTCCGAATTATCCACCTTTAGAGAATTTTTCAATAAATCCTCTTTTAAGCTGAAAGATTTTGCTTCTTTCTAAATTTTCCAGAATCTTTGCCATAACAATTTCAAAATACTTATTAATTTATCAACAAAGTCTCTTTTAATATAATAATACAAATTAACAAAACAAAAAATATGTATATTTTCATAACTGATAAATAATATAATATGAAAATTAGCATATGTATGTAATAGTATAGTATAGTATCATTTATTTATTCCAATATGCTTACGTAACATTCCAAAATTGTATATAAAATCCATTAATAGCAACAAAAATTTCAATCACATATGAAAATGGCAGAGAATATAACGTTCTTACACTCGTACCAACACTTTCTTCCATGAGAGACTTTCTTCTTGAAGCTCATCTCATAAAGAAACCAGAAACCAAATTAATTACCTGAAAATAATTTAAAGATTTTGAACGTTAGATTTACATATTCTAAAGTTTCAAGATTTTTTCACTCTCAAAAAAATTTCACTATTTCTTTCTTTAGTAATATTTCCTCTCTAGGAATATGTCTTCCACTTTGCGATAATTTATTTCGACTGATTTAGTATTTTCCAGAAAACAAGCAATTTTCATCTTGATTAAAAATGTTTTTTAATTTCTAATCAAGATGAAAATTGCTAGTTATTATAATTATACCCCTTAATCATACCGATATATTCGTGACTGCCTAAAACAAGTATATTTTTTCTAGTTTAATTGCTAATATATTAATAAAGGAAGGGAATTCTGTTTCGTGCGTAAAATATACGATTTGGTTTTGTACGCTTATTAATAATAAATTGGTGCGCTGTACTCCTGATGGAGCTATTTATTAAGCAAGGTGTATACTTTTTCACTTGATTATTTAGTATTGTTAGAAATAAATTATTTGGCTAAATAATGTAATACAAGTAATTAATAGCCTAGAAATGTGGTTTATTTAACAATATTTGCAAAAGTTTAGAGATAAATCAATTAATTAAATTACTTATTTAAACAATTACATTAATAAAATTAATAATAAAAAAATTAATTTCTATGAGCGTTCTGCACTATTGTTTTATACTATAAATAATGTAAAAACTATCAGCATATTCCTCTTAAAACAATGGTGCAGAATACTCAGTCTTATTATAAATTTTAACATTAATACTGGACTAATAATTTAATATTTAATTTCCAATTACACTAATTATTTGTGGTTAAAATATAGCGAATTTTTTCAATTCACTGTATTGATTATTCCGTAGTAACGGTTGCAAACATTTCCTTTACTTATTTTAACAATTATTATAGAATAAGAACTTTTTGGTATTATTATATAATAAAAATAATGAAATAAACCTATAAATGTAAATTGTATAATTATATTTTAATTAAAATTTTAACAATCAGATATTTTTTTTTGTGTGGAGTATATTAATATTAATTAATGGTAATTTTATTGTATTCTCTGGGGGTGGGGGGTGGGTTTTTACAGAACAGACCGGCATTACCCTTGTTTCTTCTTAGGAAAGTCCATTTAAAAAACGTGCCGCGATGTATATTCCATTTGAATGTCTTTGTCCTAATTTCGGGCCCTTCGTTCTTCCCCCTAACGACAGCCGTGATCTGTGTAGGGAATAAATAAAGAAAGAAAAAATGCATTCCATAAATAAGAGTGGGTCTGAAGGCGCGCTGAAAAGCAGTTTGAATAAAATGGGAATGGGTCCGATATAATTTGTAGTGTCGAAACGGTCCATATTTTACGAAATCCGTTCGACAGTATATTTCACACATTATAAATTTCTCCCTCAGAAATAATATGCGATGATTTACTGCGGACATTAAAGAATTTCACGGTGCAAAAATGGATTTCGCCGCTCCAGCTAGTTTCTTTTATTATTTGCAAAAGGGGTGAACGTTCCGTCCCTCTCCGAACCCTCCCCGCGTCATTCCATCCTGTATACCTTGTTCCCGCATTCCGCATTTGTTGGATGTAAACACACGTCTTATAAGATAAAGCTCAGTCAAAACCACTTACACTTTGCCACACGACAACTTGACACTAGTACAATTATGAACCTAGGCGGAGCACTTGTCGCGAGGGCTCTGTTTTCGGTTTTCAGGAATAATTTTAGAACGTGCTATGTAAAACAAAGATTAATTTACATTTATAATGCCATATATACATAGCATTTAATTTAGATTTATAAATATTATTTACGTGAATAAATTTAGGTTCGCCATTTGATAATTCCGCTGTAGTGATGCGAAAATTTTATTAGGTGAAATAGTTGAAATGGTTAGAGGGGAGGATCGCGTTTTCGCATTTTTCTTAATTGTTCGTGAGGTCGTGAAACGGAAGGTTCGTATGCGTGGAATTTGCCAGTAAACCCGCTACAAAGCCCTCTAAACAATATACCGGAGAATTTGTATTGCAGATGTAATCGAAGCACATATACCCCCGTAAAGCTATAAGCGGAGCAATGTTCCCTTTTCTAAAAGGTATTTGACTTTATATATTTGCAAGTAAATTGTCATATGCGTCGATACGGAAACCCTCTTTATAACAAAACATTATATTGCACGAATGTGAATTTACTACTGTGCAGTAAAATATTGTATTGGTTTGGAAAATTCGATGATGATTATCCATATATTAAATTTTGATCATTATTATTATAAAATATATATTAAGCATTAGACTAGCTATTAGAAGAAATTACTAAATTTATTCTGTCAAAGTTTTTATGTCAGAAAAGTAACGTTGTATCGCTCGCAAGTTGAACATCTGACTCTTTAATATAATTTGGAAATAGTAATGGTTCTAAGAAGCAAAACTATTATTAAAATAAACTATTTGTTTTCTATCCTCCAGATAGCTTGTCATTAATAGACAGCTGTTATCATCAAAATTTTGTTTGTAATAAGCCTTCACGAGGTCAATAAATATTGCAATAGCAATTTCACCTTTCTCATAACACTGAATGATTTTATAAGTTAAATCCAACATGGCATTTACAGTGGAGATTACTTTTCTACTTTTCATACTGATAATTATTACATAGATTGTTAGTATCAAAGAAAGCTACAATTTGCTCAAATATCAGCTTTTCAATCTTTTTGAACATATAAGAAGTAATAATTTTAATTTTAAAAGTGATTTGTTTCTTGTCGTCTTAATAAGACTCATTTGTTGTAGATTTTACGAAATATTTTCGTGTTTTTTCTAATTATATAGGAAGTAAGGTTATGGGCGTCGAGTTGCTACACTCTTTCAACTCACCTTTTTTTTTGATATTTTTAAAATATCTGGGAAGGTATTATTAGAGGTAATAATATTTATTAGTCAAATTACTAGGACTATTATAACGTCTAATACAAATTTAATTGCATTCATTGGCAAAACTTAAATATCAGTACTATTATTCGGTTTGAAACTAGTAATTGTATCGCGAATAGTCACACATCAAACATTTAGAAAAATTGCAGTTAAATGCAGTAAAAATAAATGAATTCGTATTGTGATTGTTAATATTTCTAATAATTGTTAGTGTTGAATTCATTTGACATTATAACATATAACTCAAGGTCTTTTTACATTGATAACTGTCCACATTGACTTGTTTTGGTTACTGGATGATCGTACAAAATAATTTTGCCTGATTAATGGTATTTCTATCAATTATATCAAACCCCACTTTATGCAAACCAACCAACGTAACCCGATTCTTGTGAACAGGAGCATTATCGTGCAAGAGCAGGACATCTTTGGTTAATTTTCTTCTTTTCTTTTTGATGGCCTCTTTTAACTGCTCTAAAATTGAAGCTTGTATTCTTGCTTGTATAGGAACACATTTTTCCTTATAATCAATATAATCAATCAATAAAATTCCTTCTATATCCTAGAAAATTATTTAGATATACCAAGATAATAGGCATCTAATAACATTAGCTACCAAACCTATTCATTCCAGTTTGTGCAATAATATTCTATGCTGCATACAATTAAACGCCTAGAAGAAATCACTATAGTTTAAATCCACCTGAGATCCATTCTCCAAAGACTCTGATAGATATGTGATACATGAATAAATTAGTAAAAGTCGCTTTTTATCTTATAAATACACGATGTTCCTCTATAAGTGTATATGAACACATTAAGTTTAAGAAATATTTGAAATGTTGAATATATTCTTGTTACTAGTGAACTTTTAATTAAGGTATATGTGGGCTTATTAAACCTGTACAATATTTCTTCAAGAAGTAAGCACGAATACAATCAGCATTTGAGGACTGAGGTAATTTTAACAGAGAATTAAATATTAAAATTGATCAGATATTTTGATGCACAATTCACAAAATCTGCAGTTTTTCAGATTATACGCTTTAGAAAAACTATGATGCAAATAAATTCACATTTTGAGTCTAGATCTGCACCCAAAAACATCTCTTTGGAATTACCTGTGGTTTTACATCAAACATTTACATGATTTGAAATCTGCTTGAAATTTTAATTAATTAAAATTCAAAATGTTTGTAATGAATTTTATTGAAAATTGGGAGACGATAAGGAATTAAAGTTTATATGTATATGTAGGGTGGGTGGCCTCTATACCACTCTCCAATCAGTAAAAGATAATCAAAAATTGTTTGAAAAATTTGAATGAATAAATCTCCAAAAATTGCAATTATTTTGTGTTATTTATATTTTACACATTTTAACTAAAACCCTCGCTTATGTTTTACTGATTGGAGGGTGAGATAGAGGCCACCCACCCACCCTACATATATATGATAACAATAAATACTAATTGTTGACGATTTTGTTGCTTACAAAACAATAAAACTTTGTATGTAATAAAAATAAAACAAAATCAAAATTTTAATTTAAAATATAAATTCTTTTCTATAGCTAATCTAATCTAATATAGATTTAAAGTCTGCCCACCCATCACGCATCAAATTTTTACTAATTTAGTCACCCACAATTTTTACAATTTGAATTTATTTTTTATTCCAAAATTTTGTAATTAATTTTAATGGAAATGGCGAGACGATAAGGATTATAAGTTTATATGTGTATTTAGGGTGGGTGGGTGGCCTCTATCCCACCGTTCAATCAGTAGAACATCATCAAAAATTATTTGAAAAATTTAATTGAATAAATCTCTAAAAATTGCAATTATTTTGTGTTTATTAAACCCTCGTTTATGTTTTACTATTTGGAGGGTGGGATAGAGGCCACCCACTCACCCTACATATACATGATAACTTTAATTGCTATTATTTGATGATTTTGCTGCTAAAAACCATAAAATCCTTTATGTAATAAAAAAATAAAACAAGGTCAAAATTTAGGTTTAATTATAAATGACTTTCTATAGCTAATCTCATTTAATATAAATCGAAAGTTAGCCCCCAATCACGCTTCAAAATTTTAATAATTTACTTATTCAAAAATTTTACCTTTTTAATTTCTTTTTGTTTATTCTTAAGGTTTTGTAATTAATTTTATTGGAAATCGCGATACGATAAGGAATTATAGTTTATATGTATATGTAGGGTGGGTGGGTGGCCTCTATCCCACCCTCTAATCAGTAAACATCATCAAAAATCGTTTTAAAAATTTGTATGAATAAATCTCTAAAAATTGTAATTATTTTGTGTGTTATTTATATTTTACACATTTTAAATAAAACCCTCGCTTATGTTTTACTGATTGGAGGGTGGAATAGAGGCCACCCACCCACCCTACATATATATGATAACAATAAATACTAATTGTTGACGATTTTGCTGCTAAAAATAATCTAACCTTTTATGTAATGTATAATAATCCATATCAAAATTTAAGTTTAAATATATAGCTAATCTTATCTAATTTAGATTTAACGTGTGCCTATTCATCATGCATCAAATTTTTACTAATTTACTTACTCAAAATTGTTGCATTTTAAATTTCTTTTTTATTCAAAAAGTTTTGTAATTAATTCTATTGGAAATCCCGAGACAATAAGTAATTAAAATTTATATGTACATGTAGGGTGGGTGGGTGGCCTCTATCCCACCCTCCAATCAGCAAAACACCATCAAAAATTATTTGAAAAATTTGTTTGAATAAATCTATTAAAATTTGCAATAATGTTATGTTTATTTACGTTTTACAACTTTTAATTAAAACCATCGCTTATGTTTTATTAATTGGAGGGTAGGTTAGAGGCCACCCACCTATTCTATAGATTAAATAACGGTAAATCGGATTTTACAATTCGATATCGTCTTATACTCCCTACACTGCAAAAAGAAAAAGTTATACGGAAATGTTATTTAATTGGTATAACTAAATATGTGTTTGGCTTTGTCTATAATCCTCCTAGATGCTAACCTCAAGTTTATTTGTAATCACTGTGCTACATTAGAAAATTTAGTGAACGATAATAAATATTTCTAATGAAGATTTTAATTTTAAGAAGGGTCTAGAAATTAATAGGGCAATAAGAAATCAGAAAAACCTTGTCAAGGACTACGAGGAGATTTGGAATTCCTCAATAATAAAATCCTTTATTACCTAATTATATACAAACTTTTGTTAGTTTCTTTTGTAATTCACTCTTGATAATGCCTTAAAAATGCTCTCTTCTCTTAGCCTACTGAGCATAATTTTGCCTATAATTTTATCATAGATTGTGTAAATTTTGATCGACTAAAGATCTACAATAAGAATGTTTTATCCTTTTTATCTGATTTTGTAAATATGGATAAATTTTTGTTAATATAAATTAGAATTTTCTTACTACAAAAATGTGGTTTTACTTAGATCAACCCATTAAGGGTTGTTTATATAAAGGCACTTAAACAATCCTTAATATTAAAAATGTGATAAACGAGAATCAAATTGAACAAATATTAGTCAACCTAAATTATATTTTATGTTCAAGATCTATTGAAGAATGTGTTTTTATTGATATATGGAAGAAAAGTTTTAAGGCATGCGACAGGAAACTAATTAAAAATTATCATGGAGTCTATAATTTCGAAACTTCTGGATGTTTAACTTTTTTGGATGAGTCTAAATATAATATACGATAAGCAGCATGATGAAACCGATTTTTGTTGGGAAGATCAATATTGATAAACCTATTATTGTACCGTGATTTTCTCTCGAATGTTTTAAAACAAAATCTTCAAGTTGTCGAATGCCTTAGCAATGTCGGTATATGACATTGCTAAGGCAGAGTTAACCATTCGGTACTTCTAGTGCATTTTGTACATTGTTTATTCTTAGTGGTCCTTGTTAGCAATTGAATTTCTTCTACGTTTAACATGTTGGTATCGTCGACTGAGCATTGACTGTTTTCGTCGAGTATCCGTAGTTTGTTGTACTTTTCTTTGTGCATTCTCAGTGAAAGAAACTTTCACACTTAATGCAGACACTTTTAGCTATTTTATCACTAAAGCACCTGAAGAAATTGTCTTTCTTTTCAAGAGAGAATAAATTAGCATTCGCCATCTTAGAAATGTTTTTTCTATCACATTAACTCTAGCAATTAATATTTTGCCTTATATCACTATAAAGCTAAGTTTTCTAAGTTATACTATACATTAAAACCTGTATCTCTATATATTTATTACAATTACAGAAAAGTTAATATAATTTTAAAAATATGCAATAAGAAGGATTAAAATTGATAATTTGTATGTCGAAAAAACAAATTTATTAAAAATGAGTTAAACAGATTACGCTATAAAAACGGGAAAAAGGAGAAGAGCTGGGATTGTAGCCGAATTGCCCTCCGGTGATATTGCGTAAAATACTCTGATGCAATAATACTTGCGATCCATTCATATTTTATATTACACGTAGGGTAATCCCTGCTACTCTTGGTGGGAGTTAAGGTAGAAAGGTGACGGTTTGCACGTGCTCGTAAGGAGTGAATTTAGTTGGAAGATCACGTATTAGGAGTGTAATCAATTTAACTACTTACATTATGTTTCCAGAGTACTTTATAGGCCCAAGGGTTGGCGTTCACTTTGCATTCAAAGTAAACATCGTCGCCCTCCTCGATGTCGTCGGGATTCAGGTTTGAGCCCAAGGACAGGTGCAGAATCGGCATATCTGAAATACAAAGGATTTTCAATACGTCTTAAGCGATAATCCGTCGGGCTTTGAAAAGAAACGACCTGCGGTGTGTGATTCTATATTGGTGTTTACCGATATTTGATTCTGAAGGCTCCCTACTTTTTTCCCTTCGCTACTCGTTACTCGCAGCGCGTGTTTTTTTTCTCTCCCTTGCGCCTTCTTTTATCTCTACTGTGTGACAGGGAGACTTATATTTACTTCTGTGTTTCACTTAAAAAAGAAAAATCGATAATTGCGTTAGTTTCTTTATTATATGAAAACGTTTATTTGTAATCAATATTAATAAAAATAAGTATTTGTAATATTATCATTGATATTAAAATTTGTGATGAAAATTAGAAAATATACCAATTATAAACTTATTTTCAAATCTATTAAGCTAAAGATAAATGGTTTAAATGTAATTTATTCATACATATTTTCTCTACTACATCTCTATTGAATATTTATTTATTTTGCTTTACATGTCTACTTAAAGAAATGTTCTAACAATTAATATAAATTTATAATATAATATACACTTAGAAAGAAGCAAATAGTCTCAGAATGAATATTATCGCTGAAATTTGTAATTCAAAGGAAATAATCTCCTTCTTTGTACAGGAAATGAATATAGTACAGTTTTTCTACAATAACATATGCATTTAAAGTCTGAAGGTGTTTAATTAATACGTAAAAACATCAAAGGTATATTTTACTAATATTGTAAATGTATATATAATAACATGATTTAAAGATTTGTGCATTTGCATTTCGAAGAATTGATATGTTAATTGTCATTATTAAATCAAGGGAAAGAATTAAATTAGATTCATTTTTTGAAAAGCACAACTCACATTATTATTTTTAATTACACACGTTCGTCAGTATGAATTTTTTTATTTGCATTTTCAGAAAAATGAAAAATTTGCCAGTAAAATATGTCTTCTACACTATCTGTGTTAATCCTAAATATCTTGCTTGATTCTATATAAATATTGTATTAGAATGTATTAGAAAATAAACTATTCAGCATTACTAATGTATTAAACATTATAAAATATAGATATATAATATTCCCTGTCTGCTTTTTATGTTGTTGTTCAAGCTGACAGTATCAAGTAACTTTTATGTAACAAACTGAAACGTATTTCAGTTTTTCTTTCGGTCGACGCGGTCGCAATTCGGATTAAGCAGATGAAAAATATTAACACATAACACGATACTTTCTCACACTTAAATATTTATTGCGGCAGGATGTATTCTACGTGCGAAACGTGCCCGCCCTCATATATTAATGAAACGGACACAAACACACCCCCGCACACGGGCTGGGTCTCCGTTCGCGCACTCTATCTAAATTTAAAAGGTGTTTACCTCCCGAGTTCCGAGTGATCAGCTAAGTTTATTTGAACTATAAATTGAAAGAAAGTACTTACAGAAAACATTAAGCTTGATGGAGGCCTCTTCGAGTCCGCTCTGCACCAATTGGTTAGCCGCCCGACAAGTGAGCGTTCTGCCATTGTCCAACCTTGTCGGGATGAATGTCAACACTGAGGTGCTCGTATTTCCGTCCGCTGAATCCTGAAAAGGATTACACATTATAACCTATAACAACATTACGGCGTTACAACAGGGCCAGACATATAACTGTTTGACTTTGACGAGGATTACCCATATATTATACCCCCTGTATACCCTGATTCGACAATGGAAATTCCTGTAAACCCTCTCCAACAGTCAGACATAAACTTCCCATTTACCTGAATACGAATTCAAACACTTATCCCCCGAGAATTGAGAATTATAAAGTGGCTGAACAATACGCAATTGTATTTTTTAATAAAACATTTCGGGTACTAGGAAACTTTATATTGTTCTGCTACTGAATCGTTAACCCTGAAAGCGGGAAATTGAATTAACAGCGTTTATATCTGAAATCTGTTATTTAATAAATATATTTCTCTTTTATGTAACTTAAAAATTCAACACAATAAAGATAAGATTTCTTACAATGATAAGAAATAAATAATGCAAAGAAACAATTATTGTATTCACTCAATAAGTGTTTTATTGTGTTCTATATTTATAAAATATTTAAACTCGTCCAGATTTATACTAACGACAGGATTATCAGAAATCTAGATTAAAAAAATCATCTATGCTAAATGGGCATATATTTAATAATTGTATTTTAGATATATTTTGTATTTAATACTATTAAGATTTCTTATTTCTAAGTGAAGACAGTTGTAAAAATGTAATCCCTATTAGTTGATACTACAACGAGTTCGTTTCAATCTTGTGAAAGGGATGTATAGATTTGTGTCCAGTTCTTAAGCTATACAATAAGAACTGGTTTGTATTTATGGAGGTTCTGTTTCACATGCAGCAGAGTTTGTAAGATATATATTCCAGGTAATGTTAGAATCTTTAATCACCGAAGTCGTGTCTTTTTATAGTGAACCCCAGTAATTATCTACATAATTTTTCTCTGCAATTCAAAAATTCGGTCCACTAACATATTTCGATGTACAAACATATTTACGAGGGCTCTCTGAAATGTTTCTGAAATCGGCAAGAGATGTCATTAGTTGTTGTTTAAAAATGGGTTTTGTTCCAGCAAGTCAGAGGGTTTCTCAAAAATGGATAAAATCATATTTCGTGCAGTGAAATATTTTGCTAAAGGTTCATGGCGGATCTACTCCATCATTTTCAACCATCAACTTCTGGGCACAAGTGACGAACAACGAAGTGGATGCCCAAAAACCGCTATCAACGATGATAAGGTCAATCAAATTCATGATGTCGTATTAGCCGATGGCTTATTAAAACTGAAAGAGATAACAGAGACAACAGGCATCTCAGAAGAACGCGTTGGTCATATTTTACACAAAATTTTGGGAATATGAAAAGCTTTCGGCACGATGGATACTGCGTTTGCTCACACCAGAGAAAATACAAAAACCGGTGACCGTTTCTTGCCAGGATTCAAAACAATCCAGGGGATTTCTTCATGCGTTTCGTAACCGTAGATGAGACTTGGACCCACCACTACATACCGGAGGCCAAGGAATAGTCAAAGCAGTTGACTTCTCCGGGCGAGGCAGCTCCGAAGAAAGTAAAATCCGTTCCATCGGCCTGAAAGGTCATAGCGACTTTGTTTTTGGGATTTCCAAGGTGTGAACCTCATCGACTACCAGCTGAAGGGAAATACTACAGCGATTTATTGACCTATTTCTATGTAGTATTGAATGATTTTATCTCTACTGTGTGATACGGAGAATTATATTTACTTCTGTGTTTCACTTAAACGGCTTTTTCACCACGATAATGCACCGCCTCATTCATCTGGCATCGTCGTGTCCAAATTGAATGAGTTGCATTATGAATTAGTCTCTCATTCTCCATTTTCACCGAACCTAGCCCCCGGCGACGATTTCTTGTTCCCAACCCTGAAAAAAATCGCTGTCAGGAAAGAAATTTGCCTCAAATGCTACAGATGGTTATTTTGCAAACCTCGAAACATCCTACTTTTTCGACGGCTTAAGAGACTGGAGCACCATTTGAAAAAATGTATTGATCGACATCTAAAAATAGAAATGAAAAACCACATCAACACCGTATTTTTTTTGTAAATTCCGAAAACATTTCTTAACATGTTTATAATTTTATTCGCTACAGTAGAAAAATATTCTTTGAATTCACAGGACTCAGTGGCATAAAGTGTATTAGAAGGAAGTTATTAGCAGAAAATGGAAAAAAAAGACGAAAACGATCAGGTTGTTTTGAGGTAGAGTCTGTAAAAGCAATAAAAACAGTTTGCTAGAGAAACTTCGAGAGCAGCTGGAAATAACATAAGCACTTTTAAAAATGCAGATGAAAAACTCAGCCACACCGTATTGTTATCGAAGCGGACAACCACGCATCCCAAACCTTTACTACACCTCCTGTCCACGTTAACTTTAATTCAAATTTATACTTCATAACACTTATGCGACAATCCCTTTTTACCACATAAAAAAATAAACGGAAATTCGATGGTCGTGCTCCAAGAAAATTTATTGCGGAATTAGAAGACAATTACAAAGGCATTAATGAAGAGGAACACCGATACGCATTGAGCAGGAAGGATGATAAAGAACGTGGTGGTGGCCTTCGCCCTCAAGAAACACAATATGTTGTACAGACCATGACAGAAGCAAGTGCTTCTCTTCAAACCAATTACGACAGCAGATGTTTTGAACCAAGCCGCCGTTCTATCCACATTTTGCTCCGGCGAAAGAGAATCGCTACATTCCACAACGACAACAACAACAGAAGATAACCTTAAACTATCGAGCCGACGACTTTTGGAAAGATAAACGCGTTGAGAGGGCACAACATTTATCGCAACTAAAAGAGGACCAGAAAATTTTCCATGCACCTTCTAAGAAGGAAACTATTGGTATTCTGATTGAACTATGCCTCATGGAAATAAAAAACAATGTCAGGGTGAGAATTAAATAACTTAACCAGCTCACCTGTCGCTACTACGAACCGCCACCCCAAAACTACAGGACGGTAGGGAACTAATTAAAGAAGACGCCACGTTCGAATCACCAATGGATTCCGGCACCTCCATCACGAAGGCAAAGCTAGGCGCCTCTACGAAAACAGAGACAATGGTAGTCGCCTCTACTACAGCATGAGGTACGATGGACTTCCCCAAAGAAAGAACAATCAGTACTCAATTAGACACCTTAATCAGGATGATGAAAGGATAATGCACGTTGAAGAGGAAATTGGCAAGAAACTAAATTCTTGTAGAGCAACGTAGATGTCAACCCCTTGAAGATGAGTTCAAGTCACGTCTCACAAGTGGTTTTTTTGCCACTGATCGACGGCGAGCAAACATTATCATATTTGCTCGATTTAGAAGCCAGGCAAAATTTTAATCGTTCTGGAATAACACATCTCACCCGATATCTCCAAGAGAAAATGAAGTTAGCGGATGAAAATTTGACTGTGGGTTGAAGTAATCTTAAGTAAACTTTGGAAATAAAATTTTACAAAAATGGCTTCATCATGCTCGGACAACGACACGAAGCAATCCCAGGAATCTGATCCTTTATCAAACACGACGATGTGATAGATTGCAGCAAACGCTGTATCCATCAATGGTAGACTCAACAACGCAGCCAGGATTAAGACGATACATCTCCAGAACCGACCATAATTTTCAAGGAACCACAGAATCAAATCAAATCAATTTATTTCACTTTTGCCACATTTACAGAATACATGTTTAAACTAATACATCATCATTTAAACATTACAGTTATATAATTAAATATTAGAATTCACAAGTAGTAATTACATAAATAAACAAATAAAATGTATATAATTAAATAATAGGTGCATAAAAGAAGTAAAATTAAATTAATAATACAATTTTACAAACATGTCAAAATCTAGAATATTAAAAATTTATATAGATAAAAGTCAAGAATAACAGCTTATTAGAACAAAATAAAAATAACTTATTAATATGCAGACATGTCAGTTTGAAAGATTTAAATACTAAAAGTCACCATCAGTGGTAAATAGGCTATAGTAGCATGTACAAATCAAAAATTGTTTTAATTTCCTTTTAAATATTGCATTGCTGATGAATTCCTTCAGATCTTTCGGCAGTTTATTGAATATTGCTGCACAAGAATATTTTTCAGACCTTTCACATAAAATTGTTTTTATGTGAAGTCGTACATATAGTATTTTTATGCTTTGTGTCGTACTCGTGATATTCTTCATTTTTCAGTAAGTTGCCTTTGTTATTACAGACATACAACCCACTGAACACACTTTAGACCAATCGACAGTATTTTCTTGCAGTTTCGACAGGGTTTTATTTGGAGCACACTAATTACGCCATTTTATTTCAAATAGAAGAGCTGTTCAAAGAATTGGTACAAAAATTTGTACTAATCTTAGCAAAAGACTAGTTTTCTGACCGGATTAAGACAACAATATGACTCATCAGTGATAAACTAGTTAGGATTCGACGGGTATCGAGCGAATGCCGACCGTAAACAGCTGATCCAAGAGACATTGCCTGATCTGGGGGATGCCAAGGTATTTTCAACGCTGGACTTGAATAGTGGTTGTTGGCAAGTACCCATGGAGGATTATTCTAAACTCTCTACTGCCTTCTTTACGCTAGATAGTGAGTATTGTCAGTTTAGAGCAATTCCCTTCAGCCCCAAACATGCTCTAGCCACCTTCAAGAGGATGATGTCTCAAGTGGTTCTTTCAGGAATGATTCAGGAATTTACGATGATGTATCGTGATGACATCATCATCTTCTTCAAGTCAGTTGAAGATCACATACATCTGGCACTTGTTTTTGAACTCCTGGACCAGTTATATTTGCAACTAGGAGTAAAAAAATGTTCCTTTGGGAAGTCATCGCTGAATTGTTTCGGGAACATGGTCGATGGCGACCGACCACAACCATTGAGGAAACTTATAGATCAGATAACTAATTCTCAGATATCTAAGACACGTCGCCAGCTACGTTAGTTTTTAGGAGCAAATGGATTAGGAAATATATACAGTGTTTCACAAACATCGTCGCAAATGCTACATTAGATGCAATTGAGGCCCTTAAACAACAAGTTTAGGAAGCACTTAAGATTCACCTGGCCCTCCCAAAGCTTCGTTATAGGGTAAAGATAAATGCATCGTAGTTAGGGATATTAGTTGTCTTATTCCAGGCGAGAGAGATAGGAGAAAGAAATATTTGATTCGGAGAAATTTATATGAACGAACAAGAGTGTCTAGATTTTGTGTGGGTCCTTCAAAGATATCCTCCTCTACTTGAAGGCCAACATTTCAACGTCACCGGCAGTAGGGACCGAGTTAGACACTAGACCAGATTTTGTTGTTTGCTTAAATTAAAAAAAACCTAAGACTATAAACTTCCCCGTGATACTATTAAAGATAGAAGAGATAAAAATTCATTTTTTCTTAAGAAATTTTCTTACGAACATAACATGTTTGCAAAATACAACGAGCAAATTTTCACAGACAAAAAATCCCATGGCAGAAAGAAACGACGATATTAATGTGATTAGAATCAATGTTTATGTAGAATTTATTTAGTAGAGAATAGGTACGTTCTCTACATGGTGAAACGTCGCCACATTTTCAGTAATATGTTTGAAACTAACTAAATAATTCGTAAAAGAAAATATAGATGAAAAAGTTTTTAGCCATTTAAAGTGGTAAAACAAAGTCATCGTTAAGTTGTTAATAATAATATAGTAATTTTATTAATACACACCCGATATTGTCAAGAGTTTTTTTGCCAAAGCACTGAACAACTAGTTTTGCAGAGGGAGAGCCTTTAAATACCTTTAATCATATACCTCAAAGGATCAAATATATAAAATGCTACAAAACAATGAAAACTGAAGTTAATGATTTACTTTGTATATTGGAGTTGTATACTTTTGATAAATTCTTCAATGAGAACTTATGATATACTGATATACTTTTTTGGACATTTTCTTAGATGCTTGTATATATTATGTAAGTACGTTTTAGAGAAATAAATACAAAATTTGAAATCTATGGTTTAGTTGTTATTTCAATTAACTTTCTGATGGGCTTAAATTTAATATTAACTTTACCTGTTAATTTTTTTAATAATTAGAAAAAAAACACGAAAAAATTTTGTAAATATACTTGTTGTGGTTTAGGACTTTAATAGATTTTTATTATTGATTTTTTTGTTAAAATTATGTTGTAATATTGATTTTAAATATTTAAAATGTTTAAAAAAGTTCTCCAGTTTTCAGAAAATATAATATCAATACAGGTAACTAATAAAAAGCCTTCTTCTATAGAGTTGTTAGGTAATATATACTGTAAACCACGGCAAGGTGTACCTAATGATAAGGAATCGTTTACTTTACACTTTATGGCGAACAAATTCTCCTGCCCGGAGAGCCGTTATATCCATGATAGCCGGAATAAAACAAGCCGCGGCTTATATTTGAAAATAAAAATTTATGTTCCAGTTAAAAAATAATATAACTTTCGTAACAAGTTCTGTAAAAGTTAGGCGACGTCACATTTTACTCGTGCAAGTCATTTATTGACAGTATAAAAGTGTGTGTACACTCCTGCCCACCAAAAATCTAGTCTAATTTTCATAACAATAATAAATTCGAATATATTTTTTTTCTCTCGCGTCCCAATCATATTCAATGAATTCGGCATTGTTTTCGCTAGCGAATTCACGGCCGGCACAATAGAATTTTCAATGAGCAAACACAATTGCGGCGCGTTACATAAATGCCAATTTGCAATATATTATTGAGCGTTGAATTTTAATCGAAACGCGCATAATTTCGACCGAACACACTTACCGTCTGCGTGTGATTGAACATATAGGGTTTGAGTTCTTTGCTGTCCATCCACCAGGAAATCTTGGCCGGGGGCCGCGAACCGAACGCCTGACAGGGGATTTCGTATTTTCGATCCGCTGAAAACGGAGCGTTGCTGCTCAATATCTCGACTTTCAGAGGCCGAACTGAAACAAAACACAAAGTCAATTTTAAGGAAATATGTAAGGTTTTTTTTACATCTAATTATTATTTTTTATGTGGGTTAATAATTGTACAGCAACAACAATGTTAATAATGAGATATATGGAAATTATTTGTTATAAAACATTTTATTGTATTTTAAATTTCTATTTGAGCCTTTTAGTATCTTTTATTCTTTATTAGCTTCGATTCTTCTGCTTACAAAATTAAAAAAAAACTTACAAATACACGATATACGTACATTTCAATCAAATCAATTTATTGGACACCCTAATAAATATATCTTTAAAACATTAATACCACAATTCGTCAACTTAAACATCATAATGCGTTAATTCATTCAAAAAATATTACCAACAATTATGAGTTCTAGTTTTATATCCTTATTGTGTTATTTTTATATGTAAAAATGTTAGAACATAGTTCTTCAAGCAATATATTCAGAGGTATATTTCCCCTTTCAATCTTTATCAACTTAATATCACAACACAAAAATCACAAAAACAAAGATGGTAAAGGAAATATTACTTCAATTATAATACTAAGTGAAGTATGCCAACAAAACGTATATTTCACGTTATTTTGTATCACTAACTTTGCACACCGGTATTATATAAGAAGGATAAAGTAAAAAAAATAATAAATTGTGTCTCATTTATATGTGCTTTGACAATTTTATTCAGGGTCTATATTTGAATAATCAATTAATCAATTGTTAACATCAAATATTACGTTTCGATAATATATTTATATTATTCACTCAGTTTAGCATCGAAATCGTTCGTATCAGACTTGTGAAAATAAAAATTGATGAGAATTCTCTCCTCGAGATAATGTGCTGTATTTAAATGGCTGCTTAAGTTATACAATGGACACACACATATATATAAGTTGAAGAAATAAATTCAAATAATTAAATAAAAAAATACTCTTTTTTATACCACTTATATTTTTTTATTTCTCGTGACTAGTTTCAATTACAAGGTAATCATCATCATTATCAAACTATCAAAAAAATATATAATTGGTATAAAAAGGTAATAATCGAAAATGTACCAAAATTCAAGAAATTCAAATAATAGATTACATCAAAATTCTTTAAGTTATTTTGTAATTTTCTCCGAATGGATAGCTCAAATTTAAAAAGGAACTTACGTTAATCTTGCATAGGTTAGTCCAGAATTCTCCATGTACAATTTGTGGAATATTATTGAATTGCATTGATAATTAATATGTTATAGTGATAGGCACTACAATTGCAGCACGACTATAAAATATTTAAATATAATTCTAACTGATTTAAACAATAAACCAACATCTCAGTACTAAAAGATATAATATTTGTTTATGGGGGTAAATTCAAAAACTTTACTGTCATTTAAATATGTTCTATTAAAAGACAAGAATATACAGATTATCCAAGTTGTGTTTTATATTACGAATCGATATAGAATAGTTTACATAAAGGATGTACATTTATACGTCATTAAACGTAAATTTTATTATATTCTGTTGTGTGTGCGTATGTGATATTCCCTTTATTATATATAATAACTCTTCGTTTAATATGTGCTAAGTTGTAATAAAAGTGAAGTAAAATGAAATGGGTAGTAAACCGGAGATATAATGGCGCGCGTATATTTGAGTTTTTAATTAAAAATATGAGCCTCACGATAAATTGATTTATCATGTTAGCCGTACAATATGGTGTGTTAAATATATTTTACAAATGCATTTTATGCACATGTTTATATTATCATAGTTATTTATTTAGTTTAGATAGATCAAATATAGAATAGACTAGATAGTTCAGCTTATTAATGATTATAGTTTCGACTATAAGTTAATCATTATCAAACTATTAATGCTTCAATTAAATGTTAGATAAATAATATAAATGCATGGATAATATTTCTAAATATTGGTTATAATAGATTACTGAATCATTTATTGTTTTACAAATGCTTCTCAATAATGATGTGTATATACAGATTAAAGATGTATTGAATTTGCTTATTCCTTCGATTTGTATATAGATTATCAATCAACCTGTCATGTTAAATTCGGTTGAATGCCTTTTTATAATCAATAAGATATCGGACGTATTTTTCCCATGCCCATATTATTTACAACGATTATTATATTTATATATATGAATAAATAATTAATAATACTTTAGCAATTTCATTAAAATAATAAAAGAATTATGATTTTTTAGAAAATTGCGAAACTTTCCTGCAGCCGCATAATATCATATCCCCCGCTGTATTCATTGATTTCAATATCTCCCCGTGAATAATTCCATTAGATCTTTAGAAAACTTAAACATCGGATAGGGTGGGAAAGAGTGAGAGAGAGAGAGAGAAGGAGAGCCTGAAAATATCTTTCAGCGCTCGACCGGCTGCGGTCTCATTGATATTCTATTCGTGAAAACAGATACGGCCGTTGAGGAGTTCCTTTCCAGAGGTTTCAAATGTACCTTTTGCAATGAACACTGAACTCACAGACAACTGTATCGCCACACACAATCATCCAAAAACCTCACTGGAGAAAGAAAATAAAGCATTCTGTATAAATAGCAGAGGTGAAGACATAGGGCCGACTTCTTTTATTCAACTCGATAAGCAGTAATAGTTTCGAACGAAAACCGCAGATAGAAATATTTAATCGATACACATTTATCTTAAGTGATTAAAATCGCAAATTGTGATTATGTTACACACATTAAATTATCGACAAAAGTAAATATTTTCTATGATTTCTCATTTCTGGTAAACATTTTTTGTGGTATAGAAATTTGTTCTTGAGTTACGTGAAGATTTATTTAATACACTTGGAAAATAAAAAAAACACTACCTACAATTAGCCCCGACTAACACAAATGTAAACCCCTTCTCGGTAATTCCTTAATCCACGTTTTTCCCAAATTATCCCTTTAGATATAAATACGCCGCTCACTTTGTTAAACTAGTTATAAGCTATTGATAATGAGTACATAGTACTCGAAATGTACATCTAGCAAAATAAAATCAAATTGTGAAGAACGTGTAGTGTTTTTTATTTTCCAAGTGTATTTTTTGTGGTCTTTTGTTCGTTGTTCAAACGATCTTTCGTTTTGTGCTAGTTTATCATCAATAGAGACAAATTTTAAATAGGAAATATTTTAGTTCTTGTTTATCTATAAAGAATTCTGCAAGCTTAGGAGGTTTCCCATTCATAGGCCAACTGTTTGTGTGTACATTTTATAATTAAATATCCTGTAATTATGTTCAACATTTAAAAATACCTACTGGCTAAAATGTATTTTCAACTCTGTAGATTTAATATTTTATACAATAACAAAGCGAGGTTTTAAATTTATTTGCAAATGCCTCTTGCCAGACCGAAATGCGAAATGCAGTGATGAATTATATATAATCATTGAAGTCATTAATACATAGTAGAGAATTAATATCAAATGCAAATACGACCCGAAAGGAATTAGGTCAAAATTTATTTCCATTCATTAGCCTAAAATTAATATTCTTGAGGAGTGTTTTCTTAATTTAACTAATTGAACGAATTTACCCGGAGAATATAAATCAAGCGGCTGCTTAATAAGTCCATTCACAAACAAAGAAAGGCGTGTTAAAACTGAATAAGAAACCAAACAGCTCCGTTCATTTTCTAACCGACAATTCGGTGTACATGTAACTTTTCCTTTTCACCGCCCGCACAAATGCAAACAGTGATTTAAAGTAACCCGAGAGAGGGTTAAATGTTTAAAGCGAAAGGCGAGGGCTGCTCTTTGAAATTAATCCCGAACGAAATCGCATAATTCGATTCCGTCAGTAATATCTGCAGCAAATAAAAAGCAATTAATCTTAATGCCTGATCGGCTTCGGCAGATTTTAATCCAGATCAGCACAGACACGGCCAATAATTGGCCTAGCGGAAAACAAAGATTTCCAAGTCGGTTCTCTAGCCGCCTCTTTTTCTTGCACTGAAATTAAACAATTCGAGATTGTTAATTTAAGATAACGAGTTCAATTTTAGACGAAATAGGCGAAGGGCTCAGAAGGAAACGGAATGAATGGCCCGGAGTAGGGAAAATAAAGCCGGCCAGAGTGACAGGGAAAGATTTTATGGCGGTGATATGAATTGCATTACCCGGATTAATTGGGGATATGGTGGAGGACTAAATATTGACTTAAATCAAATTGCATTATCTATAGATTACTTAAATATTGAAGAGTAATTAACAATTGTTAACGGTGGAGGTTTCTACTTCGTTATACATCATTATTCACAAATATAAGACAGAGACTTTATAAACTGTCGAATCTTTAGTCACTTTTTATTTATTTTTATTTATTATATCTTTGGTATTCTTTCTAAGAAAATACATACAAGAAACAAATTACAAAAAACCTACATAAAATTTTGTACGAAAGAATCACGGGCGGAGTTCACTTAATAAAGTCTCAAAGTTTAAAAGTGTTTTATTTGTAATAATCAATTCTCTACCTATTATTGAAATAAAGCTACAATGTTCAACCCTCCTAATTGTGTTGTTTTATTTCAATGTGTTAAGAAGTTTCATCATCAATCTGTTCGTTAATTCAATATCTCTACCTTGTAATTCATAATATTTCACCAAGAGATATGTGAGGAATTTATTCAAGAAATAGTAATTATTCAATCGAAAATTTGAGTGATTGTCAAAAAGGATAATTTATTAAAATTTTCACAAAATTAAAGACAACAGTATAGTAATAGGTAATTAAATTAAAAACACTTGGTTTCTTTAACTGAATTTTATATATTAACTCGACTAGTTATTTTATTATATAGTTATTTTCAATAATAATTATTAGAAGAAAATCGGCGATGTTTATATATTCAGGTAATAAGTGATTAAAGTATTGGGGAAGATCAAATTTCTTCGTTGTCGTTCTTGTAATAATTACTCTTGAAAATAAATGCTATAATAAAAGAAACTAGTCCAATCAATATATAAAATTCAGTGAAACAAACCAAGTGTTTTTAATTTAATTACATATTATTCCACAATCTTTCACCAAGAAGTAAATGAGAAAATTATAACAGTATAGTAATTTTTGAAAAAAGATAAATATTAATATATAGCTTTTATAATTAAAATCACTTGGTTTGTTTTACAAATATTTTTTTTTATTTTCAACTAGTTTCGGCTTATTGCCATTATCAAGAATTTTAATGATTGCAATATTGATTTATATTACTATGAAAGATTGTATATAACTTCGATGTAAATATAATATTTTAAAAACTGCGATTGATTGAAGGCAAAAATTGCATCCACAGAACGGGTAATCCACTCAGATTTTAAGTGCATTCGTAATCCAGCATTTCATAAAAATGTAATCTTATCTCCGGCGGTTGCAAAAGTTTCTTTGACGTCCACGAGAAGACTTCATCAATTGGAGTTCTGATTCAATTTATGCTCAAAGTACTTTTATAGGAACGTCTACATCCGTCGAAATTACTCCCCTAGTTAATAATAAATATGTGATCAAATCGATCGGCTAGTCAGTGTAGTCAGTGCTGGAATAAGAAAAATTGTATATATTAAAATTTTTTGTTGGTTTGCTAATTAATTAAAAAAGTATACTTATAGATAGAACACACACACACAGACATATATATAGCCTTAATACTTTCCCTATATTTTCCTCGAAAACTATAAAGTTTACGCAAAAAGGTAAAGGCAACAATTAATTGTAAAAAATTCAAAATTGAGCAAATTATTAAGAATAGAATTAACTCAATTTTGACTTCTTTACAAATACTTATATAAATTTCATTTAACTCCTATGGTTTATTAGCAATAAGCAAGCTAAGGTACTTAAAACATGTTGAATTTTTAATTCTCTATAAGTTTTTTTTTTAAAACTTATATCTTAGTTTTAAAAATGTCTTAAATTAACAATTGATTTGAGTAAATCTATTAAATTTTGCACAATATTATGATAATTTATATTTCACAAATTTTAATTAAAACCCTCGCTTATGTTTTACTGATTGGAGGGTGGGATAGAGGCCACCCACCCACCCTACATATACATATTAACTTTAATTACTGATCGCCTCGCGGTTTGTAATAATTTAATTACCAAATTTGAATAAAAGAAAATTGACAAAGCAAAATTGTTGAGTGTGAAAATTAATCAAAATGATATGCATAAGATTAAATAAGATTAGCTAAGATAGCTTATTTATATTTAAAATTAAGTTTCGATTATGTTTTATTTTTTATGACCTACAAGGTTTTATTGTTTTGTCAGCAGCAAAATCCTCAACGATTAGTATTTAAAAATTTAAGTATATGTAGATCAGGTGGGTGGCCTCTAACCCATCCTCCAATCAGTGAAACATAAGCGAGGGTTTTAATTAAAATTGTAAAATATAAATAAACACAAAATAATTGCAATTTTTAGAGATTTATTCATACAAATTTTTCAACAAATTTTGATGATGTTTTACTGATTGTAGGGTAGGATAGAGGCCACCCACCCACCCTACTTATACATATAAATTTCAATTACTGTTCGTCTCGCAGTTTGCAGTAAAATTAATTACAAAACTTTTTGAATAAAAAAGAAATTCAAAAAGTAAAGTTTTGGAATGAGAAAATTAATAAAATTTTTATGCACGGTGGGTGGGCAAACATTAAATCTAAATTAGATCAAATTAGCTATGTAGGGTCATTTAAATTTAAACTTTAATTTGGTTTATGCTTTATTTTTTATTACATACAAGATTTTATTTTTTTTTGCTGCAAAATTATCAACGATTAGTATTTAAAGTTATTATGTATATGTAGGGTGGGTGGGTGGCCTCCAATCAGTAAAACATAAGCGAGGGTTTTAATTAAAATTGTAAAATATAAATAAACACAAATAATTGAAATTTTTAGAGATTTATTCATAGAAATTTTTTAACAAATTTTGAAGATGTTTTATTGATTGAAATGTGGGATACATTTCTCTTTTATCATCATTTATCACTTATTTTTGTTATTGTTTATTTGTCATATCCATTTGTAATGTATCATCTGTCATTTGTCATCACTCATTCATCATCATAGTTTAATCATTTGTAACTGTTATTAATCATCTGTAATGTGCATTTAACACATATAATCTGTCATTTATCAAGCCATTTGTCATTTTTCACCTGTCATTTGAAATTAGTCATCAATCATTTGTCATCTGTCAACTTTTATTAATCATTCATCATCTGTTAACTCTGATTTGTCATTTGCAACTGCCATTTGTCATTTGCTATTTTCATTTGTTATTTCAACTGTCATTTGACAAATTGTAGTTTGTCAACTGTCATTTGCTATTTGTCACTGTCATTTTTTATTTGTTATTTTGATTTGTCATTTTCATTTGTCATTTGTCATCATCATCTGCTAACAGAAAATTTGTCATTTTTCACTCTCATTTGTCAATTATCATCTATTATTTGCATTTGACAATTAATATCACTTATTAATTGTTATTTGCCTTTGTTATTTATCGTTTATCATTTATTATAACTTATCATCTGTTATTTGTTATCAGTCATTCATCTGCTAACTGAGATTTGTCATTTTTTACTGTCATTTGTCATTTATCATATGGTATTTGCTTTTGACAAATATCATTTATGATTTATCATATATAATTTGTCATTTGTCATGTGTCCTTTATAATTTGTCACTTGTTACTTGTCATTTGAAATTAGGCATCAATCATCTGTCAATTAATATTTTTCATTAGTAATTCATCAGAATTCATCATCTGTCATTTTTAATTAGTCATTTGTCACTGTCATTTGTTATTTTTGTGTGTCTTTTTTTATCTGTCATTTATCATTTAACATCTGTCATTTCTCCTTGGTCATTTATCAACTGCCAACTGAAATTTATCTTTTGACAAGTTCATTTTTCATCTGTTATTTGCATTTGTCAATTATCATCTGTAATTTGTCATTTGTTATTTCTTTAGTTTTTTATCACTGTCATTTGCAATTTTTCATCTGTTATTTCCGTTTGATAAGTATCAATTTTCATTCATCATTTATCATTTGTTAATTGTCATCAATCAATTGTCATCTGTCAGTTTCTATTTGGGATTTATCATCAGTCAGTTATTATTTATCATCTCTCAACTGTTACTTGTCATTTGCAATTTTTCAATGTTATTTGTTTCATTTGTCTTTTAGCATCTGCCATTTTTCATTTATATTTTGAGTTAGAGTTCACCACGAATACATTTTGATTAAATCTTAATCATAAAAAAGAAATTCAAAAGGTAAAATTTCTCAGTGAGAAAATTAATAAACTTTTTATGCACTGTGGGTGGGCAAACTTTAAATCGAAATTAGTTACAATTAGCTATATAAGGTCATTTATATTTAAACTTAAATTTAAATTATGCTTTATTTTTTTATTACATACAAGGTTTTATTGTTTTGTAAGCAGCAAAATCATCAACGATTAGTATTTAAAGTTACCATGTATATGTATAATGGGTGGGTGGCCTCTAACCCACCCTCCAATCACTAAAATATAAGCTAGGGTTTTAATTAAAATTGTTAAATATAAATAAACAGAAACAATTGCAATTTTTAGAGATTTATTCATATAGATTTTTCAACAAATTTTGATGATGTTTAACTGATTGGAGGGTAGGATAGAGGCCACCCACCCACCCTACATATACATATAAATTTCAATTACTGATAGTCTCGCGGTTTAGAGTGAAATTAATTAATAATGTGTCTTTAAAATATCGAAGAAAATAAAGATTAGTCATCACTTGTTTTTCAAGAATTTCCACTCAAATTTATCTTTTTATATAAAAATCACCTTGAAGTGTATTACTTTAAATTTTTTAAAAACCTCCTCGTGAATTCTGATGGAATTTGCAGAATATATTCTTGAAATATGTGCTGTTGAAATATTGTACAGACAAAAAATTAGTGATCATTACTTCTTCAATAATTTCCCCTAAAATTGTTTTTTTTTTAAATTTTTAAATGCCTTTGAATTATTTTCCTTCGATTGTTTTGCAATCAACTTGCTTCATTTTGATGGAATTTGTTAGGCATACCTCCAAAATGTGTTGTTTTGAAATATTGAAGAAATAAAAACTTAGGATCACTAGTTTTTCAAGAAATTCCTCTAAAGTTAATTATTTTTTTTTAATAAAAATCACATTGAAGAGTTGTTCCTGTTATATTTTGTAAACAACTAGATGAATTTGGATGGAATTAGCAGGATATATTCCTGAAACGCGTGGCTTTGAAGTATCGAGGAAACCAAAAATGTTTTGTTTAGAATACTTACTAAAATTTTATGTTCTTTTTTAATCATTTTGAAGAGGTTTTTCTTTGAATTTTTTGAATTTTGATGGAAATTGCAGGATATATTCCTGGAAAGTGTGGCTTGAAAATATTGAAGAAACTAGAAATTAATGATTAGTAGTTTTTCAACAATTTTTACTACAATTTGTTGTGTTTTATAAATATCACTTTCTTTGAATTTTTTGAAAAGCACGCAAAGAAATTTGATGGTACTTGCTGGATATGGTCCTGATATTTGTGTTTTTAGAATATTGAAGAATACACAAATTAATGATCAATTGTTCTTTCAAAAATGTGTATTAAATTTTTTTGTTTTTTTATAGGAATCACTTTGAAGTGTTTTCTTATAGAATTTTTGAAAATCTGACAATGAGTTGTGATGGAATTGGTAGGATATATTCGTGAAATATGTGACTTTAATGTATAAAAAAATGAATTATTAATAATCATTAATTTTTCAGGAATTTTTACAAAACTTTATTGTTTTTTTTAAATAAAAATTACTCTGTAGGTTTTCTTTGAATTTTATCAAAACCACTTGATGAATTTAGATGGAATTTGCAGTATATATTCTTGAAGCATGTGGCTTTGAAATATTAAAACAACGAAAAATGTATGGTCTTTAGTTCTTCTAAAAATTTTACTACAATTTGTTATGTTTTTTTAAAATAAAAATCACTTTGAAAAGATACTGAATACTTTGAAAATCACCTTATGAAATTTTAAGGTTATATTTCTGAAATGGCTTTGAAATATTTAGAAAACAAAAAAAATAAATATTACTAATATACTCAAATGTGTTGTTTATTTTCTTATAAAAATCACTTAGATATCTTTTCATTTGAATTTTTTGAAAACCGCCCTATGAATTTTGATAGAATTAGTAGGATATATTTCTGAAATAGGTAGCTTTGGAATGTTTGCGAAACCAAAAATTAATCATCACTAGTTTTTCAAGAATTTCCATTTAAACTTGTTGATATTTTTGATAAAAATCATTTTGAAGTGTTTTTCTTTTAATTATTTAAAAACCACCTGACGAAATTTGATGAAATCTGCAGGATACACTTCTGAAATGTGTAGGATTAAAATATTGAAGAAACCAAAAACTAGTCATCTCCAGTTTTCCATGAATTTTCTTTAAAAATTATTGTATTTTTTAATAAAAATCTTTTTGATGAGTTTTTCATAAAATTTTTTGATAACAACCTGATGAGTTTGAATTAGCAGAATATTCATGAAATACGTGGTTTTGAAATATTGAAGAAACCAGAAATGTTCACAAGTTTTTTTTAAAAATAATTTTCACTAAAATTGTTTGTTATTTTTTAAATCATTTTCAAATGTTTTCCTTTGAAGTTTTTGATAAAGAGCTTATGAATTGTGATCGAATTTACAGAATATATTTGTGTAATATGTGGTATTGAAATATTACAGTGATCACAAATTAGTTCTTCAAGAATTTCCACTGAAAATGTTGTGGTTTTTAAAACAATTATTTTATTTGTTAATGATTAGTTGTTTTATTTTATATCGCCGTTCTTTTAATATGCATAAATTGAGCAGTGGAAGGAAAGTACTATGATGGCCACATTACCATTTTCAATATAGGGAAAGTAAAAAGGGAAACAATAAAACATAGGTTAGATTAAATATTATCTGATTTTGAAATAAGACACTTGTTTGTTTTCATATTGGTATATTCAATTTTCTGACACGTGTTTTGGTCAATGACGACCAATCTCAAAGGACAAAATTAACTGTTAATTTTAATAATAATAATAATGATTTATTAAAGGAACATCGTACTTAACATATGTATTTCTATTTTCGTTTTATCAAGAGTTCAATGAAGAAAGTATTTACCGTATTGGTTAGATTAAGTTATATACAATATAAAATGTTGCAGATTCAGTTTAATCGATGTTTATTACAGGTATTTCCGATTTAGGCAATGAATGGAGGATTAAATGGCAAAGGGGGGGAAATGTAACAACCACTCAGAAATGCCGCGTTCACGAAATAGCAGGATCCTGACATATTTATAATGCGATCCGACATTAAAAGTTTATGAATAACATTATCAGGACGACGATTCAAAACAAAGCTTATTTGCATTCTGGGATTGTAATGTGGGTTTATTTAAAGGAGTACAAGGAGGGAAATATATATCTATAGGGACTAAATATGGTGATTGTAAATCTTGTTATTATATATTAATAAAGAAATAATGGTAAAATTTAAAAGACATATGGAGAGATAAACAATAATATAAACTACGAACTTTTTCTTCATCCGTCACTTGGTGAAACATAATTTAACGATAAGGTAAATTAGTAATTAATATTACTTGGTTTGACTTATTTCATTAGTTAAGGAAGTTAAATAAATAAAAATTCTGCAACAATTAAAACCAGGTGATATTAATTACTAATATCATTAATATAATAATAATATGATGTATAACAATGTAGTATATTAATGAAATACATAATGGGATAAAATACAAGGTTTAGAAGGACGGGAGAGCAGGAAAACAAAAATAAAGAAGAAACATTATTGATTTAAAAAATGTTAAACCCAGAATTGGATAAAGTAAATGAAAGAAACAAAAGAATTCCTAACAACATGTCTAAAAGTAGCGTTAGGTATTACAAAAATGGAAATTAAGTTAAGGATATAAAATAATAATATGTGGTTGTATAGCTTTGCATAAAAAAAGAGGAAAGTAATTTAAATCGTATTTAAATGTTAAGAAGTATTCTTGGTGCGTCGTTATCGATTTGTATGGGTCAGGAAATCCAGCGAGGCACGCAAGTGGTATACAGCAGGAACACATATATAACTCGGCCACAAAGTTAATATCCATATCCCGCTTGTATCGTTATCAGAAAGAGCTGAGGTATGATGAGATCTGCATGTGGCGTATTTTATTGAGGAATATAAATGTGTGTGCGCCCCCCCCCCGCAGACCCTTTCACTTGTCGTAAATTGGAAAAAGAAGCTGAAACTTACTTAATGGGAAAATAGGTAATAATTGAATATGAGGTGACCATATATAATGGAGATAAATGGGGATCGGTTCCATTCCATTCGACTTGGCGACATGGTAAATCCGTCGACTAATCTGCATAATGGCTTGTGAATATTGGCGGTGGTGCCGAACTTCTGTAGCCCATCTAATAAATTATATCGGTACGTCAAAATGCGGCAGTTCGGTGTGTTAAGCAGACTATGCGACTACGACTACGAGGATAAATTAGATTCCATACGACTCTTATACTTAAAATAAAGTTTCATTTTCCTTTATCTAACAGACTTTGTTTTTACTCGTGCAAAGTTCCACTCCACCTACTGTATGTTTCGAATATTTGAATAGAGGAGGCAATTACAGTAAAATCTGCCTGTCTCTCATGGAGGCGAGGACGAAACAATTTCAGTTTCTTCGAACGTGCTTTGAGGTAACAAAGGCCGATAAATGGGATTAGCTTTAATACCCATGTTGTAGAATAAATATCCAATACATTAATATATATGTATTTAAAAATATACTATATACAACAATACAAATTACCTAAACTATATACTTTATATATAAGTTATACAATATAATATGCCTACAACATATGAAGTCTGAAAAATATTTAAACATGTTTATTGATTATAAGAATATTAATCATATCATCATATTAATCATAAAAATCACAATTACTGGATCGATAATTCTGTAACTTGTTGAAACTCTATATCACTTAATAGAATACTGACACAGTATATGATTTCATTTACCTGATAAAGCCACTGTGTGGTGAAACATTTTTGAAACCATATACTGTATTAGTATTTTATATAGTTAAAATTACAATTTATATTATTAAATAAAAAGGGCAATAGTAAACTATTTTACTAATAATTAAAAAAAACACGAGGTTATTAGTGAATTTTCTACAACGTAAGGACTTATATATTTTATTATTAAATTATTTTACTATTATTAGCTAGGAATAATACTATTTAGCCTTTTAAATAAATACAACAGTAATATATAATCATTGTTATGACAGATTTTTCAATGTATATACTCCGCATTCGCTTCTTATATACTGTATAAACTATAACAAAGCAGAATGGAACGTGTCCATAAAATCCTTAGATTATATGATGTATATATGTAGGTAACAGCGAACGTCGTTTCGATTATGTGTAAAATACATGTAAGACCTTTCAGGTAGCACTTTGTTGCTAGGCGTTTTACGTCGGCATTAACTGAAACCCTCAATCTTAATCCCGCAGAAAGGCCACCGTAAATAATATAAGAGGTTTTTTTTTTCACTTCTCACTATGTTTATAATAATACGCCTTGTACTTGTACATCATTAATTATACATTTCGGTGTTATTTATTATGGATCAGATAAATTTGTTATTTTAGTTTCGGCCGATTTAATTATTGCCCTTTTTTTATTACACACGTAATTCCAATTATGAAATAAATAAATAAAATCAGTGTACTGTTATTTCCAAAAATCATGCCAGTTTTAGCATGATTTTCGGAAATAACAGTACACTGATTTTATTTATTAAAAACAACATGCGACAGTAATATACACAATCCTTATCCGCATTACTTAATTTCGTTTCGCGAAACAAATTTTTCAATGTGCATGCGCTGGTGGTAATGTTTGAAAAGAAGTTTACCTCTCTGACCTGCAAGGTGATAAAAGGATTTTACACAGAAAACAGTCGACACGTAATGTAGAACTCGATTTGAAATGAGTTTATATTTTAGAACACTTAAAAGTATATGATGTCCTAGTAGTTTTTTTAAAGAACTATCCTTTAAATCTGATAGGTAATTAATAATAATAATAATAAGAAATAGAATCCCTTAATAATATCGTATAGCAGGTTGGGCGTAACCACAAACTTTTCTGTATATGTTTGTTTTCTTAGTTCGAACATAATTATAGTATCTTTGTAATTTCAGCTGCTAGTTTTGTTATCATTGACATTGAGATCATATTTTCAGCAAAATCTGGTCGAACGTAATTTTGAGATACCTATAAGTCCTAAAGCACTGGGAATGTCCATATACAACTTAGTAATAACAAGCGATTATATCGTTGATATTATCTTGGAAAACCATTGTTGATGTTTAAATGATTGGATAAAGTAAATACTAATGTTGAAATAATTTTCAAGTAAACCCTTGTTGATGTTAAAAGGAATGGAAAGTGGAATAGTGACCACCCACCCACCCTACATATACAAATGCTTAAATTTCACCACTCGTGTATTATAATGTTTATCAATTACACAACCAAAACGCCAGTTTTGATTAAAAATTAAATGAACTAGTTTTATTTGAAAAAAAAAACTATAGAATGAAGTGAGGGTGGTTTACATTATACTATCCTTTAAATTCTATATAAATATATTTTTTAATTAAGCTATGAATAATAATTTTGATTCTCAACACTAAATAAAAATTTTATTGTTAATGTTTTTTTCTTGAAGCTATGTTTCATTTGATGTTTTAAAATGCCTTACAGCAAGTTTTAATGTATATGTAAAATAAATCAGTGGCCACTATCCCACCCTTTAAATACTGGAATGCAAACGGGAGTATTTTTGAAAGAAAAAAGTAAATTAAGGGAAATATTTATTTTAAAAAAAAGTGCACAAAGATAAAATTTATTAATTATTAAATTCGAATAGTCTCGCGTGTTTTATTGATTGGAGAGTGTGATAGAGGCCACCCACCCACCCTACATATATTTTTGAAACATTAATTACTGACCTTTTTAAAATTTTTAGTTAACTAAGAAGTTAAGATTGATTATGAGTAAAAAAAAAACATCATCAACATTTTATCTTAAGATTAAATTATATATGTAGGGTGGGTGGGTGGCCACTATCCCACCCTCCAATATTTAAAACATAAACGAGGGTTTTTAAAATTAAAAAAGTACATAAAACAAAACTGTAATATTCAGAAATTTGTGCAATGTATAGATTTCGTAATTATTAATTAAAAACAGTTTGCATGATTTATTAATTGGAGGGTGGGTTACAGAACACACACCCACCCTACATAAATCATAAAATTTAAACTACTAATTGTCTTCTGGTTTCAAATAATCTAAAAATATAAACAGTGAAGAAAAGATTATTTAAATACTTAATTGTAGATTGTTTGACTCTGTGATCCATATTTTATAACTTTAAATTAAATAAAATAAACTTTTCTTTATATCACAAACTTTATTATTCTTGGTGATTATAGTTTTGACATAATTTAGCTGGGAACTCATAAAGTTTATTTTATTTAATTAAAAGTAAAAACATTATTTATTTACTGAACATATAATTTCCAATTTTATTAAAAAAAGAAAATCAGTGTTTCATTTGAAATGAAAAAAAAACGTCAGAAATGTAGGGTGAGTTATATGTATTCTAACATCCTTATCATCATATATAAATATGGTTTTATTAAGCTTAGGAGAGTCTTTTCTTCTTAATAATACAAATACAAGTTTGATGGTTAATAAATTGCTTAACATTTGTGTTTTATTTACTATTTAAAAACAAGAAACAACAGTGTGGTGGTTTAAGTTTTTGCAAATAAAGCTAATCTCAAAACGATCGTGTATTTTTTTATTATACATTCTGGTTTATTTTATTTTTAATAAAAACTGGCGTTCTTTTTGTGCAATTAATAAACATTATAATCAACTTGTGGTGTAATTGTGGCATTTGTATATGTAGGGTGGGTGGGTAAGTGGCCACTATCCCACCCTCCATTTTTTTTAACATCAACGAGGGTTTTACTTGAAGATTTTTTTTAAACTCATCATATATTTAATTTATTTGTATGTTTTCTCGAGTTATGTGAAGATTATATTAATAATAAAAACGCGGTTAAATTCCTTTCTTCACTGTGAATAACGAAATTTAACCGCTTTTCTATTATTATTTAATTCATTCAGAAAAAATTTAATGTGTATACAGGGTGTGTGGGTATCCATTATCCCACCCTTCAATTAATATAATCCTAACAAAAGATTTTCCTATTAATACTAACATAACATTGAGAAATTCATTGATAAATTAAACGCCAATGTTGAAATAATTTTCAAGTAAACCCTTGTTGATGTTAAAAAGATTGGAGGGTGGGATAGTGGACACCCACCCACCCTACATATACAAATGCTATAATTATACCACTCGTTTATAATAATGTTTATCAATTGCGCAAACAGAACACCAGTTTTTATTAAAAATAAAATAAACCAAAACTTATAATTAAAAAAAAACGATCGTTTTGAGTTTAGCGTTATTTTGTAGATACACTGCTACAATTGTTTCACCACACAGTGGCTTTATCAAATGAATAATAATGAGCAGTATCTACAAAATAAAGCTAAAATCAAAAAATCGTGTTTTTTCCATTATAAGTTCATAATGGAATTTCGCCTTATCAATCCACATAAACCAGAGTTTTATTTCGATTTAAAAAAATCTATGAGTATAGTGTGTGGATGGTTTATATCGTACCGTCCTCCACATCGTATATAAATATGACTTCAATTAAGCTACGAGTAATATTTTTAATTCTCATCACTCTCGATAGAAATTTTATGGTTAATGTTTTTTTTTAAGCTGTTTCAATTGATGTTTAAAAATATCATACAGCAGTGTTGTACGTTAGATTTTAATGTATATGTAGGGTGGGTGGGTGGCCACTATCCCACCCTCTAATATTTAACACATAAACGAGGGTTTGTAAAAGTGAAAAAGTACATAAAACGAAATTGTAATATGAAGAAATTTGTTCTATCTATCGATTTATTAATATTTAAATAAAACGAGTTTCGCTTGTTTTATTGATTGAAGGGTGGGTTAGAGGCCACCCACGTACTCTACATAAATACTTATATTTATACTGCTAATCTTCTTATAGTTTCCAATAGACGAAAAATGTAAAAAGTGAAGAAAGGGTTATTTACTGAACATTCTGTAATTTTCAATTTTTATAAAAAGAAAGACAAAAAACCCTGCAGATACATTAAATCCTAAACTAAAACAATGTTTTGTAATTAAAAAAGAGCAATCAATAGTACTGTTTGTATTTTTTTACTGGAGGTTCATGTCTAATCAGTAAAATACGCTCAACAGTTTGATTGAAGGAATATTTATATATAAACAGAGTTCTTACTTTAATTTTAGAGAATATATATTTAATCATTCAATTGTTTGAACCATTAAATATATAAATTAATTCCTCTTTCTAAATATGTCAAACAATAACGTATACCAATGTTAATTATTTATTGTATAGTTGGTGGATGCGCCGGGATTATATTAACCAAATTCAGTAAGAAAAATCGTTTGTCTCGTTGATATATTTTTTTGTGAAACCCTTGTTGATGTTTAAATGATTAGAGGGTGGGATAGTCGACACCCACCCACCCTACATATATATTTAATCATAAACTAAAACACTGTGTGTAATTGAAGAAACAGCAATCAAAAATACTAATTGTATTTTTTTACTAGACGTTCGTACAGCTCTGATGGTGTTGAAATTGATATCGAAAAGTGTTTCGTTGTATAAAGTTTGCAAAGTATATGTAGGGTGGGTGGGTGGCCTCTATCCGACCCTCCAATCAGTAAAACACGCTCAAGGGTTCGATTGAAGATATATTTATATACAAACAGATTTTTAATTTTAATTTCACGTTGAATTTTTAATCATTCAATTGTTTGAACCATGAAATATATAAATAAGTAACCAAATCATTACTTCATTTTTCTAAATATATCAAACAATAAGGTACACTAATGTTAAGAGTTTATTGCATAATTGGTCCATACGCCGGGAATATATTAATAAAATTCAATAACAAAAAGCGTTTGTCTCGTTGACATATGTTTTTGTGAAACCCTTGTTGATGTTTAAATGATTTGAGGGTGGGATAGTGGTCACCCACCCACCCTACATATATATTGAATCTTAAATTAAGACACAGTTTTAAAATAAAAAAAATAGCAATTAGTAATACTGATAGTATTTTTTTTACTGGACGTTCATGCTGCTTTAATGCGGTTGATATCGATATCTAAAAGTGTTTCGTAGTTTAAAGTTTACAAAGTTTATGTAGGGTGGGTGGGTGGCCTATAACCCACCCTCCAACCAGTAAAACACGCTTAAGGGTTTGACTAAAGGAATATTCATATACAAACAGAATTTTTACTTTAATTTTACATTAGATATTTAATTATTTGATTTTTGAACCATTTAATATTAAAATACCTTACTAAATCATTTTTGATCTACCTAAATATATTAAATAATAAGGTACGCCAATATTAAGATTTTATTGCATATTTAGTGGATGCGTCCTAAATCTATGGATAACAACAAGCGTTTATTTTTTTTTGAGAAATCCTAGTTGATGTTTAAATGATTGGAGGGTGGGATAGTGGCCACCCACCCACCCTACATATATATTTAATCACTGTTTGTAATTGAAAAAAACATCAATCAAAAAAACGAATGGTATTTTTTTACTAGACGTTCGTGCAGCTCTGATGGTGTTGATATTGATATAGAAATGTGTTTCGTAGTGTAAAGTTTGCAAAATATATGTAGGGTGGGTAAATGGCCTCTATCACACCCTTTAATCAGTAAAACATACTCAAGGGTTTGACTGAAGGAATATTGATATACAAATAGAATTCCTACTATAATTTAACGTTGAATTTTTAAACATTCAATTGTTTGAACAATGAAATATATAAATAAATCAACAAATCATTACTTTATCTTTTAAATCTACGAAACAATAAAGTACACCGATTTTAAGGGTTTATTGTGTAATTGGTGGATGCACTGGGAACATATTAATTTAAAAACAATAAGCGTTTGTCACGTTGATATATTTTTTTGTGAAACTCTTGTTGATGTTTAAATGACTGGAGGGTGGGATAGTGGCCACCCACCCTACATATATATTGAACCCTAAACTAAAACACTGTTTTGAAATCCAAAAAAACAACAATTAATATTAGTGTTGGTATCTTTTTTACTGGACGTTCATGCAGTAGTGATGATGTTGATGTTGGTATTATCGAAAAGTGTTTTGTAGTTTAAAGTTTACAAAGTATATGTAGGGTGGGTGGGTGGCCTGTAACCCACTTTCCAATCAGTAAAACACTATCAAGAATTTGACTGAAAGAAGATGTATATATAAACAGAATTCTTAGGTTGAATATTTAATCATTCAATAGCTTGAACCAATAAATATATAAATACCTCACTAAACCATTACTTGGTTTATCTAAATATATTAAACAATAAGGTATGCCTTGTATAAGAGTGTATTGTATAAATGGTGGATGCGCCGAGAAAACAAGAACAAAATTCATCTAAATATATTAAATAATAAGATGCGTTAGGTGTTGATAATTATTTGTCTAATTGGTGGAGGCGCCGGGAATATAAAGTTTAGTAACGACTAGCGTTTATGTCGTTGATGTATTTTTTGGGAAACCCGTGTTGATGTTTAAGTAATTAAAGGGTGGGATCGTGGCCATCCACCCACCCTACATATATATTTAATATTAAGATAAAACATTGATTTGAAATCCAGAAAACCGCAATTAATAATACTGTTGGTATTTTTTACTCAACGTTCATGCAGCTGTGATGGTGTTGATATTAATATCTAAAGTTTAAAGTTATTAAAGTAAATGTAGGATAGGTGAGTGGCCTTTAACCCACCCTCCAATCAGTAAAACACGCTCTAGGGTTTGACTGTATGGAATTATTGCAGGCTACATTAAATAGTGAGACTCTAGTGTTTCTCGGAGTTCTGAATATTTCGATTTATATGTGAAAGAGTCATCTCCACTGCGAGACAGACCTGTCGAGTATAATGGAGCTTATTAGAGAGACTACAGTAGCTTTCTACTCTGCAATTTATTACTCCCATCAGGAATCTCTTTTCAAAAATATGATATGTTTTAATTGGAAATCTTCTTACAATTTCTTTAGCTACATTAATCCGCTCATAAAAAAATGTTCACACTTAAGATTTTAGTTTTACAAATCTTTATATTATTTTTGATTAAAATAGGCGATTAGAATTTAAACTTAAAGTGGGGTTATTAAGACAATCATTTTATTGACTAATTATAGTTGAGAGATATAGTAAAGTAGATTCTTCTTATAATTAGTCATCTTTATGTTTCATATCATATAGATGTTTTGAAATGTAAAGAATGAAAATTCCAAAACGTAGCAAAGAAACACACATGTGCGGTATTTAATAAGCCGGCGTTAATACAGTTTAGTAGAATGAAATAACTATTTAAGCTCTGTTCGGAGGACTTTGCGGAGTGGCCACTGCCTCCGCCGCCGCCACTGCATTACAATATTAATATTCATGAGGGTATGAGAATGGCAAAACTTGCATATCTCACACACTCCATTCAGCGAGGAACTATACTTGTATTACCATATAATCATTTGCTGAGCCAGCTAATTTCGTTAGCGTTACGTAACACAATTTTTAATTTAAAACACTTTATTTATAGCTTTTCACGTCGCGCTTAATTGAATGCCGCTAATACTGCACATTAATTAAAAGCCACGTTATTATTTCGACGTCGAACAGTTCAATGCCACTTGAATAAACATGCATATATACATAACAAAACTGTAAATACTAATAATTTCAATTAAATTAAATCTTTAAAATTGGTAATTAGTAGGTTAATTAAACATTTGGTTTTGTTTTATTATAAATAGTGAAATTAATATAAAAAATGTTCCACTACGGATTAAGTGAGAATTTCATTCATCTTTAAACTTGTGTTAATAATGTATGAGAGAGACAAACATCTTTATTTATTATTGAATACATTCGTTATTTACAATATAATCGTAATTGATTTTTATTACGGCTATCGACCCATGGTCTTTCTGCCTAATAATGTATTTATTTGTATCATAAATAATTGAATAAGGACAAGCCTCAATCTATAATAATTTAACAAAATTTTCACTGATTATTATTAAAATTTTATATTATATTACACTTTTATTTTAATTAAATTTGTAATTAAAATTTCTCTAATATTTTATATGAATATTTCTTCATGAAGTGGTTTATTTAAAATTGAAATGTGGTTGTAATATTTTAATTAATTAAAAATCTAATATAAATAAATGTGAATGTAATCTGAAATTTCATTACATCAGAAAGGGTTATTAATTAAATAATATATTGATATATTATTATTTATGTTATATAGATATTACATAATGAAACTAAAATAACGTTTTTATTTATGTAAACCAATAGCTCTACATTATAAAATCTTTTTTATTAAACAAGTAATTCCCTAAAAAATCTAGTAATTAAATTATATATACATCTACTATTATAGATTCTTACATTCTTTAATTATACATTGTAATTTTAAATATTGACATTTGGGTTTAGAAAGTATTTGTCTGGATTATCGACTTTAGGTCTTTCTACCCTGTTGTTGCATTTGAAATTAATTTATTTAGTGGATATTTTAACAATTAAAAATGTAATTAATATAACAATTATTTTTGCTGTCTAATAAATAAAAATCGAAGGGATTTCAATTCAATTTGTTCCATAAAACTAATTCATTTATATTTAAATCAATTTCAGAATTACGTAACTTAATTGGAATAAAGGGAAATTTAATTAAAAATCCATGTTTTATAAAAATTTATAAATCGATAAAGAAGTAAATGAACGTGAACGCCAATATTGAAAAACCGTGTATTTCATTCGTAAAAATATGCGTAGGGTATAATATGCAAAATCTGTTTAAATTAAACCTAAATCTAAACTATATCTCTGAAGGATATAAACGATTAAAATATTATGGGCTCAAATTAAAATAGTTAATATTTGGGAAGAATAAAAAAAACAATATACATCTTATATAACAATATAAAAGAAACTATTTGTAGTAAATTAATTGTATGTGAGTTACGTGAAGATAAGAGATATCAATGGTTTAATAATGGTCACTTTGTGTCCGAAATATATATTTGGTATTTAAAATAAACTGTGTGAAGAAAAGTTTTTAGTGCTTTATTTTATAATCAACTATTTGTATTGTTACATAATAATATTAATACCCTTACCATATATTATATAATATAGTATTACACAAAGAAAGTTTAAAGTGTTTTAATTATTACTCACCATGTATAACAAAGTAGATGCCTTCAAAACATTATATAATTATCCCTGAACAATATATTGTGTTATTTGCTGCACAGATAGTTACATGAATTAAATGTTGAATATAGAATCATATACGGATTTCAGTGAGAATTTACTTTAATATAAAAATAATTTCGCACAGTAAAATCAAATAAATATTTAATATTTTTGGAATCATAATTTACATATTACTATATTTCTAAATAAATTACAGGACACTGACATGAATCTGCTGGATTATTGGAATCCTGTTTGTTGACTCGTGCATTACACGCTTTAAATAATCTATTCAAAGGTTTTATATTTTATACTACACACACACACACATATATATATATATATATATATATATATATATATATATATATATATATATATATATGATGTTGTTGTAAACAAATAATGTAATTAATTTATGGTCGGATGCTTCATGTAATCGAAAACATCTGTATACAGTGTATAATTTAACTTCATCATGATAAAATATGTATGGTTTTCAAATATATTAATATTTTAAAATATAGATTTCATAACTACTTTGTGTATTTATTTAAAAGACTAAATTTTGTTTAAATTGATATAGTTTATTATTATTGTTTAAGAAACTCAAACATTTTATAATCATGATTAAAAAGATGCCACTTTGCCTGTTATAAAATATCTTAATTAATGCATTTTACCTTGCTAAATAAGACATTACATTCTCTAGAAAGTGAAAATCCGCCGACAAATTCTTGTTATAAGTTATAATTAAGAAAGAAAAAACCTACATAATCTCCTGTAGTTTTCTATCTGAAGCAAGCTGTCATAGCAAATATCTTATATAATTATGTCAGTAATGTAGATATGATTGTAATGATTTTTATTTTACTTCAAAACGATTTTTTATAGATTTATTATTATAATGTAAAGATAAATATAATAAGATAACAATTTATTAATTAAAATTGTAAAACTTGAGTTTTAAGACTTTAGAAGCAATAATTACTTACAAGTTGCAGTGTTTTGCGAGGATTTCCTGTTGACCCTTGAGCTCGAATCGCATGATTCTCTTATTTCTCCTTTTAGAAAGAGACGTAAATAACGGATAAAATTAAATTAATTTTACCGTCCGAATATAATCCACATAAAACTGTACTATAGATTGTTTAAATGCGAAAACATTTAATATCTGCTACAGCATGATAAAATGAAGAAAATAATATTACTAAGATGTATTGTAAGAATTTATTTATTGGTGATACATTATGAAATAATAGGTAAATAATTGATAAATATCACTTTGATTGCTTCGCTGATTTCAGTGAATTAAAAGCCAGTGAAACAAACTAAGTATTTATTAATTCTTTACCTATAACTAAAGAATGTAATCATAAGGATGGTGGGGACCGTTACTACGTGGTAATTCATGATAAGTACTAAACTAACACTTACTATGTTTTTTACCACTAATTGTAAGTGGTTAGTTTAGTATTTAAAGTATGTTAAATATATAAAATGTATCTATAATTAAGTATGAAAATTTTATAATCATATCAGAAAGTATAATTTATAAAAGCGTTGAAATAAATCACAATCGTTAGCTTTCATGCCATGACTACGTAACAGCATATAAAACATTTTAATTGCAAACGACACCCTTACCCAAATAGGGAACAGTAACAGTAATGACAAAAAGGGTAGCCCATTTTCGAAACAATATCGTTTTTAATGCGGGCCAATTTGCCGCTAACAAAAATTGTCTTGTTTTAAACAAAGAACGTAATCGTAATCGAAATTAAGCCGCACTTCGAATACAATGGCAAACAGGTAAAATCTGGAGGTGAAAAAAAAAATAAAATTTGCACTACGAGTAGCGACACCGCGTCCTCCCTACATTCATATTTATTGCCCACTTTAATCTCTGTCATGAAACGCGTAATCCGCTAAACATGATGCGGCCACATATCCCGCGATAATTTTCATTTTGAAAAATTATCCATTATTTATTCTTTTTGCGCGTTTCGGAAAACTAAAACTGCTACCAGTGTGACACTGAGCTCTCGATAAATTATGCATACATTAACGGTTCGGCCAGTAGGAATGAATCCATACGCCGATGATAATTAATCCCGATCGTATGTTTATGTTACTAATTAAACCTGAAAGCTGAAAGGCTGACAAATTTCTGGCGTAGCGAAGGGAAATTAAAATCAGGAACAAAGTTGTTTCGAATTATTGCTAATTGTGTACGGCTAGAAAATACTAAAGTGCCGTTTTATGACTTAATTTTCCTATAGATGTAGCTACTTGAAAAGTTTATAATGAGTTACAGTTAATGTGCTTTCGTAACTTCACCCTCTCTCTCTCTCTCTCTCTCTTTTTCTCAGATACGTGCTTTCTCGCTACGGCGCTGGCAGTCGTTTTAATCTGATTAAGTTATTTCACGTTCTCGTTTTTGGTGGAAATATATTTCAAACGTACGCAAGAACCTTGATATTTACCTATAAAATCGCTTAATAACTTTATTGTACACAATGGTATTAATTTGCCACGTTTATAAAGTGTAAAACAAAATATAAATGCAAGAATAAACGTATTGAATATGTTAGTTAACAAAATAAATTGTTTATTAGTGTACAATTATACAATAATCTTTTTGGATACAATAACAATACATAATAATGTTTAACATGAATATAAATAAATGTCTGGGCTATAGACTTGAAGTCTTTCTGCCCTGTGTATGATTGTTAAGATTGATCCTTACTCGATGTCAGAATATTTTGCGGTGAAGAGTAAATAGTATAATGTAAAGCTTATATTCTCTGTGACGTTTACATGTACAAATGTCTGATTTATGTATGTTTCTAAAGTGTAAATAAATAATAATTATTATTATTATTAGGGTGGAAAAGAAAATTTCATATTTAAGGTGAAATGTTTGATTTAACAAAGACAGAATTGAAGATTCTTCCTTATAATATAATATATAGATAAAATAAGGAAAACTTTCCTGTTTGATTAAATCTGGTTTAGTAATGTAATAATTAATAAAGCTGATAACTTACAATAAATTTCAATGGAGACGATGGCGGATACTGGTTGACTGATATTGTTGTTTGAAGCCTGGCATGTGAACGCGGCATGCTGATCTGATCTTTGAAGTCCCTTAATGACCAGCTGATTGGAGCGCACATTCTGGAAACCGCTCCTGGTGTCCATTGAATCGATAAGTTTCTCACCGCGCCACCATTTTATAATCGGTTCCGGTTTACCTGAAAACAAAGACACATGAACCTTGGAAATGCCACCCTCGCCTAATGATGTTGCGTCATAACTTTTCTCGCCGCCGGCTAATCAATCAATACTACGGTTCCTTTTATGTACGCGATAAATGGTTGCAAATCATCACACTGTAATGGAATTCAGTAAAATAGTTTTATCATGTAAAAACTCTATATTAATTATTGTTTGTGTTGAAAAGACTACGCGCTTTAACAAAATTAAATACAAAATTATACAAATTAAAACCTGCTGATTTTATTTATTGTCACTCTTGATAATTGTGTATAATAAGCATAATTAGTTGAGTAATATAAAAAATACAAAAAATCTATTAAATGGAAAGGAATACATCTGGAATCACAACAAAAATAGACTAACAGGTAATGGACAAAGTAGGTCTACAAAAAATAATATTACAAGCGAAATCAAATAAACGCTCTATAAAAGTAAGAATTATGGAAATAAGAAGGGACAAACTATTAAAATACAAAGTCGATGAAAAATAAATAAGTACAAAAAACAGCACTACATCTCAAATACACACAAATTAAAAACTGAAACAAGAACTTGGAGAACCTCGAAGATTAGGAACTTGACCGGAAAAGAAAGAGAACTTACTGAAGAATTTGAAAAGGTAGACATGGACACACTAAGTATAACGAAACGGAAGGAAATTATAGTAAATGAAGAGCATGTCCTAATATACAGACGAATAGAACAGCAAAACATAGGCAAAGAAAGAGTAGGCTACATTATAAAAGAACAAAACTGGAAATACGTACGAAACTAAATTGTAATTTCTGATAGAATACTAAATATAGAGATGCAAATCGACAAGAAGACCGAAATAGCGTTTATAGTTTATATGGACCAAATGAAGACGAAAGAGCTGAAAGAAAAGACGCCTTCTGGGTACAGTTAACGGAGTAATACAAGAAACGATTGATAATCCTCGGAAATATTAAGGATTAAGGAAAAAGGACGGGGAATCAGGAGATAGAATTGGAAAACAAGGAGAAAGTATTCGAAATAACAATAGAACTAGGCTGATAGATTTCTGCATAATAAATAATTTAATAATAACGAATGTAGAACCTAAAAAAATATACACAAGAATACAAGGGAAATCAAAAGTAGAGGAGAAAAGTCGATAATAGGTTATGTAATAATAAATAGGAGGCTAAGAAAGTAGTAAAAGACACAAGAGTGAAAAGAGGAGTGGAAATTTACTCAGAACATTTCCTAGTGCTATAAGAGGCAGATATCAAAAAAGAAAGATACATGAATAGCAAAAAAAAGTACTAAGAAAAACAACAAAACAAAAAAAAATAAAAACGTATGAACTAAATGAATAAGATATACAATAAAAAAAAAACTGAATTCAAATTGTCCAGACTTAAGGAAATATTAAATAATGTATCAATGGAAAACCTATGGGATAGCATAAAAGAAACAATCATTAAAGAAGCAAAGGAAGCATGTAGAACAATTAGAAAAACAGATTAAGGAAACAAACAAGATGGTGGAGTGAAGAAATAAAAGCAGAAGTAAAATTGAAAAAGAAGAAATGGAGAATATACGAGGGAAACAGAAACAATGAAAACTATAAAATATGATAAAATTAAATACAATAATCACTTTGTTTTGTATAACCGTTATTTATTTGTATGGTGACCAATGGTTTCAATACATCAGCGTATCATTTTCAAACCGAAAGTAACTTAAACTACCTAACGTGCGGTATTTATATACGATTGGATTATGGATTGACAATGGCATTAAAAATAGGAGTGTATACTAGATCAAGCTGGTCGTTAATTACTGGAGTTTCCGGATTAGCGCGTGCTTTATGAATTTCCAGTAAAATATACAAGATAAAAGTAAAAAAACTAGTAGAAAAAGAAAAACAAAATTCATGGGAAGAGTTTGGTAACCAAAAATTATTCACTTAAGGAAAAGAAGCAATAAAATATTGAATACATAAAAGATAAGAAGGGATATTAGAAGAAGTACAAGGTATAATATAATATCACGATGGAAAGAGTACTTCGAGAATACATTAATTATAGAATAACTGCATAATAACAGAAGATAATGAAGAGATTAATACACAAGAGGAAGATGACTGTGGAGAACAAAACGATATAAAGGAAGAAGAAGTAATTGCAGCTGTTAAATGTTAAAAAGAGGTATAGTAGCAGATAATGATGAAACAACATCAGAAATGTTGAAAAACTTAGGAAGAAATGAAATAGAAGTACTGGCAAAATTATACAAAATAGTATGGAAAGAACAGAGAATACAGAAAGATTGGTAGTTAAGTATAATACTGCCCTTTAATAAGAAAGAAAATAGTGTAAAAACTACAGAGGGATTACTCTGATAAAGTGTGATAATAATAGTATACGAAAAGATACTAGAAAAAAAAACTAAAAGTGATCACTGCAAAACAACTAAATGATTCGGATTTAGTAAAGGGCGGTGGGTACAAGACCACATATCCACAATAAAACAAACATTAGGGTGTATTAGTAGCTTTCGTAGACTTAAGGCTTTCGATAGCATTCCAAAAAAATAGTATGGGATAGATTGAAAAGAAGGGGAATAAAAAGTGAACTAAGGGAAAACATAAAAAGTATGTACAAACTAACCAGAAATGTAGTTAGAACGGGTAACATGCAATCTAAGGAATTTGAGACGATAAATGGGGGGTATTGAGTCCAACTCTTTTCAACATCGTTTTATATGATATACTCAAAGAAATGAGAAAAAAAATAAAGAAAATAAAAATTGGATACAAAAATACGACAATAATATTAATTGCAGAATGCGTTTTCGCAGATGATTTAATAATAATGGCACGAAACGAGAAGGAATTACAATACAATCTAGAAAGATGAGAAAAAGCAATACAGAAAAAAAACCTAAAAATAAACATAGATAAACAAAAGTAATGGCAATAGGAGATGATGATAGAAAGGTGACTGCAAAACTAATTCGAAGAGACGTAGAACACGTAGAAACGTATAAATATCTAAGCGTAAAATTCACAAAAATGAGAAATTACCGCGGAAATAAATGACAGACTAGAAAATACCACAAAATTGTGCTATGCAATAATAATGCAATTGTAATAAATTCCTAAGAAACAATAAAATATCAATAAAAACAAAAATTGCAATATACAATACAATTCCTGACATTTGGATGTGAAAGTTAGATATTAACGAAAAAGAGGGAAGCAAAATCCAGGCAATTGAAATGAAATACCTAAGGGGTGTCAAAGGCATCACAAGAAGAGATAACATCCTAAATGATACAGTAAGGGAAGAGTTAAATGTAGCAGCAATGATAAACAAAATAAAACGACTGCAACTAATATGGTTTGGACACATAGCAAGGATGGAAGAAAATAGATAGATAAAAAACGTATAGGAGGCAAAATTAACAGAAAACAGAAAGAAAAGCAGATCAAGTAATATATGGAAAAATAATGGAGATATTAAAAGAAAGAGGCCCGACCTGCACTTTTTAATAGCCAATAAGGTCATATTATGCCGATCAAAGAGGTCATCCGAAGCTATTCCGATAAGAGGATAAACACCATATTGCTTGAATGAATCTATGATGAATTCGATCCAGTAAAAAGGTGCGAGATGCATAAATTGGATACCAAATTAGAGAACAATATTCCATTTTAATAAGTACAAAGGTGTAATATAGGGATTTAATTGTTTCTATGTTATGAAAATCCCGACTGACTCTGAATATAAAACCTAAAGATTAAGATGTGGCCGTTCAGAGTCCATATGATCTATGAATATAAGGTTTTTTGGTCAAAAACAATACCAAGATACTTAAAAATATCAGCACAAGATAATTTGCGATGATGTTTAAGTTTGATTACAGACTATGAATGTTACTCTGTGATTAAACTGTAGTGTAGATTTTAAGGCCATCAGCATATACTATTATAATGCATGACATGTTAATAGGTCGAGCATTTCTTTAATAAAAATATTGAATAAGAGAGATCTCAAGCAGGAACCCTGAAGAACACCAGAGGGAGGAATAATTACGTAGGATTTATAGCTGCTATATAAAATATAACATGCTCGGTTACTTAAATAAGATTGGATAAGTTTAGTGATTGCTGGCGCAGCGCCCAAAGAACTAGGTATATTATTTAACACCATGTGGTCAATTGAATCGAACGCACGTAAGAAGTTGGTATAAATAACATCAAGTTGGCAACGTCTTTCGAGGGTTTGAGCTAAGAATTGTGATATATTGTCGAGGTGAGTCATTGTTGAACGAGGAGGCATAAAACCATGTTGATATGGAAAGATATAAGGTCAAACACTGTTAAAGATAGAACTGTGGTGCGCAATTTAAAATATCTTAGCAAAATTTGATAAGATTGAAATTGGACGATAATTTTCTATATGCAATGGGTCACCTTTTTTAAAAATAGGATCCAGAATGGCTTTTTTGGCATCTGGGAAGCTGCCTTGTATTAATTGAGCAATTATAGAGGTTTAGTTAATACATACATATCTGCAGTCGTGAATAAGAAACGCTTGCCGTCAAGTTATTTGGAAGGCGAATCATAATGGATATAAGCTGCGACACTTCAACCTTGGCAATCGAGAAGGAGGGATATACCGTAGAGTCAGCACAATACGTAATTGTTTAATTATCACCAAAGTTCATAAGAAACGCATCAACAAGACCATTTACTATATCGTCAGGCTTATTAAATTCTTGGATGTCATTATATAGTCTGCCTGGTATTCTTGTTGACTCAAATTTACTAGAAATTACTTTACAAGGATAAGAAGGATTAATTTTAAGATCAGTTTTAGTGCTATGTACAAAGTTAGAATAGGCGTAAGGAATTTGACGTTTAATCAGGTTGCAAAGCTTTTTAAATTCAAACAAAAAGCAGGATTATATTACTGATTTCTAAGTGAGGTTTTGACAATTATATTTACTTTGATCTCTGGCGTAAACCACTGCGGAAATTTTGACTTGGGTGGTCGGCTGTTTGGAACATGTTTAATAAATAAGTAAATATATATAACAATTAGCTTATTTGGTATCTAAATTCGATGGGGTAAAACACTTGTTAAGTCCCTTATGAAATATTTTCAGTTACCTGACACGTGTTACGGTCATTCCTGATCATTTTCCAAGTATAAAACTAATTGATTAATTACTTTGTTCGAAACACGTGTCAGGCAACTGAAAATTAACATATTATAGACCTTAACAAGTGTTTTACCCCATCGAATTTACACATCTCGTTCCATTAAGAGTGTAGCTCTAACAGTATCAATTATATTTGTTGGTATCACTGTTTATTTACACTTGTAACTATAGTTTCGACAATTTCAGCTTGTCATTATCAAACATGTTTATTAAGCGCAGTAAAAAATATGTCATAAAATTTTGTGACCATCTCATTAATATCGTTACTCAGCTCAAGAGCACATCAAGTAGTATTAAAAAGTTCATGATATAAGGAAATAAAATCAGACTTACGAAAATTATACCTTCCGTGATCATTTGTAGTGAATAAAATAAGTGCAGGTTTCAGATTACAAGCGAAGGTAATATCAAGGGCTGGGAAAAGTTGTCCTTTTTTACTAAAGGCAAGTCAGAGTGAGAAATAGCTATGTCGACGTTATTGTTGCTTAAAACCAGATCTAGAATACTACTGTAACTATTAAGAATAGTGTTGTGCTGTTGAATGTTAAGTATTTCTGAAAAATATTTACTACTTACCCAACGAGGATAAACTTATTAAAACATCATTTAAAACTACGAATACACTATCAAAATGTATCAACAATTCTAAAGATAAAACGAATAAGAACAGAGAATCTGGTGTCTATTTATTAACTTGTGGACATTGTCCTAAAGTTTACGTTGGACAAACAGGAAGAAGTTTTGAACAACGTATAAAGGAACATAGAGCTTGTTTTTGTCAAGGAAAATCGAATTAAACTTACGCAGAACATTTAGTATCATTTAGTATCATTTATTTATTTTAATATGCTTACATAACATTCCAAAATTATATATAAAATCCATTAATATCAACAAAAATTTCAATCACATATAGAAAGGGCAGAGTTCACAATATAGCGTTCTTCCACTCGTACCAACACTTTCTTCCATGAGAGACTTCCTTCTTGAAGCTCATCTCAGAATATTTTCTCTTTGTTTTGGCCAAATGCGGCATATTATATCCTCAAAAGGATTTTGCACAGATATGTGTCTTATGTCATCTTGACATTTTAACAGAACACGGCCACTAATTTAACCAAAATTTCAAAATTTTACAAAAAAAACAAAACAAAGGTATAAAACTAAATTTATTAGAGTCCATGGAAATCAATAAGTTTCGCAAACGAGGTGTTCTGTTAAATGATCAGATTGATGCCAATAACTCACCACTACTGAATATTTTCTAAACTTGTACCGAAAACTAATATGTATATACACGCCTCTTTATATATGTGTTTATATTTTATGTCCATTCCATATTTGTAGCCTGAGGATATAGTTGGTACACCGTTCTTATATATAATATTCAAGTTAGTTTCACTTCTAGACAAGTGATTTTCTAACTATTTTTTTTCTCTAAAACTCTCGATTATGTTCTACTGGTTGGAGGGTGGAATAAAAGCCACCCATCCTCCCTACATATACATGTTAACTTTAATTGCTAATCTATGATTTTGCTGCTAAAAACAATAAAACCTCTTATGTAATAAAAACTAAAGCAAAATGAAAATTCAAACTAAAATATAAATGACTTTCTATAGTTAATCTGATCTTATTTAGATTTTAAGTCTGCCCACCCATCATGCATCAAATGTTTACTGTTTTACTCACTCAAAAATGTTTCCTTTTTAATTTCTACTAAAAAGTTGTAATATATATCATTGGATACAGCGAGATGATAAGGAATTAAAGTTTAAATGTATATGTAGGGTGGGTGGGTGGCCTCTAACCCACCCTAAAATCTTTAAAACAAGCTTAAGGGTTTAATTGAAAGAGTATTTATATATTAACGGAATTCTTACTTTAATTTTACGTTAAATAGTTAATAATTAAGTTTTTTGAATCGCTAAATGTATAAATATCTTCTACCTAAGTATATTAAACAAGAACGTACGCTATTGTTAAGTTTATTGCATAGATTGGCGGATGCGTCGCGAATATATGGATACAATTCTTTGTTCTTTATTTATTATCACTTTGTTCTTCTTGCTTTTAATATATTCAAAAAATAATACATAAATTATCAAGTATACAAATTTAAACAGCAAGAATCACAGGCGGAGTTCACTAGTTTCCAATGATCTGCCACTCAGACCCACATCCATCCACTGTCCAGTTAAACATGTTGATAGCTTCTGAATTCTTCATTTGTAATATATTTAAGCAAAAATGATATTTTCTCCTTTTTTTAGTCTGTCATTATGACATATATAATACAAGCGTTTATCTCGTTGACATATTTTTTGGAAACCCTTGTTCATGTTTAAATGATTGGAGGATGGGATAGTGGCCACCCACCCACCCTACATATGTATTAAATTCTAAGCTAAAACACTGTTTTGAAATTCAAAAAATAACAAACATTAATACTGTTGGATCTTTTTATTGGACGTTTATGCATTAGTTATGATTTTGATATTGATATCGAAAAGTATTTAGTAGTTTAAAGTTTACAAACTATGTGTAGTGTAGTTGGGTGGCTTCTAATCCACTCTTTAATCAGTATAACAAGCTCAAGGGTTTGATGGAAGGAATATTTATATATATATATATATATATATATATATATATATATATATATATATATATAAACGGAATTCTTACTTTAAATGTACGTTAAATATTTAATTATACAAATGTTTGAACCATTAAATATACAAATACCTTATCAAATCATTACAAGATCTACCTAAATATAATAAACAATAAGGTGTGCAAATGTTAAGATTGTATTGCACAATTGGTGGATGCGCCGGGAATCGGTGTATACAATTCAGTAACAAGCGCTTATTTCTTCGATGTATCTTTTTGAGGAACCCTGGTTGATGTTTTAATGATTGGAAGTTGGAATAGTGGCCACCCACCCACCCTACATATATATTAAATCTAAAAGTAAAACAGTGTTTGGATATTCAAAAAACAGCAATCAATAATATTATTGGTAATTATTTCACTGGACGTTCAAGCCAGAGTTGTGTTGATATTGATACTGAAAAGTGTTTAGTAGTTTAAAATTTGCAAAGTATATGTAGGGTGGGTGGGTGGCCTCTATTCCACCCTCCAATCAGTAGAACATCATCAAAAATTATTTGAAAAATTGATTTGAATAAATCTATATTTTTTCAATGAAAGGAGTTACGTGAAACTTATATAATAAATAATTGTAGAGAATTTTAAAGTGAACAAATTATTAAAAATAGCCTTTTTGTGTAAACCTCAGAGTTTTCGAGTAAAATATAGAGAATATAGTACTTTATCTATATTTTACTCGAAAACTATGAGGTTTAGGCAAAAAGGGTATTTTTAATAATTTTTTTACTTTTGAAATCTCTACAATGGCCACATTACCATTTTTTTTATAGATTATAGATTATTGAATAACATATCTATGAGTAAATTAGAAATTATATATAGAAACACACAAAAAGAGCTTTAAATAGCGAGCCTGTAATGTGGGCGGAATTTAATATGTGAAAACTCATAACATACTCGTGGTACTCTAATAGAAGTTCGTGAACCTGGTAAACCATTCCCTAATGGTGCAGTTTAAACAGGGTAGTGTTTAAGTACAAGTCTTGGAGGAGGACTATTTCGGTGAAATATCGCCCACGCCCCATTACGCCTTTCACCGTTATGTTTTGCCTTTTAATCCAAAGGGCAACTCTTATCACGGGGGTGCTGTATTGTCAGAGGTGAGCTGTTTCCTTTTTGCTTATCTTTTCGCGTTCTCACTCTGGAGGTGATAATTATTTATACTTTACGGCGTCCATCGGACGACACTCCTTCTCACTTTAACGTTTTCGGACAGTGCGCAACTTATTCCAGTTGCCACTGGTGTGGTCGATAATTCGTTTTTTTTTTGTTTTTCTTTTCCTTTCTGCTCGTTAAAAGATTTCACGGGAAATTTACTATCTATTCACTTTCGACTCCATAAAACACCAGACATAAGAGTCGCCCTGACAAATTTAAGGTCGTGCTGATTATATTATCGCGTCCATTTGTTTCCCGGTGGTAATGCAAGAAAGTAGAATTATGGGGTTTAGCATATAAGCGATTACAAATTGATAAAAATTAAATATCATCCTTTTCTGTGTCCATACTCCTATTTACTAACTTATTATGTTCCTTATCGTAAAGTTGCGAATTCTTACTTCTGGCATTCCGTTTTTTCGGCTTAATTTCTAGCCTCTGAATATCTAATATAATAAACACTGAATAAAACACTTACTATGTTTTTAACCACTATAATTTCGCCATCAAGTGATAATGACCGTCAAAAGTTGAAACTTAAGTCATTGTAATATATTTATATATTATAATTAATTATAGTGGTCTTTTCAGTGTTCATTATGAATTACAACGGAGTAACGGTCGCAACCATCATTATGATCTAATATAATATGTATTCCCGAAATCAACTTGGAATATTTTGTAAGTACATTTAATGAAATAAAGTATGAAACTATGAAACTAACTAGAAAACTTGACACTTACGGGAAAAGTATTTTTTAAATTATATATATATATATTTATTAACTTTACAAGATCTATTAAAAAATTATTATCATTTTATAGATTATATTAATTGCATTAATTATTTAATACTTAAAACGATTGTTTATTGCTATTTCTTAAACTGTGGGATTGTGATATATATATTTCCAAATGATTTTACTTTTAATATATTTACTTGTTTGTTTTGAGAAAGGGGAGAAATTCAGGAATATTTAAAATTAAAATTTATATTCAACAGAGATAATCTTGAATACTGGTCATAAGAAACATCTGCCTTTTAATAAACGTCATTTATTGTGGGGATTATTACTTCTGACTACACTCCTAAATGTGGGGCTTTCCTTCATTATTTTAATTAGCGCAAACGTAATATATATATATATGTATATATATATATATATAAGAAATATATAAAGAGGGTTTGAATTTGCCAGCTAGTTACCTTGGCCGTATTGTATTTACATTCACCCCAATTTAAATTTAATTTGTATACCTGAATTGCGTTCCTGCCAAATGAACAAACTTGAATTGTCGCTGCAAGAAATTGTCGACAAAACATATGCTATATACATAGTTTACCCAACTGCTGACTACCCTTTATTAATACCCTCTGATATTCTAGATTTCGGTTGTGCTAATAGTTTAAATTACTGTTGGGATCATTCCGTGTTATGTAGATTACACGAAAGTTCTATACATATTAAAACGATGTAACTTATAGATAGGTGATATATTTTCAATAAATGCAAATTATAATTGACTCCAGAAGTAGAAGATGACGTCAGCTTCTTACATGATGCTACAAGAAGGGTTTGAGTGGAAGAACGTATTTTAATATGAACTCCGCCCGTGCTTCTTTCGTCCAAAATTTTATGTATGTTTTTTTGTAATTTATTTATTTGTTTGAAATGTATTTTGTAAGAAAGATGTACAAAGAATTAATAAACAATAAACAATAAACAATGTCTAAATATAGTATTATTATCATCCAATATAATATGAATAGAATATTTGAAAGTGCAGGTTTAAATTAAATCACAATTTTTTATATTTTCTCGACTAGTTTTGCTTTTTAAGTGATAAATGAGGAAGTCATTCAAGAAATGTTTTAAAGCATAAATGTATATTATAGAATAAAAATTCACAAGAAGCGATTTTACGTGTGGTGTATGGTATAAAGGTTGTGAGCGAATAAAATAAAAAAAAAGAAGCAAATTGTAAGGGCTTCAGACGAGAATGCAAAACGGACACCAGACGCGCGTTGCTTGATACACGCTGTGGGAAATGTAAAAAGTTCTCTTCCTTTTTTCACTTTTAAGGGCTATCCGCTAAAACCCTGGGGTTTATTTATATCTAGAGACTCTTTAACCAATTTTATTTGTTTAGGTGGAAGATAAACTCGCTTCTGTAATTTAAAACTTTTTCGCCCCGGTTAACACTCACCTACTGAATAAAGAAATATTCATAGCCAGATGAAAATCAATTCAATACAAAAAGAACTAATTTATTATTATGCAGGGGGAAATTTTCCACATTTGCATACGACATGTTCATTTCCACTGGCTATCATAATTCCTCACGCGTTACGTATTCGCGACACGAAAGCTAATTAATGGCGAGTGTACCTTTAGCCACTGTTATTTATTCGTAATATAATTCACTATTAGCGAATGTTTATTTCATACGTCTTTGTGGATCGATTGAACGAACGTCGCAAAACCCTTATTTTCGGATCGGTTGGAAATCTTTTCTATGGGGAATGCACGTGAAATGGGGCTGCGCTTCGCCCTGGGGTGGCTCACCACGTATAACAATAAAATACTGAACTCGCACTGAATTTTTGATAGTCACGAATATAAGTTATTCCGCCATTTAGTTCTGTTCTAGAAAAAAACATTACATAATTGTTTCTTGATGGTAAAAATTCATAATAACTAACACCTAATATCCATTTAATTAGGTGTTCTCATATGCAACTTGTGTCTTCTTCTGAAGTAAAAATTATGTATTAAGAATAAAGAAAACATTTTTTTTAACCACTTTAAAAGTAAAAGTGTCAACTTTATTCTTAATATTGAATTGTACCACGAAATGAACGCCCTTAAGATCCAAGAAACATTATGTGTTTAAAATAGATTTAAAAATCCAAAACTTTTCATCACAGACAATCAATAAAGCCATTGCCATTTGAAGAACAGATTCCTAAATGGACGTTATAAATATTTTCTCGTTACTAAGAATAATTAATAACCAGTAAATTATTAATATTATTAAGTAACACAAGAATACTTTTTTGTGTAATAAAATATTTAGGTATATGCATGCATGACGAAATACGGGACGGGGAAAACGGCATCCGATATCAAGTTTAATAGTTAATGAAATGAGCAGAGGGCACAGCAGATGATTATAAAAGTAATGGGCTGGAGCGGTGACCATTTTTGTAAAACCACACCGCAATTCGCATACGCTGTAAATAATTTAGTCCTTGTCCGAGGTCCGAGTTTCCGGCGAGTGAACACCACCAATGGCAGCGGCAACAGCAAAAGTAGTAGCAGCAGCAGCAGCAGCGGCAACTCCTGTGTTATTATGTTCTATGGGTGGGTAGCAAGTTATTATGTTGTATGTAGTTTCACGTACATTCATTCCTGGCTCCTTTGGGATCTCGTGTGCCATGTAAGTAACTAAGTGGACTTGTATACGTGACAACAGCTTCTGCAGCAAAAGTTGAATATCTGTTTCTTTGACTCTAACTGACTGCAGGATGTTATTGCGTATAAATCTTACAAAAAAATCATATAAATTATCTTATAAATACATGTCTGCACTTATAATATTATTACAATTAATTTACTTTAAATACAGACCTATAAATTTCCTACATAAATATATATATATATATATATATATATATATATATTATTTATACTACTTTATCATTCAAGCGAGCATGTCTTATTCATAAAAGAGACATACGTTTAAAGAATTATTTTATATGTTATTAAGGCTTTTTTTCAATAACTATAAAAACTGTTTACCCTCACATAAAGTAAATTTCAGAGTTTTTGTTATTTTATCATGTAAAAGAAAATTCACAAGTTTAAGAAATTATTGAATACATGATGAAACGCGAAAAATGTTGCAGAGTTCGAGCATAATTTTGAAACCCTTTATTTCAAGAGTTTAAGAAAGATATTTATATATGAATACAGAGAAATAGAGTTTAAAAAATATAAAATGAGTTATAGATGTTTTAACACGTGTAATTTTTACACTAACAGATGTAATTAATTCAAAATAACCAACTGAATTCATCACGTTTATCAAATAGGGTAAATCAACATAAATCACAAATACGTCAAATTATGCAAAATTCAGAACTAGATATCTGGAATATGTACCTGTCATCGTAACACCAATTTTATTGATTGCATTTGCAATTTGATTTTGTGATACACACAATTAAGGATTTTCATCAGTGTAATGGTTACAATTGTGTTTATAAACACGATCATTGAGGTTTTCTCTTAGATATATTAGGGATGATCATCTTCCATTAACCTGTATAAAAAATTCTTGCAAAATAACCAAGAATTCGAATCGTCTTGATATATTGCGTATATTTATGACGACAGTATTTTAATCGCCCATCGTCCTCATCATAATGAAATTTATACTTATCATTAGAAATGATCAAAAATTGTCTGCACATATCATAAGTTCATTTTTACAAATATTAAAGGGTAGCTTTAAATAGCTTACTTATTTGTTTCGTCCTGCACAAGTGAATTCTTCAACGTTATAATTGATTGTCATATATTTCTAAAGGTTGGCTTTTAGTGGAAGCATTTACTTGCCACTAGAGAGTACAAAAATCTCTTTGATTTATCTGGTTAATATACAGCTTAGATGTATTTCAAATAGCAGGACTTTGGGTCAATAATTTTCTATCTCCTGAATCTTCTATTTGAAAACGGCACCAATTCATCTAGTCATTTTTAAGTCTGCTGATTTACAATAATCGCAAAACATCGTTGTTTATTAAAGTAGTAAGCCATCTTAAAACGTTTATGCATCATTCTGCTCCACAACAACACGAACTATATCTTTTTCTTGAGTAGATTTTTGAAATATGTCTTTATTTATATACTTGCCATCTGTCCCAATCTCAAAGCGATATTAATACCAGATGAGACCATCATTGTATTTTTTAATTGTTCCACAAATTCTTGATCTGATTTTGTGCGAATCACATTTCCTGCTCAAACAAAATAGTGTTTTCTAAATAAATCACCAAATCCACCTTTGCTAGGCCTGAAAGATAGGGGTGTATAAAGGTAAAATCCACCAGAAATGTAATACAGTGATCCTAGAGCATCACCATCTGATTGTGGACCAACACGACTAATAATAATAATAATAATAATAATAATCTTTATTTCAAAGTGTCATTTACAAAAATATACAAAATGAAATTGCGTCAATGTTGTCTTATAATACCTAACTAATTACATAATTAATACTACAAACAAAATGTCCTAACACTAGTAGTAAATCCTCTTAACGATAGTGGACCATCAGAAATATTAATCTGATTGTCATCACTAACTAATTGCATAACTCCACCAAATAAAGTACCTTGCAAAACAAAATCTTTCACTAAAGAATAATTAACCTAAAGATATAAATCATTTTAACCAACGTTTCAACTAATTATTGAGTTGTGCCAGAAATCTAGTCGATGGAAAAATTCAAATCCACTGAGAGTATATGTCGAACTAGTGATTTGAAAGTTGTCCCTGAGTTCTCCCTTACATCAAACGACGAATTCCTACTTAAAACAGATAGATCCTTAATGCAGGCATCATATTGAAAATTATGTTTAAAAAGGGAAAATGTGTTAAAACCAAAGTCAATTATTGCTTATACCCCGATGAAGGCTATTCACCAGTATGCTGATACAGACTGGTGGTGAAGATTGGATTTAATAAGCCCATAAATAGTTTGATGAATGACACATTAAGTTGTTGCTTCTCCTCGAACCATAACATAACTATATTCCGTTTGAATTCTTTGGAGCTTTCAATCCAACTACAAGTGACGCTTTATAATTATTACTAATCTCATTCTAGTCATTTCTTTCACTAGAAAGGTGACCTCAAACCCATTGGGAGTTGCCTTTGGACCTTTGTTAATATCGATTTGATCGGTGACATTTTTGAATAGGCTGAGTGAGCCTTATGAGTTTTGTAGAACACTTCTTCGACAATATCATTTTTTGTACGACCTAACCTTCTTCATGTCGTTGATACTTTCAACATTTTAATGAGACAATTGTAACTTATAAAAAAGACCTCACCGCTATTTTTGAATAATTAATCATCTCATATAACCACTGACTTTACATTCTGGATTATTCTGTGGTCAAACATTTTTCTTTGTTCCTTTTCGAACACAACAATGCAGTATTTTTTTGTTGTGGGGACCAACTTATGGAACCGTATTTAAGTTTTCTTCTAGTAAAATCTCCTTAGAATTTAATAAGAGCGTCCTGATGCTGAAAAGACTTGGTATTGCGAAGAAGATAGCCATGAGTTTTATAGCTGTCGTTGCAAACTCTTCTTATGTGAAATATAGGATGAAATAAAACAGAAAATAGTGTTTTATTTCATCCTATATTTGAAAATAAAATACCACATAGTAACGGTCACCACAATCCTGTTTTTTTTTTAATGTGTATTACTAAAGTTAAGCTTAGTATACCTTAGTCACAAAATTCTAAAACACGTAACAGAACTTCTCCCTTCAGAATTTAGTTCACTTCAATAAGGGTTAAACTTCTGTAGATCGACAAAACTTTTCATTTTAAATATTTAGCTTCAAACCGTTTTCTCTACTTCATTTACACAACAATCTACCAATCATGTTGTAGGTTGCTGCAGTCACGACTTTTCTTTACCTTGTTATACATCTTCATGTCACTAGCATACAATTTATATTCACATTTAAGATGCTTCCTCACATCATTTACGAACATGCTTGCACAATTAATAATATCTAATCTGTTCTAACTAATATAGATATAAATCATCTACAAAATGCTGCTTGCTCAGTAATGGTATACGCAGAGATTTACCACTTCGCAAGCAATATTTAATTTTTCTGAATTGAAGATTATTAACTGCGCAAGCAGTATTTCGAAGATATTTAAAGTCAATACCAACTAAAGCTAAAAGTGTTTATGTTTACAACAATTTCATGTTTATGTCTAAAATTCCGCTTACGCAATTGAAATATATAATCAGCTATAACTAATATAGACATAATTCATCTACAAAATGCTGCTTGCGCAGGAGATTTATCAATGCGCAAGCAGTATTTTATCGTTCTAATTAATTATCACTGCGCAAGCAGTATTTTGAAGATGTTTAACGTCAATACGAACTAAAACTAAAATTTTTTAGGTGCTTTAGAGACACTTGGTCATAGCACTGAAGATTTGGCGATACCGGTGTTATTTTTGTTGTCAATAAAATTGTTTCCGGAAAAATGGTAATTATTACTTAAATGAAGAAGCTCGTATTTAGGAAGCATCTCAATTTGTCGTGAGTTTGACTTGATCATACGAGAAGAAAATAATAAACTTAAATAAAGCAATTCAATATAATACTATAATTACAAGATTAGTAGTATTACTTTGTTATTATCAAACAATGTGGGTTTTGTAACAAGAAATATTAACTTGTGGAAATTGCAAACTGTTGCTGAAAGATTTTGTTTCGTAAAGGAAAATAGATTGTGTATCAACTGTTTAGAACCAGGACATTTTGTAAGGCTTTAGAAATTTTCGATTACTTAAAAAGCAGTGGTCCCGGAACAGATCCTTGAGGAACACCACTGGCTAAAAAATAGTCTCTAGAGTTAGGGCGCTTTAGTAATTCGTAATTTAATAATGCGTCGGAAACTGTATCTACGAAACCAAGCAAATTAGTAATTGTGGATCTACCAGAAACAAAGCGATGTTGATTGGATAGAAGTTGATTAGTATAATGTGAAGGTAAAAGCTTAAATAACATTTATTCAAAAAATTTCAGAAACATTGGATTAATGGTAGGCGAAAAGTTATATGATTTATTAGAGAAGGTGGAATAGGAGTATGAGACAAATATGTTGGCAATGCTCTCAGGAGAATCATAAGTTGTGTCTTCAAAAGGTCACAAAAAATACAGGTTCTTAAAAGAGCTTCAAGACTACTTGTTTCAATAGAATCTATTAAAGTCACCAATAATTATAAATTCACCGTCACAGATAGAATATTGTTTAATTTTGTGGAAGAGTGCTACATACGTTTCGACTGTACTGGCCGGAGGAATATATAAAATTACTAATTTACAAACAATATTATGCAGAAGATTAACTTTTAAACATACAATGTTATATATATATATTTGAGTTAATTCACGATCATAGACTATTATTTCTTCAGTTGAATATATAGAACGTAGCAGTAAGAACTCATCCACCCTTTTAAAATTAGCGATCTCTTCGATAGGCTGTGTAGTTGTCGCAGAATAGTTCATGGTTATGCAATGAATCCGAGGCCCAGGTTAAGATAATGAGATAAGGACAACCTCGTAATCTTCAGCAAGGACGTTGTTATAAAGCTGAGATGTTTTGGTATTAATACCGCGAGCATTTTAATAATATAAATTGAAACTTGAAGACGTGAAAAGTTCTGTGACACACTATTGGATATTTACAAGTTATTTTAGTAAGAATATGAGGTATTTCTTGTCGGTATTTAGCATAGATATCTCACCAGGATCACGACACTTAAGAGTCTCCTTCAATTCAAGAATCCGTTAGGATAACTAAAAGAGCTTAAAGAATTCTTAATAGGAAGTTTCTTCCATATGGTTACATAAGTTTCCATTTTCATAATCAACACAACTGACAAAGCCTAAGAAATATTGAAGAGCTCTATAATACCATAGCTTTCCGTTTCCTATATGATATAATTAAAGAAAATAATTATAAATACTTTTCTCCCTCTTGGATTATATAAGTCTATCATTATTGTAAGAGTCTATAAGCTCAATAATTGACTTTATTTAATGGTATTTGTTTTCTTTTCCATAAAATACCATATAAATCATTAAAATAAAATTAAACTTGCAGTAATTGAAATTGAAATTTTGGATTGATACTAACCTCCAGTGACGATACAGGTAAGTTTGAGATCGCCGCCTTCCTCGTAGGGCCCGGCTCGCGTCTGGATCTCCTTGCCCTTCTCGTCGATGATGGTGGGCTTCTGCGGAGGCACTGCAACGCAAAATTGGGTCAAATTAATAATGAAAAGGAATTTAGGAGATCGTGTGGTCAAACCCAAACTCAGTTAACAAGGTCGTACAACAGATGCGACCCAACAAAGACACGTTCACGTTCGGGGGCGATGGAGGGGAGGGGGTGTACCGGAGGCTTATTTATCCTTCTATATTACAACGAGAAATCCGGCCCGAGATTAAACCGGGTTATATAAAGTAATAAAGGTGACCTTGCTAAAATATTAATGCTCACGCCAACAGTTCCTCCGCTCAATTTCCAATTTACCAAATTAATAATATATCTTATATTATTATTTATTAATAAATCCCTCTTTTTTTCGAGTGTAATCTTAAATAAATTAATTACAACTACTTGTCACTTATGATATATTAGAATTAATTGGAATTATTACAATTATTACGTTCACTTAATAAAATACTGACACAATTTATGTATATACTGTGTCAGTATTTTAGAATTTCAACAAGTAACAGCTACATCAATCCAGTAATTATTACTTAAATTTTCAGTACAGTAAAGAACTAACATAAAGGATAGGTTGACTTAAATTTGTGTTAGATATTTTTATACATATATTATGAATTTTATTATTACATTTTAATTAGAAGTTTAATTAAACTTTAGTGAAACAAAACCAAGTGTTTAATTAACCTTCTAATTAACATAAATATGTTTCACCCTGAATTAAGCACGAAGTTTCTTCATCGTATTACATTTTATTATGGCTTATTTTGATTAGTAGTCACTGATTGGGCTATCGATCATAAATCTGATGAAAGAAACTAAAATTAAAATTGAATGCTAATTAACTGTCTACATTATGCCATGAAATGAATTCGTGTATTATTTTGGTAGGATGATTTTTTCTACATTTAATCACTTTGATCATTAAACTATGATTTCTATAGTTAAAAATAATAATTACCAGCAAGTAAACAAATTAGTCCTACTGTTGATTTTCACATGTTAATAACAGTAAAAAAATGGTTCTATTTATATATTTATATTGATTATATATAATTAAACATATAACATTTTCAATTACGTATGCATTGTGTTGTTGTCAATTACACCATTCACCAGAGAACGATTTACATAAATGAATTCAATAACACTAGTTCCAATTACCCATTAAGAGACTATACGTTTGGGAAAGCCATCCTAATAACAATAGAGAATTAATTGGGTATTCGGTAAACAATTAGCAAATTATATAGAGCTAATATAACGATATTATTAACACTAACGAAATTGCAAACATGCAGCTACTTAAAAATATGATTTAGTTATTTAGAAATATCAAAAATATAAGTACACAACTTTATTATTTATACTGAAATTAACTTCTAAGTAAATTTACTACAATTAGAAACTTTATCAGATGATTAATAAAACTTTACGTCGTTAATATCACACACAAGTAGATCCAGAACCCAGAATCTTAATCAAGTTTATTCAGTTCATCATTTTGAAGTATATTCTCAACAAATTGTTTATAGCTAAATCAAAGCAATTCGTAACTAAAAGTTGATTCACTGATTAAAAATAATATAGTCATATAATATGTCCAAAATATCGCGTCGTATATTTTATAATACATCATAAATTAAATGATGTGAATTCACTAAACTTTTACTTCGAAAAAAAAAGTTTATTGATCTTTACTTCTACCCGATTTGGCCAATTATATCGAATAAATATATCACCGCGCTTGAATATATTTCGCCAACCTTTGTTAATTTTATCTCGGGCGTTTTTTTTTTTATTCAAATTTCCACACCTGTCGTTCGCTTTGAACGATTCACATGTTTACAAATTTACTTACTGATCCATTAAATGGAAACAGAAAAAGCCCACATGGAAAAGGTACAGCGTCTATATAAACCCGTGTGGAGATTTTCAGGATTTTTCGCAGTAAATATTTATTTCAGTCACATGTTTTACTACTATGCAGAGTGTAGACAATATTAGTTTGAAACTTAAATGTTTAAATTAATTTTTAATTGCGCTAATTTATTACATTTTAGATTAATGTCTTAAAATTCATCATTTTGCATTGGCAATTTTCTTTTATACAAATTTTGTAATTAAAGTTATTGCAAATCGTGAGGCAATGAGTAATTAAAGTTAATGGGTATATGTGGGGTGGCAGAATAGCCCCTGTCCCACCCTCCAGTCAGTAGAACATCATCAAAATTATTTGAAGTATGATGTATGAATCAATTTAAAAATGCAATTATTTTGCGTTTGTTTATATTTTACAACTTTTAATTAAAACTCTCGCTTATGTTCTACTGATTGGAGGGTGGGATAGAGGCCACCCACCCACCCTGCATATATATGATAACCTTAAACACTAATTGTTGATGATTTTGCTGCAAAAAACAATAAAATCTTGCATGTACTAAAAAACAAAGCATAATACAAATTTAAATTTGAATGCAAATGTCTTTCTATAGTTAATCTTATCTAATTTAGATTTAAAGTCTACCCACCCATCAAGCATACACATTTTATTAATTTACACACTCCAAACTTTTATCTTTTGAATTTCCTTTTCATTCAAAAAGTTTTGTAATTAATTTTCTTTCAAACCGCGAGACGATCAGTAATTGAAATTTATATGTATGTGTAGGGTGGGTGGGTGGCCTCTATTCCACTCTCTAATCCCACCCACCCTACATATACATGATAACTTTAACTGATAATCGTTGATAATTTTCTTGCTAAAAACCAATCAAATACTTTATGTAATAAAAAATAAAACAAAATTTATGTTTAAATATAAATGCCTTATTTTAGCTTATCTTATCTAATTTAGATTTAAAGTCTGCCCACCCATCATGCATACAAATTTTATTAACTTACTCAGTCAAAAATTTTACCTTTTGAATTTCTTTTTCACTCCAAAAGTTTTGTAATTAATTTTACTTCAAACTAAAATTTATATGTATATGTAGGGTGGGTGGGTGGCCTCTATCACAACCTTCAATCAGTAAAACATCATCAAAAATTATTAGAAAAATTTGTTTGAATAAATCTATTCAAACAATAATGTTATGTTTATTTACGTTTTACAACTTTTAATTAAAACCCTCGCTTATGTTTTACTGATTGGATGGTGGGATAGAGGCCACCCACCCACCCTACATAAACATGATAACATTAAATACTAATCGTTGATGATTTTGCTGCTTACAAAACAATAAAACTTTGTATGTAATAAAAAACCAAATCTAAATTTAAGTTTAAATGTAAATGATCTTCTGTAGCTAATCTTATTTAATTTAGATTTTGAATTTGCCCACCCATCATGTATCAAGTTTTTACTAATTTACTCACCATAAATTTTACCTTTTTCATTTCTTTTTTTATTCAGAGTTTTGTAATTAATTTTTCTTCAAACCGCGAGACGAACAGTAATTGAAATTTATATGTATATGTAGGGTGGGTGGGTGGCATCTATCCCACCCTACAATCAGTAAAACATAAGCGAGGGTTTTAATTAAAATTTGTAAATTGTAAACAGACATAAAATAATTGCATTTTTTAACTGAAGTATTCATACAAATATTTCAAATAATTTTTGAAGGTGTTTTACAAACTGGAGGGTAGTTTATGTCATGAAATGGTACTCTAAATATGGGTACATATCTGATGGATCGGTTTGTGGGATTCACATCACAAAAACTTAACTTTAGATAAAAGAGATGAACAATGCATATTATATGAAATAAGTTTATAAAAAATGGCATATCCGCTTAAAATCTTTGACAGCAAAGTTTCTCTATCTTTAATTCAAATGCAATTGATGCTGTGTCAACATCACTTAAACGCAATTTGAGTTGAGGACCAAACGCAAGATGAAAATTCTAAATGTGAGCAAAATAAACGATTTTAAATGATACAAAGAGTAGGTCAACAGAAATTCTTTTAATATAACCCAACATTTTAGATTCACGACTTCAAATAGAAATAATGTGTCTATCGAAAGACAGTTTAGTGTCAAAAATTATTCCCAAATCTTTAATTTAATTTACTTTCCGTAGAATATCATTATTAATAACATAATCAAAATATACAGGCTGTTTATTACGAGAAAAACTAATGGTTTTGCATTTTTCAATGTTGAAGAAGAGATAATTATTACAACACCAATTAGGCCATCTTGTAGATATGTACAGTCTTCAACTGTTTCAATTTTCAAGCCATTGGCATATAACAAAAATAAGGACTTCTTTATAAATCGCGATATGTCATTTATAAAAAGTAAAAATGACAACGGGTTAGAATGTGAGCCCTGGGGCACACTTAAAAGAACATAGATGAGATCTGATAAAAAATTATTTATTTTGACACACTGCGCCCAATTGACTAAAAAACTATGAATCCATTTAACAAAAGAATCATGAAACTCCAGTGCCATTAATTTTGTAACTGGCACTGGGTTTCCATAAAAACTATGAACTATAACGTTTTAGTTGCAAAAATTAACGGCACTGGGGTTTAATCAAAAGCTTTAGCAAAATGGGTGTAAATTTTATGAACAGAATGTTTTGCTTGAAAGCCTTTAATAATTGAAATCTTGTAAGATAAAAGATTCGTTGTTGTGGATCGTCCTGCACAAAAACCCTGCACATTTTTGCACGGCCAATTTAATTTCACAGAAATGAGTTCGTTATTTTAGAATAACAGATTGCATTGAAATACTACGATAATTTTTTTACAGTTTCTCTATCAGCAGATTTATGCTATATAGCTTTTTTTCCAAAAATCTGGGGATATATTCTGCGTTACTGATGATTGAACTGGAATAAATAATGAAGTGGTTATAGAAAAACACAGTTCTTCAGAAAACTGAGAGGGTTTGCCATCAGAACCTGTACTATTACTGGATTTAAAATTATTGATAGCTTCAAATATTCCACTTTGTGAGAATTGAAGTGGCATATGAATAACTTGAGGCATATCATTAAAAGTTGGTATTTTCAATGGTGTATTATGACTCTAAACAGTTGAAAAATAATCGGTGAATAGATTTACATGTTGAGATCCTTCACAACGACTAGTATTGCTATAACGCATATATAATGGAAATTCCGGAATGGAGTTGGAAGACAAAAATTTTTATACTAAAATTAACAGATTTAACATATTTTTCATAGAGATTATTTCTTAAAAAAACTGCACCTTTGGCGTAGCAATCTAAAATTTTGATAATTTATAGAATTACTGCTCTGGATATATGTTTTATAGGCCATTTTTTTTAAATCCTTAATTAGGTTTATTAATTCAGTGGTAAATCAAATGGAGTAAGTGGATGATCTTATGCGTTTAACTGGCACAAACTTTTCAAGAGTATAATACAAGACATTGTAAATTGCATCAATCATTTTGTTAGTACTATCCACATCAAGAAATTTCCACCAGTCAATTGATAATGAATTATTGTTAATAGCTAAATAATTTGCACGTGAAAAATTGCAAACATACTCATTATATTGAAGTGGTTTGTCGAATTGATTGTATGATGGTTAAGGTTATATAACAAATCAGACACATTTCCCATTTATAAATTTGAAAAACTTTAATTTAGTTAAATATTCACAATTATACACAACCCATTCCCTTCTAAACAGTTTAGCATTTAAGTAATAGTTATAGTTTATTAAATCCATTTATCATTCGCCTAGGTGGTGAAATAATTGTAGCAGTGCAATTAAATTGTGTGCTTTATTTATCACCTGGAAGATTATTAGTGCTTTATTCGTTAAATTAATTTGATCTACAGATAACTCAATGAATCAAGAAATAATGTGGTTTTAATTTAATCATTTAAAACAATGGGATTTGTATCTCATAAAAATTTGTATCAATAAACTCATGCACTAAAATGGCTTGATTTTTTTCATAAGGTATTAATAGGATTGTCGTTAATAAATAAACTAAATTGAAATTATCTAATCTTTACAGTTATTTAATATAAATAATAATAAAAGTAGTAATTAATAACTGATATTGATTCAATAATTTGACGTGCGTTTTACAAAGAACGTAAAATAAGAAAGCCACGCCGATGAAAGAAAAAATCTGGCGAAATGTCAGAGAAAACTTGTTGATAAACCATTAAGTTTTTGTTTAGAATCCCTCGTTCCGGACCGGCAATTACTCACAGTTATTTGTCACCCTGGGGATGAAATTTTAAGGTCTTCATTCCTCATTAGTTCATATTTTTGCGGGAGCGAAGGCCTATCTTAGGTGAATTCAGCTCATAAATTTACTTTTTTTAGTAGACGTTCGCTTTTTACGGAAGCCTGCTCCATCGCATAGGTCCAATGAAATAAACCGAGGCATTGATTTATGTTACGTATTAATACAAAGACAATTTATACAGTTTAATATAACAATAATAAAAATCAGATAATTTCTCTGTAACAAAGATTATCTGGTTTTGTAATGTTATAAAATATGTTTTTATGTAATACATAATTACAAAATTTTATAACTTTACAAAACTAGAGAATCTTTGTTACAGAGTTATTATCTGATTTTGATTATTGTTATATCAAACTATATAAATTGACCTTGTCTTTACAATCAAGTATTTTATCTGGTTTTGATTATTTTTAATAAGTCGACCAAGTTTAAATTTAAATTAAAATCGATGGTTAACCTGAAGAGTTAAATACCTCCTAAGTGAATCTCGACTCCCTGTCTCCAATTCTGGTACGCTGATGAGATCCAAAAAGATAGAAACGGATCCGTGGCTCTTGTTGACGGAGACAATATTCAATATTTAAATTTAAACTTCACATGAAATGCATTTTTTTTAAATTCCCAGTGGTCGTTATAAATTTTATAAAATATCAATTTATTCTTTCAGAAAGAAATGCAATTTTATAAATACACACGGTAAGTATGTGTGTAAATAGCTAATTTTAATTAAAAACGTTTCATTCAGGAAAATGATGGCACTCTCGGAAGATTACATTAGTGGCCCTTTTTTTCCGAGTCTGCTCGATATTTATTAATATGAACCGAGCAGGAAGTTGGGAACATTTAAAGTTTTTAATTGGCTGCCTGTACACGCAACTCTCTGCTAAATTACACGCAAGCATTTTCGGAGTTCCGCTTTCGAAATTTACACATTTCCTAAATTAAGCTCAAATTTCCTCTTTTACTGAAAGGATGCTATACACACACTAGACGTATAAAACCTCACTCATCTAATTGGATGTTAAATTTCTGAAATCCGGAACATGTTGTCACGACTTGTAATTTGCAGCTAATTGCAAACCGCAAGATAAATAATAAATCGACGGTTACATATCAATGAAACGTGGTTCAAAACAATTTTGCGAATATTCGTTTTATCTCCCCCATTTATATTCCAGTCGTAGACACACCGACAAAAAGTCAAATTAAGAATTAACATTCCTGATGAGAATCCCGCATTTCATTTCGACTGGATCGAACAGGATATAAATTTCCACTGGGGAAATCTGAAAGATTAATAGTAAATCGGTTTCTGATAGTAATCAAATCAACGGGTTTCCATTCAAACTTTCAACCTTTTTTACATCTACCAAATTATTATTCGATACAGCATAGAAAAAAAAACCTATTTTTCTATACGACTTGCGTAAACTCTAATCAGAATAAGCACCAATAAAATTATTATTATTGTTATAAAATTTATACATCTAACTAAAATATATTAAAGAGAATGGTTACGACCGTTATTACGTGGTAATCCATACCTACACTGAATTGAAAAATTCACTATGTTTTAATATATAATTAAAAATATAATTTCAAACAACGACATTGAAATATTTCAAGGGTGTTTTAATAAAAAATTAAGGCAATTTACTATCATCGTTGAGAAAAAAAAACGGTAGATATTCCGTGTAATTAATTGCGATTGGTGTAAAAAATGTTAGACGTAACGGTAGACATTGATGCGTTAGCCTATTTGATTTGATGCGTTCCATATTTCTGTAAGGCTGTTTGCTTTGAGTTCGCCATTTCCCAATACGAATACCTCTATTAACGTTTGATTAATATTGATGTATGTTTTTCTCGGGGCTTATTTGCCATATAAATTAACGAGAGAGCATTAGTACATCACCAGTAGAGCAATAATTTCTCTGGTCGAATTAAATAATTATGTAATAAGGGTTTAGCTCCACTGATAATTGAAAACCGTATCTGGAGATTAATTATTTCGAGGCCTATTTAAAAAAAAGATAATATAACCACATGACCTTGCCTAGATATGAAAAATTCTGACACTTTCTCTGCTACACACTTGATGTATTAGTATTCACTGTATCATCCTTTGATAATGGTTGTAATTAACCGAAACACGTGTCAGGAAACTGAATATATTAATATGGAAAACAACAAGTGTATTAATTCAAATGATTTAATTCTCTTTGCCCAACACCGTTCATATATTTAAATTGTAGAAAGAAAAGACTCAAACTAAACTTGAACGTCCAAATAATCGACTCCATAATCTTTCCAATTACTCTTTGTGTAAAAAAATCAAAATTCTAACATATTTTAAGCCTCAGTACTAAATTAATAAATAGTAAATTAAAATACAATTATTTCTTCTGATATTAGCATCTTTCTTTTATATTTCATTAATTTATTTGTGCGATTCATAACAGTTAAGTTAAGATGACACAGAAAACTTTTATTTAAATAAATTAAATTATTATATAACGTATATAGCATAAAATATTATTTGTTTAATTTATCACACGTAAAATATAGTTTAATATCCTATAAATGCAAAGGCAAAGTACCTACTTCGATGCACACATAAAAGTCTTTAATAATAATAAGCCGCCAAACGTTTTATGTACGTTTTATTAATGAAGATAATGTATTTTTAGGAACCCTCGTATAATTTCGCTTTAAAAACAATTTCAAAGTTGAATTTAATTTTAATAAGAGGTGCAAGCAGTAGATTGTGTGATCTTGCGAAATTATAGTAATAGTCGACTAAATTTCCGGGTGGTTCAAGCGAAATCAATACGTGTGAGGGTAGCAGGTGGAAAATATGTGGAGAACCCTTTTCCCATACAGATCAGTTCCATTAGAAAACTTTCATTATTCCCTTTTTCGTATTCAAATAACAAACTTCTTTTATAGCTCAAATGGAAGTTTCAACTTTACTGAAAAATGTCTTATGGGCATCTGCATTCATTTTATGAAAACATTTCATGCCAGAAGAGAAACGAAAATACACGGTTTATTCCACACTGCATCGACGATGTATCAAGTTTATCTTTTTTAATTTTCGGTTATTATCAAAAGGGTTTTAGGATAGGACGGAGACAAGTTGTGTGAACACTGTTTGATGGAGATGTTCTGCTTTACAAGTATTTAGTAGCGACAGTACGTACATGTAATGACATTAATCCTCCAACTTAAACATACAACAACTTGTTAACGAGTTTGCGAATCGTAAAGTTTCCTTCATTTTGCCGCAATACTTTGTAGTTGAATTGTACATCAGTCCTTGGAAATTGGAAGTAGTCATCCGCAGTCTCACGCTTTTATTTGCCACGGTTGGTGCATCTAATTTAACAGTATGGCCTTTATTTGTACATTGCTGCATTTTAATTATATAAAACAGTAATATAGCCATCATAATATTCTCCCTGTATTATCTATAAAAATTATACTCATATTTTTACTAAGTAGTTTTTGTTTTATTTTTAATTACAATAAAACATCAACAAAAAAAGTAATCTTCAAAAATACGGTATTAATTCTAGTAATAATATAGCCTATAATCAAATTATAGTAATAGCAATAATTACTCAACCATTATTAATATTAATATAAATTTTTATACGTAAAACGTTACTTTTAGTTTTTAAATTAAAAAGAAATTCAAAGATTTGCGATTGTTGTAAAATGCGGGCAGCAAAGTTTGAGTATAAAGAATTTTGTATATGTAGGGTGGGTGGGGCGCCACTATCCCACCCTTCAATTCTTTTAACATTAACAAGAGTTTGTCATTAATGTTTTTAACATAAACGTAAACATTTACGAATTAAATTTTAATAAACGTTATGAATTAATTTAATCAAACCCTTGCTAATGTTTAAATGATTGGAGGGTGTGATAGTGGCCACCCACCCACCCTACATACACAAAACTCTTTACACTCATACTCTGCTGCCCGCATTTGTTTTACAACAATCACAACTCTTTGTATTTCCTTATAATTTAAAAACTAAAAATAACGTCTTACGTATAACATTTTTTATTCAATAATGGTTGGGTAATTATTGGTATTACTATAACCCTTTTGATTATAGGCTATAAACAATTCACCAATTCTACTTTTAGTATTTTAACCTCAATCACAAATTCTTGATTCATTTTCAACAAAAAAAGTAGAAACAATCAAATTTATTTAAATTGAGTAAAAATACAAAATTGTTTCTCAGTTTTTCTACGATAACTTCCAAAATAATCATCAGATTATAGAAATTCTTGCACCAATTGATTTCTACAATCTAATTTATTTAAATTAAGTAAAAATCTAAAATTCGAACTTCAATTGTTTTTTAGTTTTTGCACAACAACTTCGAAAATCATTATCAGATTAGGGAAATTGTTTCACCAATAGATTCCTGCAATCAAATTTACTAAAATCAAGTTGAAATTTAAAATTTTAATTTGAATTGTTTGAAGTGAATTTTAAAATTGGTTTCAGAAATTTTCAAATCATTTTCAATTGTTTTTGGTAAAAATTCAAATAATTTAATATGTCCTTTTTTTGGTTTATTCAACCGAACGTACTCTTGACCTACGACAATAAACTATGTATTAACCTAGCGCCAATTTTCCCGCTTAAACTCTCGCAGCGTACTCTTGACCTACCTCAACGTATAATTTGTTGTAGTCAGGAGTACGAGAGAAGTCATTGCATTGTTTGTTGAGGTAGGTCAAGAGTACGATAGAATAAGTAATAATGAAATTTATAAGATTAAGTTATTAATGTGTTTATTATATTTTAATTTAACGAGTATTACAAAATCATAAAATTAAGGTGTAACGGGGTATGTACGAAGCGCCCAATGTAAGTACCAAAGCGCTACATACTACCCTCTCCGTTTGCGCTACCGTCGTGCCCCCTACACGCACCACCACCTACACAGGAGGGTGAACCATGAAAATGGAGAATGCCTATGGAAGGACCAGTGGCCAGGAGTGAAAGACACGATCGAAACCTGGGAACAGGTGAAAACGTTGATAAAAAAACGAATTCGCACCCAGACCTCCAGCGCACAAGCTCTTTTTGCAAATATTTTCGACAGCAGCCAGAGGAACTCATCATGACAAAAAGATTGCTGTTTGGACAAATGCAAACTCCGCCGCAGGAAATCATGCAGCTGGAAATACTGTATGGCCTTCTAAAATACGAAATCAGGGATAGGATATCGAGAACCGAGCTGAACACATACCAGGATCTGCTAGAGAAAGCAGGACCGCTGGAATCCCACCTACGTGAGAATCACCACCTCCTAAAAAATCCCCAGAAATCTCGCCCGATGTGCGCCTTCTGTAAAGGCTACGGACACACCATCGAGGAATGCAGGCAGAAGGAGGAAGCAAACAAACCTCCACTGCCTGTAGAGAAACTGGGGAAAAAGGAAATACGGTGTTATGGTTGCCAGATGCCCGGTTACATCAAGAGGAATTGCTCAAAACCTAAAAAACCTAGGATTTTGTTCGGCTGACCTACGATTGAGGATCCCTCAACACCAGAGTTCGAAACACACCCCACACAGCCTATGTGGACACCGGTGCCAGATCCAGCCTCGCCAGCGAAGAGCTGTATAATGAGTTACGGAAGCAAGGACATCATTTCGAGGAGAAATTCATACGCCTCACACTCGCAGATGGTATAAGCCGTATACGGATTGATTCTGTATTTGAGAAATAGAACATGGCCATTTTGGAGTGATAAAAAATGCAGTCATTTATACAAAAGGAAGATAACCCATTGAAGAAGAGAGGGAGGCAAAAAAATCCGAAGAGGATACGGATGTCTTTATGGTGAAAATTACCTAGAGGAATTTACCAGGCACGAGCTCCTGATCACGCCGCTTCCAAAGACTCCTAGACGCGCGGTGCGACCACCACAAGAAGAATACATTCGATTTTATGTTTCGTGATGCGACCACACAAATAAACAGGACGTGGGACCTTCATCTCGTCTCCCTGGATCTGGAAGAGATGAAACCAGGAAAAGAAGCTGTCCAGCTCAGTGATGACGAGATGGAGAAGATAAATTAGTTGCTAGTACAACATCGAGGATTATTCGATGACACAGGACCACTCACGGAGGCAGTAGAATACGCTATTCATACAGGAGACCACTTCCCGATAGCTCAACCACCATACAGGCTTTCGCCAATGAAGACGGACATCCTAGAGGCCAAACTCCAGAAGCTCCTCAAGGAAGGATCTATTAAAGAGTGCTCTAGTAGTGCTAGTCCCGAAACTTGACGGGAAAGTCAGGTTGTGCATCGATTACCGTAAGCTAAACGCGATCACGAAGCCGGACAACTACCCTCTAGCAAGGATCGACGACTTACTTCACGCTACCAGCAAAATAGCCGTAATATCTACCCTCGACTTGCAGTCCGGTTACCAACATGTGAAAGTTCGAAAGGAGGACCAAGACAAGACAGCGTATGTCACTCTGTTCGGCCTGTTTCGATATACCAGGATCCCGCAATTTTCCAACGGCTGATGAGCCCACAAGAGTCCTAATCTACTTGGATGATCTCATAATCCTCTCCGTATTGATAGAAGATCACATAAGTGACTTAGGAAAGGTATTTTTGGGGTTAGAACGTCTTAACTTCAGGATTAACAGAGAGAAATGCAAGTTTGAGTGCACATCCGTGAGATACCTGGGATACATAATCAGCCAGGACAGAATCCAACCAAACACAAAGATGGTGATTACCATTTCGCAGCGACCAGCACCTAATGTTAAACAACTGCAGAGGGTCCTACAGGCTTGCAGTTGGTATCCAAAATTCATAAAGGATTTCTCAAGGATGGCCAAACCCCTGAGCGACATGTCTAAGAAAGACGTTCCTTGGACATGGAGACCACCGAAGCAAGAAGCATTTAAGTCTCTCAAGGAAGCTCTCAGCACAGCACCTATCCTTCAGCAGGCACAGCCTACCAAACCGTACACTCCAGCGCCTATGCCCTGGGAGCAGCCCTGATGCAGGGGGAGGGAAAGGATGAACGCCCTAGCAGCAGACTACTCACCAAGACAGAAATAAATTACAGCACGACGGAACGTGAAGCACTTGTCGTCGTCTGGGCCATTCAAAGATTTCGAAGATATATCGAAGATAGTCCTATTAAGGTCCTCACCGACCACAGATCCTTACGTTGGTTGATGACACTCAGTCGACAAGTGGACGCCTCGCCAGATGGGCCCTACAACTGCAACCGTAAAGATTGTAGATTGAGTATACACCAGGAAAAGCAAACGTAGTCGTAGATTAAGGCCTCCAGTCGACCAGATTCCAGTGAACTTTGTCAGCATCGACCTACCTGTGAAGACAGAAGCAGAACAAAGGACAGAGCAGCTGGCTGATGAGAAAAAATTATCGACGCATTCGAAGCAGATCGTCCTGAAGAAACCAGGAGATGGACAACAAGGGGATACATCATGAGTCAAGGGATCCTGTACAGATACTACTCAGATGATGAAACAGAGGAACCTCAGCTCATCATCCCGAAATAAAATAGAAGGGAAATCCTGAAAAGGTATGGTATGGTGCAGACCGCACCCTGAGGAAGATCTGACCAAGAATACGATACGACGTCCGAAAATGCCAGGAGTGTCAGAAGTATAAAGCCTCTAACACCAAACCTCCAAAACTCCTACAAACGCCGGCCATTAACAAAAGGTTCGAAGTACTAGCAATCGACCTTTTTGGTCCACTTCCGAAAAGACGAGGAAAGATGAAGTGGATCCTCGTAATCGAGGTCACAGCCTCAAGATGGGTAAAACTATTCCCTGGAAACCGCCATAACAGCCACCTGCGGACTAGTGCTCATAGAAGAGGTGTTCCTGCGATTTGGACTTCCAAGACGGGTGATTAAACAAACGTTAAATCAGTTGACATAGACAAAGCGCTAAAGCAATTGAATATCTTGATAGTAAACAAATTTAAAAATTTAAAACTGTTGAAAATTTCCTAAAAATAAATATTTACTTAAAAAAGTATTTAAAAAAAGCTTCAATATTAATTAGAGAATAAAAATATCTCGTTATTTATTTATAACCCATTCCGATAGATTATTAAATTAAAGATTTTTAATTAGAGATAATCATTAATAATCTATTCGCATAGAAGAAACATTTTATAAAATCAAAATAAATTTATAAACTTACCAATTATAGTCAGCTTAACACGCAAATTCTTCGTGGGCGATCTTAAGTAGTCAATCCTGCATCTGTACTCCCCTTCCTCCTTTTCACTAATATTATTAATACTAAGTGTCGATGGTTCCGTCAAAGTTCTGAAGAATGCGCGCCCCTCGAGATTGATATCCTGCCATCGTTGAGCTTTATTAGTGGCAGATCTGGTATCATAACTGAAACAATTAGATCATGTCAATATAAGTACAAACTTTTTCGTTGTCTTTTACAAGTAGATTATAATACTTTTATTTTTAATTTCTCAAATTAACTGACGGAGAAGAGGAATAATTCAAATGCTAACCTAAAAGGTTTGATTTTTGTGAGTTACATGAAGCTAAATTTAAATAATTAATAAAGCACTTAAAACATTTTTTCTTTTTTAGTGCTTTATTAATTATTGTTTGTTTTTTTTGTTTTTTAATAAATAAATAAATATTGTAACTGGTTTTGATAACTACAAAAACATATTAAGAACTGTTATGTACGATTAGTGTAACTGCAATGCATATAAATTATGGCGGCGCGAGCATTTAGTGAAATAATAAATGAAAGTAATTAAATAATTCATAAAATATAGTTTTCCGTGGGTTGTAGAATTCGCTTTAAACATGCACGAATTACGTAGATTAGATCTTACCTTTATAAATTATTCAAGGAAAAACATGAGCTTTTAGCTTAAATGTATATATTTTAATTGCCATTTAATAATTATACGAGCTTATCTGATGTTACATTAATTCATAATCTATTGTAAATAAATATATATAAGAATAATATTTAATATCACTTAATAAAACACTGACGTAATGTATTCGATAATATTTAATATATTCTTTCAATTAAATTTAAATCAAAATCAGAAATCAGTTTTAATAATTTGTTTGTATATTAAACCTTCAACTTCTACTGATGAATATTCCATATTATTTAAACGCATTCTCACACTTGAGTGGGTTGAAAGGTTATTATAGTTTGATAATAATTACCTTATAATTGAAATAAAAAAATATAAGTTGCATAAAAACGTTAAGTGTTTTTTTTATTTAAAAGTTTTTGAGATTTACCACCCTATAGCTATTCTTAGTAATTTATCGAAAGTCATTGAATCTCTGTTATGACTATATATATTATAAATTTTTGATGATGTTTTAATGATTTTATGGTGGAATAGGATATGTCTTTTTATTAAGATATTTTTTATTATCTGTTTATTATATAATCACATCATACAATAAAACATTTTAGATGGAGGCTTAGCCTCACCAATCGCATGTCCTCTTTGAAGCGATTTTGACGCCCGCATAGAATGTATTCCTTGTGATTTAAAATTCCAAGTGTGACAATTTATTTACTCAACATTGATATCCTTGACGTGCGCCGGATAGAATATTTCATATAGATTTTTCTGCCAAATCCGTATCATGTATCGCATATAGAACCTTATTTATTTTAATCACACGTTATTTTTACGACGGGTTCAAACAGAGAATATTAAAAATTTTCCGTATTATCCGCATTAAAAAAAAATAGCACCGGCACAGAGCATAATTAAAACACCGTCTGTTGCCCTAACCCATTACTCTTAATTGGATAATTAATAACCATGTGTTTTAAATTCATTACCATAGAGGAGTAACACCTGCCGTATTTTTATAATACTGTATACAAGTAGTATTAAATATGTGAATAAATAATAGTATCATATTATTAGTTTGGGGAATAAATCACCAATAATCTTTCTTCACAGTTTAATTTGAATTATCAAATGTACATTTCGGACACAAAGTGAGCATCATCAATGGATCAGCACAAATAAAAGTGTGAAGAAATTAATACCTCCTAGGCTACACTCTTGATAGAACTGGTATTTCTCAGGGTTATTAAAATAATGAAAATAGGATTAAATTAAGGCACAAGTAATAGTAAACGAGGGACTTTCACTATTTACCAGTAAAATGGGTTAGAGTGGAAGATCATCGCAGCTGTATGATCTTAGCTTCAGCTTCATGCATTCAAGTTTTTGTATGTTTTATATAATATTTTTGTATGTATTCTGTTGGAAAGAAGCTAAAGTATATTAAACTAAACTAATCTGAATTAATTTGATCTTCACGTAACTCAATAAATTTATGATATTATTATATTATATACCACCATGAAGTAAATAAGTTTTTACTTTTATTGGCACATGATTCAGAAAACCCACTTATTTGATTTAAATCTTTATATAGTTAGAATATTCGGATTTAACTTTTTTTGGTTTTCTTATTATATAATATTAGAGATACTATTCATCAAAAATATGCCTATATCCTATGATGTATATTGTTTGATTATTTTGTTATGTTAAAATTAAGACAGTTTGTGTAGAAAATGTAGTTGTAATACGTGGAATGTAGATTCGAGGCACGAATCTGAGGAATGTACCGTGAAAGGGAAAGTTCATAGCATTCGGTTTTGCTATAGTTTTGAGATCCTGCGCCCGCTTCGGCCGAATGAGAACTTAAGTTAACAATAATTCCCGGCCGTAATAGTTTTAGGCTTATTGCAGGTTTGTCAGTGCCTACCCTTACGTCATTATGGTACGTTACAGGGGGTTTTCGGTCTGAATGCGGAAAATGGAAATTAGTGTGCGCCGACTTCAACTCACATAATGAATATGCTAATTGCTCCAATTCATTAAAGAAGAAATTACGAATTATATTTGTAATTGCCACTTTATTTACATAATAAAATTTGTAAACTCGTTACTCCTGACGAGATCTAAAGAGGGGCTAATTTATTATTAATTAGTTCATTAAAGTGGGTGGATGGGTCCAAAAATTCCCAACTTAAAACTGTATAGAACGAGCGTGTTAAGTGGATATTAAGGAATGATTGCGTCTAAACTGCCTTCGTTTATCCATTCGTACGGGAAAGTTTAGTAAGGGATTAAAACGATATATAATAGTTATTAGGGTGACACAGAGGAAATACTAGATGTATAAAGGATCAAATTAAAGTTATTCGCTTAAGGATTATAATTATTAATGAATATAATTTCCTCTTACACTTCACTAGAGAAAAATTAATTTAATTTAACAAAATGTTTCAATATATAAGGTCGACCAATAATTATTGTTATAACTACATAATATAAATACTAGCTTAAATATGTTTCATCTCACTGTTTTAATGTAACTACTGTTTCAATTTAAAAAAAAATATATTAGCATAAGAATTAAATGAATCAATAGCCAAATTTATTTAAAATCTAACGTATCACACGTCACGTGTAATTTATTGGCCATTGATTATGAACTAAAAAATGAAATAATCGGGAAATGTCACTTGCAGCGTTATTAATCTCAGCTATCGTAAACAAAACAAATTATTCAACATTAATTAGAAATCGCACAATGTAATCCAATTTCAATTTAATTTGTAATAATACATCGGATCAAATTAAAATATAATAAAAACATAAAATTCATCCTTTCAATTACCTATTGTTTGTCCAAAATACATTGATGTAAAATATAATAAAAACAATATTATTTAAAGCAAACATCACTTATTCACTCGACTCTTTCATATTATTATTATTATTATTTAGATCGAGATTATATCCTGCATTCTACTAAAAAAAATAGGGAGATTATGTCGGCGGCCGTAAAATATTTGAATTTACGACATTGTAAAAAATTACTAGCGCCCAGCACCGAACCGGAACGCACACGTAAAGGAAATGAAATGATTTTGCCTCCATTGCTTTCCATCCACTCTCGAATATTGACGATTGTGGTCATATTGAGGGGGCGAAATAAGGGCCTTCGACCTCTTCGTTTTGCTTTCGACCCCCGCAATGTCTGCAACCAATATGCAAATTGCACTTCACCTCTGGCTTTCCAATATGGATTAAAATGTTAACACTTCTGTTACTGTTATAAAGTTGCCTTTTCAATTGTAGCCGGCCGGTTACGTGATGAGATTATTCGTAGCTTGAAAGTTAAATTAACTTTTTTTTTCGTCTAACATAATCTTTAAGCGAAGTTTATATCTCCGGCACTAAAAAGTCAGGCAATAATTCTCCTAGTTAACGTGAAATAAAATGGCGCTTTATCTTATCCAAATTCTAAAACATTAATATATTTTTATACCTACATGATAGTAAAGTCTATTTACCTTCATGAAAAAAAAAATTTAAATCTATTGTTTTGTAATAATTTCGTGAAGTGAACAGCACAAAATACGTAACTTTGCATACGATTTAAATCACGTGATGGCAGCTAGTAATTATTTAATCCAATGCCTGATTGAAAACATTTATTTTTCATAATAATTTTAATATATATTTCGTAGAATTTTTAAATAAAACTTCTGATCGAATGTCTAAACCCACTCCACTGTATTACGGGATCAGTTTCATCACGGTATTCATTTCAATATTTCAGTATAACCCCCCATCAAATAAAAGAAATATCAAATATCAGGATAAAACAACACTTCATTCGCATGTACATAAACTTGAAACGAGAATTCTGATTATATGTTTTCCGCAAAACGGAATAATTCAGTTGTGGAGTGAATAATTTCATTTTTATTTTTGAACGCAAAACGAGTTTCTTTCACCTATAGTTAACCATACAGATAATATTTTCCGTTCTAAACCAAATCGGTGTTTTAGAAATCGAAACGACTCACAAATAATAAAATCGCACAGTTAATATTTTTATTTAAGCTGCTTAAAAGTGGAATAATCAGTTCCCATGGTTATAAATCATATGTACATTTAAATATTAATGAAAGTAATGGAAGTTACTATTATTATTATTATAAAATATAAAAACATTTAATAAATCTGTTTTCGTTTCTTTCAGTCTAGACAATAAAGTTATTGATTTTAATTTATGCTGTGAAATATGTTAATTTATGGATTGTTTACATTTTATATTCGAGCGAAAAGTCTATTTTTCTCATTAAATTAAGTTATTTTTCTAAGTTCTCTTTAGATAATTCAATGTGTATATTTTTTTAACTGGGTTTTAAATTTATTGAAACAGAAATTGTACTGTAAAAAAGCATGAGACAAAGTACAAATCTATAAAAACACAAAACTCTTTAGTGACAACCACTGAAATATAAATGAAGCACTATCTGCAATAATATTGAGAAAAAAAAGAATGTAGCAAAGTTTAGTCGACTTCTGCCAACGCCTGAGAATTTTGGCATACCACCTGAAGTACCATCAACTCCCTAGTGCAACTTGATGATGATCAAAATATACAATCTTGATTAGAAATAAAAAAAAAACTTGGCTTTTAATTTCTAATCAAGATTTTTCAAATATGTTTCACCACGGGTTAAGTGAGCAATTAATTAAATATATAATCAAAATATACAAGTTCTCCAACTCCTTTTGCTTGCGCTCATACTCTTCCTTCTCTTTCAATTGGCTGGCTTTCAGCCAAGCATTTCTCCATAATCAAGTTCTTATTGCTTTCACAATTTGTATCCTTAATCTTCTCACCTTCCATGGTGCTCTTGAAGTTAAAGCAGTAGGATTTGAGGTCGTTTTTGACGATAATGCTGCTCTTTTGCTTCTCATCTTTACTTCAGTATTTCTCGGCATCGTTGACTATACGCTAAATTTGTTCTTTGCTAAGACGGCCTTTTTCATTGGTAATGGTGATCATGTTCTCCTTATTGGTAGAGTTTTCAATGGCCATCACATTCAAAATACCGTTGGCATCAATGCTCGAAAAATCATGCTATAAAAAGCTGCTAATCTTGTGCCTCAACAAAAATGTGGATGGCGCATGGATATAACCGAGTGCGATTTCAAGTGTTTAATATGCGATATGGAATACCATCATGCTTGTGGTAAGTGTGTGAAGAATCATACACAAAAATGCACTCTTCAAGTTCTAATTGTATTGAAGAAGAACTCTTCTAAGTGTAAAAGTAGGGAGACTAAAAATTAATAAATCAAAAAAAGTGATCAAGAATTAATTCGAAACAGAATTATAAAAGAAGTATCGTAACCCGTGAACCAAATAAAATTAAGTACATGATAATAAAACCTAAATGATTTCTACGAATAAGGAATCTCCTAGCAATAGATAAGACAACATCATAAAAGGTGGAGCTACAAGTGAGAAACTGTAAATCAATATAAATCATGATATTGTCGATGAAATTCGAGACATATAAATAAATTGATGTCGCGAAAACTAATCATTCGAAAGTAAAAATCACCGTATCTAACAAGGTAAATGACCCTATGCTAAACAACAATATCAACAATGAATGGACTATGGTCTCGCGAGAGAAAAAGACAAGCCCGTAAGTTAAATTAAATGGTACAAACACTAATCTAGACTTTTCTGTAGCTGAAGTTAATTAGAAGATTAATTAATTAATTGCTGCACCACTTTCTGAAGGACGAAAAGCTGTTATAACAATGACTGTGTCAAATGTGGGTGAGATGAATCAAAGATTACTTGAACCTAATAAACCAGTAGTTAAGGCTGCTGTTGAAGCATCACTCCTGGTGATTAATTTTGAACAGCCAAAAGCAATTAAACCACCAAAATATACTACTAAATCAGCAAGTTCTGACAGTTTGCAGCTGCTTTAATTTACAGTTCAATCAAAACCACTTTACAGGTTTACAGGAACTTTTCCATCTGAAAGAAAGGTGTCCCCAAAACTTACCATCAAAAAAAAACTGAAACTAAAATATCAAATTTGAAAGAAGCAACTAATGGTATGTAGCGTAAACTAAAAGAAATAATTAATATTGTATTTATGAAGCTTTTAATTGGTGAAATTCCATTATATAGCTGTTAAATAAAACTCTTCAATTTTGAGAATTTACACAATTTAATGTCGATGCACTGCGACAATTATTTCACTAGATAAACATTTGCCTAATGAAGACACTGTATGGCGAACCAATTGTCGCAGTGCATCGACATTAAACTGTGTAAATTCTCAAAATTGAAGAGTTTCATTTATCACCTATAATCGATAAACTCTAAATGAGAAATGTAACTAATATACATAATATAGAGAAGGATATAAAGAGTATTTTGTCACAAATGCAGATCTAAATATATTCGCCTGATTTCAGCGTTGGAAGTAATAGAAGATGTAGAAGTCTACTAAAATCCAAAACAAATCTAGAAAGTAGACATAAATTAAATACTAGCATTGCAAATACTCAATTGAAAGTATCAAGATTACAATCTATAAAATCTATACAACAATTGATATTAACATCTGTAAAAAGTTACATTCTGGTATCTCTCCAAAGAGAATACATCTTTCGCCTTTTACTGAAGATTTTCGTGGAGAGGGACAACTCAAATGTAATAAAAATAGTGAAACAAAATTAATTAACCTTCTAATTAACATAAAGATGTTTCAACATGGGTTAAGCGAAATTTTAATTCATCGTATAGCTGAAGTTACGCCAAGAAAATTGATTTTTGTTTTAGGGCTCCAAAAAACTGTCGAAAGAATTTATACGAAAAGCGAAAAATGTTTTCCCTACAGTGGAGAATTTGACGCCTAAGTATGAAGATACGATTTATGAATCAATTAAAATTAGTGTACGTATTGATACGGGGAAAATAGTATTTAATGAAGATTTATATTTATTAATCTGTTCTTCTTCAAATCCAAAAGTAATAAGAACTGAAATTTTCTGGATCGTCAAGAAATCAAACTGAAAAGATAGATTAAAACAAAAATATATTTCAGCAGAACGTTCGAAGTCTTTTAACTGTAGTAACCCCGCCCTACGCATTATTGGAAGAAGTTGAATGTAAAGTATTATATATAACGGAGCATTGGCTTACGCAAGAAGAGTTCGATCTAACAAAAATACCACGCTTCAACTTATTATCAAGTTTTTGTCAGAATGAAAAAGATCATGGAGGATGATTCCATGAAAGCGATGTGAGTGCATTTGCACAAACTAAAGACTGGAGTGCGTGGGTTCAAAAAACAAAATAAGACAAAGAAATACCATTATAATAAGCTTAAACAGATTACTAAGCGAAGATATTCAACTTTTCTTAGAATTATTGGAGAACTTATTAATTTAACTGAAACAAACCAATTGAATTTTTTTAACAACCTATTATTAACATAATGTTATACCAAGTAAAAAGTAAGAAACAAATACGAGATAGATTTAAGGCAAACTCTTCAGTTTGTGTATGCAGGATGTAAAAAAATATATTACTGGATTGGTCAGGTTGTCACTTATTGAAACTTCATATCACTTAATAAACTACTGCCACAGTATATGGTTTAAAAATTGTTTGCATTATTCTACGACAATGTTTCACCACACAGTTGCTTCGTCAGATAGGCGAAACGTTGTCATAGAATAATAAATACAATTTTCAAACCATAAATTGTGTGTGTATCTTATTAAGTAAAAAAATATAGTAATCAAGACCTACTAAAACTCAAAAAAAATTAAAGCAGAAATATAGAAATGCCACTAAATAGTCTAAATCGTGTGCAACTTCTAATTTTGTACGTTCATCCAATAAAAGAGGTAAGGCGATATGGAAACTTATGAATGGGATAAGGATTTTAGTTGCTAAATATAAAACGTCAAATTTAAATGAACTGAACATTTATTTTGCAAATATTGTTGATAAAATTATTGGTAAAATTAAAAAACCTGACGGAAATTAATTTGTGTACAATTCTACGAAAATTAACAGCAACGTTCCCAAATTTTCATTTGTAAATGTGTCTTGTGTGACTGTGCGTGATGCAGTTAATAGTTTAAAATTTTATAATAGTACTGATATATTTTGCTTAACAATGAATGTAGTTAAATCAGTGTTAGATGCCATAATTATCCAACTAACGAGATTAATAAATCTCAGTATTTAATAATACTTTCCCATATATTTTAAAGATAGCGAAGATTATACCTATTTATAAAAATGGTGATGTGAATGGGTACGATAACCACAAGTCCATAACTTTACTTTCCATATGTTTCAAAATGATGTACTTTGGCGGTATACCTCTAATGACTCCAAAAGATTGAGCATTTGGATTTAATTGCAAAAAAAAGTTTTAAGTTTTAAGTGTAATAATTCATTTCTATATATGGATAATTTAAGCAAGAATGTTAATACTAATCTGAGCAGACGGACTTAATTCCTTCGATATTATTTAAGCTCTTATAATTGATTGATGAGGGTGATAAATGTTGAAAGTTCATCTTCACTATGAATAAAACTATATAATTACTTTCAAAAAGCTCTTATAATGCCATATACCTCTTTTGAAAACACCTACGTTAATCCGCTGTGCATCACAATACCGCACTTAATCATATTAAGATAATCCGATAATTTTCTCTTTCCTAATTAGCTTCATTAAAAATTCATATCTCACCTATACATATAAATTGTTAACACCCAGTATTTTTCTACATTCAACACTTTATAATGACCTGCAAAGGTCGAAACTATAGTTATTTTACCCATTTTGAAGAATAGAAAAGAAATAACTCAATTTAATAATACTCTACCCGATGATTTGCCAATAATACATTTACTTCCGCAAGGGTTCGCATTAGTTCCGTTATTATTTCTAATATTCAATAACGATTTTCCCAATTACGTTATGACATAACGTCGATTGTGTCTCAGAAAAACTTTAATGAAGCCGAGATCTTAAATAATGTAGCATTGGTTTGCTCACAATAAACTAAGCTTAAATGTGGAAAAATCTGCCACCAAATTATTAAGATTAAATCAGTAAATTAATATTGGTCACTCATCTAATGTAAAATTTCTGGAGCTAGTAATTGATCAAGAACTCTTGTGGGATGGTCATGTTGTTGAGTTAGGCAGGAAATTAAACAAAACTTTGGAAAACTTGGAAATCCTAGCTACAACCTTCCAATAGCTATGATTAGAATAGCTTACTCACAATTACTATATGGCTTAATTGCATGGCTTAATTGTTCAATTTACAAAGACGTCTTATTATTTATGAATTACTTCTGGAATTGGTTTTTGGGAAGATTGTTGAACTTGGAATATTAACGTAACCGTGCTTATATATACTAGACATAACGATAATATTTGTCCACTAAATATCAGAATGAACAGATTTCAAACAGGCACAAATTATTATAGTATACTTTCTTATAATTCTCTGAAACAGAAAATTGTGCGAGAAATAATTTAAAGTCAGGACAAAGACTGTATTATTAGTATATTAATTTTTATAGAATAAATTCTGATAAATTTGAATTTTAAAGTTTATATAGAGAGTAGGATCTGCGAGTAATAGTATTAATTAAAATTTGTAATTTGTTTTCTGCCCATTGATTTTTTTGGGCAATATAAATTTAATGTTTCGAATTATTGATTAAGGTGAGTTTAAATGTATGAGGGATATTATTACTTGTTCTGTTCCTGCGGCATTTTTTGTATTTGATTTTTTATTTCCTTGGCTGGTTGACTTCTTTTGCGTTTTTCTTAGACTTTTTCCAGAATTCTTTTTCAATTGGTACTGTGTTATCTTTATTTTTTTGCAATTGAGACACAACTTTGTTTTATTACTATATTTAAAAAAAATATATTGATTATAGTTTTGACTATAAGCTAGCAATTATCAAACTAAATAATAATAATAAACTTTATTTCCCAACATATTACATATCTAATAACAGGGAAAAAATATAAATATGACATTTTAGAAAAAAAAAGTTACAAACAAAAATACGATTACAAACTACAAAAATACATACTAGTAAATGTTTTAGTTTGTGTTTGTGTCATTCAAGATGTATCACAAAGTAACTGAATTATTTCGTTTTGAAAATTTTTGTTTTTATTCACTATTAGAATTAGATTGAGATTTAGCTGTGAATTAGTGTTGTTATCATCCATTATTAAATCTGTACTTCCTTCTTTTCCGTGACCGACCGATTTTGGTGACGTATTTTGAAGGTTTGTTAATCTGTTTAATGCTAGAAGCCATCATTTTGTGATACATCTTGAATTAGCAATTTTAAATAAAATAACACTAATATTAAATGCAAACAAAATGTTTATTGTCCCAAAAAATAAATGGATTGATCTTGACGTTATCAATCTTAATGAGAAATAGTTTCAAATAAAAGAACAAACTAAATTTCTTAGAATTACTCTAGATCAACGATTAAACTGGACTTACCACTGTGAGTAATTAATTTCAAATTAAATAGTGTATTTGTAGTGTAAGGGTTCTCAAACGTGCTCTTGATTTAAAGACACTAATAATAGTCTATCATATTTGAATCATTAACAGCATAGATTAAATATTGATCAATTCTTTATCTATTATTTTATCAGGAGATTATTCAAGAAATAAAACAGCTTCTTTAGAAACTACGTTTTACCTTGTAAATATATCATATTCATATCTGGATTAAGATTTGTTTTTTTTTTATATTATATTTACCTCTTTATCTTTATCTAAGAGTGTAAAAAAAACTATTGTTCATGGCATATTTGATGCTGTTCGTACGTGTGAGGACAAATGAAAATGGCACTCGTCATTTATCGATTATGTCGGTATGGAGCAGTCACGCAGCTCGTGCAACGTTACCCGTGGGGCTAATTATCACTGGCTGACCATTCCCTCACTCGCTTAGTCGCCCATGTCTGGCAACTCTACTACATTTTACACACTACTCACGCACCGAATCAATCGCCTATACTGAACTTGCACAAGTTTCCCATCGCCTGCACAGCCCACGCCCCAAATTCATTCATCTCACACGGCGAAACGAAACTCATTTGCCAAAGATCATGATATTATAATGGTTTGAGTTTACGTGAAGTGTTTTGAATGAGGAAATAAAATAACACTGAGTTACTATTACGCTATATTACTTTAAGTACTTAACGGAAACAGCTTTTATCCGAGATAACACTTACCAACCACACAGAACTTTTATCTTATTATATAGTAAAACGTATAAACTTAACTTTAAGCCAACGAAGTAACATAAAAAATGCGCACACAATCGATTTCGAAAGCATGTTCCAGCCACATATCAAATAAACAGGTGTGGACTTGTGATTGCAGGCAAGTTTCCAACACTAACGTGGACATGTCCTGTATGTACTTACGTCAGGTAGTTTGCTACCTTCTGGTTCCAGCAGTAATCAATTTCCTGGCGACAATAATACGGAAACACTTTCAAACTTCGCGTTAAGTCTCCCTTACATCTGTGTGTATGCGAGTGTGTGTGTGTGTGTGTGCGCCGGATAATCACAGTGTAACAACGTATAAAAGTGAACTGCTGCGTTTTGGAAGAAAGCAATAACCAACAGGCGGCAGCCGGTCGTTATAACCAGTTATGGCGCCGATTCGGAACACAACTTTTTAGAGAGCATCTAAAACTTGGCAAATAAACAAAGTGCTATTACTCAAGTCAAAACCATCTTTGCCTTCGAGGGCAAGAAGTCAGCGACGATAATGGCCGGATTATTCCGGCAAAAACAATCATACAAACTGCATAGTCATACACACTGCTCGCCGTTATGCTAATTTTCATTTGCATATTTTAGGAACATTTAAGGATAGAGATAGAGGGGAAGGAATCCTTTTTCATTTATATATATATAGAGAGAGAGAGAGAAAGAGAAAGAGAGTATGACTGCGTTTGACGTGACAGATGTTATGACGTGTCTGGTCCGTCTCCTCATATTTATATTGGGGGCTCAGGTTCAATAAACACGTCATCCGTTTCCTCCACTTCGACCTCCTCTTACGTTACCATCTACTAAAACTCTGGTTTGATGCTGCGTTTGCGAAATACATCCGCACGAATGTGCCTTATTGCAATACGATTCTACATGAGGCGCCCGTACATGTTTGCTGATACGATGTATTTTATATTCCGTAACCAGCTATGAAAAATCCGTTCCATCAGATGGAAACATCCTTGACAGTCTTGTTTATTGAAGTTATCTAATACATCTAATACATCTAATTTCGTTCGTATAATATCGGACACTATTATTTATACAATAAAAATATTTAATAGTTTCTCTGTATAACTGGATTTAATCTTTGCTGATGTATAACGATGTAGATGTTTCAGGAATCAACGATAGTATTATTTATATGAAGAAAATTAATACATTAATTAAACAATTATTAAAAATTAAAATCTAAATTATGCATGATTATCTGTCTTGGATTTATTACTACTTATAATACTACTACAACTATATATTATACTTAAGTTAAAGAGTTCAATTATAATTAAAATATATCTTTACATCTAATCCGTATATCACCAATGTACATTTAAAAATCCGCGCTATACTCTTCACCACCACCATATTAAATTAACAGTGGCTTGCGGCTGTCAGTTTGACTTCGGTTTGCGTTTAGTTTGCCCTCCCTTCCTGTTATACAATTCTCCTTAAGCACCATCCAGAGTCGGTTATCGTTCTACTCATCGAATCGTTCTCCCTCGCCACTCTCCACTCGTCCATATTACCTCTTTCAGAACATTCAATTCACTCCGGAAAGCCACCTCGATCGCACCAATCCTATTATTAAGGGATAGATAGGTATGCAATGACAAAGGTTCCCTTCTCGAAAGATTGAATATCTCGAACAAATCATCTTTATAACTAATACACAGATACACATCTATATATGTGTACGAGTATGTTGTATACGTGTAAGAGTGTCAAAATAAATTATGAATTCATTCGTCACAAGACGAACAGGAAGTACATGGTAATAATAATAGTGCAACCCCCACACCGAATATAAGAAGAGTACATCGGGATAACGTATTTGAGGATCGTCAAGATGCATCGACACATATAGCAGAAGATCTACATGCCATACCTGAAATAGTAAATCAAGCATTTAAGAGCGATAAATCAACAAATGCTGAGCCATATTATTAGTTTTCCATTCTTATATTGAATATAATAAAACATGTAACAAATAATGTACCCAAAACTTTATTAGTAGATTCTGGAGGTCGCTATTAGTACTGTGTCATTGACATCTATTTAATATTACACCTTCTGTTGCTTGATACAGTGCTCTGCGAAAGATATAAAGGGTGTCTCAAAATTAACGCAAGATTTGAATTAAATATTTCAATTGTATTTTCTTCTTATTGATTCGTAAAGTATATAGAATAAGGTTAGTTATAAAACAATACATCAGGCAAATGGCCTCCACGGCTTTGCTGGCACATACGCACTCTTTTTTCGAAACTTTCCATGACCATTCTGCATAAATCTGGCTGAATTTCATTGATGCAGCATTTAATTTTCTCTTCTAATGCACGTGGTGTTACTGGGCTTTTTGAAATAGACCTTTGACTTGAAATAACTCCATAAAACGAAATCTTAAGATCTTCTGATCACCGAAACGCCACAGTACACAACCAGGAAATGTCTCATGCAGTAATTGAATTCTTTGACGGATTGAATAGCAAGTGGCGCCTTCTTGTTGAAACCAAATATTGGCCACATCAATATGATCCAGTTTCAGCAGGAAAAACAGTGTGATCATGTCGCGATATCGAGCATCTTGTCACAAAGACTGCTTGACCAGTCTTATTTTCAAAAAAGTATGATTCAATGATGCCTCTGGCCTAAAACCCGCACTAAATGTTATGGATGCATTTGTTTTTCAACAATTACGTGTGGGTTTTCTAGACTCCAAACACAGTAATTTTGCCGATTAACAAAAACATCAAAGTGAAAATGTGCTTCATCGCTTAGGTTGATTTTGCTCGAAAAATTAACATCCACTTTTTGCTGTTAAATGATCCATTCAACGAACTCTCTTCTCTAGTCATGGTCATTAGGCATCGATTGTTGTGTTAACTGAATTTTGTAAGCATAGAAATCTTTTCCGAGTATGCGCTCCAGAACTTCTTGAAATTTGCAATTATTGATTAATTTTCTGGAATTTTCATCAACACTATTACACATTGCTTCGATATTGACATTTGTTTTTGTACGACCAATATATTTACAGTCTCCAACTGAGCCAGTCTCCGTAAATTTTTCATTTAGAAAAAGATTAACGAATTTAAAACTCTATTCTGGCCATATAATCGAGACTTGTTTTGCTACTCTCTTGATGAAACCAAATTTTTAAATTAGGAGAAGTAAAACTCTTGTTATGTTCCATTTCTTTATTTTCAGATAAGTTTTTAACTTTGATAATGATCCGCAAGGACCGAAACACGTGTCAGTTATCTAAAAATTAAAAAAATGGAACATAACAAGAGTTTTACTTCTCCTAATTTTCTATTCTGACCATATTTTGTATGAAATTTTCGAACTGTGGCCGCCAAACTTGCGTTACTTTTAAAATATTGTTCAATAATGAAAAAATGTTGTTGTATCGTGCAACACGTCATATTTAGTAACCCTAAACTCTTGGCTTTCAAATGGTTATTTTTTTCAGAGCTACCAATAATCTATTACGCAAATGGCGGCAAATTCAAATCTTGCATTAATTTTGGGACACTCTTTATTAAATAATAGGTACCTAACACTTTACTTTTTCTAAATTCGCCACTCTTTAAATCACTAAATTTCGGGTTAAGTAATGTGAAGTTATATATTATGATGAAACGCAAATAAAATTCCTTACTTCACTTGCCTGTAGGTGTTGAATTATCTCTTCTGTTTCTTTCCAATAGTACTTCCTGTTCAACTACTCCGATCTCCGGTAGAAGTCTAATTAGTTTTATATGGTTTAAAGTGTCGAAAGCTTTGGTAAAATCTATGAAGAATAAGTTTAGATCGTTTCTTTGGTCCAAGCAGTTAGAACTTTTAATCCAGTCAATGCATCTTTGGTTACCAAACCATTCCGAACACCAAACTGTGTTCCTTCTATAACCTCTTCGCATTTTTTAAGGATTCAGATATGTATTACCCTAAGAAATATTTCTAAAGTATAGCTGATAAGTCTAAACTCGTCGCAATATTTGCTTTTTGGTTTCTTAGGTGCCAATACAAAAGTAAATTTTAACCATTCAGTGGCAAATGTAACTTTTTCGTATATTACGTTAAGGAGATAAAGTATGTATATGTTCTTGAGTTTTGTGAAGATTATATTAATAATAAAAACGCGGTTAAAGCAGTGAAGAAAGGAATTTAACCGCGTTTTTATTATTAAGGAGATAAAGTGCTGTTTTCGTGAATGAGAATAGCCTCTATTCCACCTTCCAGTCAGTAAAATATCATCAAAAAATATTTTAAATATTTGTATGAATACATCAAATAAAAATGCAATTAAAAATAAAAATGTAAACACACAAAAGTGTTTGTTTATATTTTACAACCCTTAACTAAAACCCTCGCTTATGTTTTACTGTTTGTAGGGTGGATAGGGGCCACCCACCCACCCTACATATACATAACTTTTAATTGCTAATCGTTGATGATTTTGCTGCTAAAAATAATCAAACTATTTATGCAATAAAAAATAAAACAAAGTCAAAACTTAATTTTAATTATAACGACTTTCTATAGCTAATCTTATCTAATTTAGATTTAAAGTATGCCCACCCATCATGTATACAAATTTTACTAATTGATTCTCTCAAAAATTTTACCTTTTTAATTAATTTTTTAATCTAAAAGTTTTGTAATTAATTTTATTGGAAACCGTGAGATTTCTTTATCGTCTCGTAAGTAGTATATATGTATGTGTAGGGTGGGCGGGTGGTCTCTGTCGTACCCTACAATCAGTAAAACATTATCAAAAATTATTTGATATGAATAAACCTCTAAAAATTGCAATTATTTTGTGTATATTTCTATTTTAAAATTTTTAGTTTACCCTCGTTTATGTTTTACTGATTGGAGGGTGGGATAGAGGTCACCCACCCACATATACATAATAGCTTTAAAAATCATTTTGTATATTTTGACTGCTGTTTTACTAGTGATGCCATCATTTTTATAAGTTAAACATCTAAAATATTTTGCCCTAGTTGTAATTTTGTTTTTAATTATAGCTGTGTGTTTTTTGAAATTAATTTTGGGGTCTATGGTTATGCCTAGGTATTTAACGGAATTTGAGTAGGGGATAATAGTGTGGGAAATTGAGATATTGTAGGGAGAATTATTAGTGCGGTGGTACGGAATTAGGAGCTGTGATTTATGGGGATTGATTTTAATACGCCATTTTGCAAACCAGTGTTGAAGGGAGTCAATTAGCTCTTGAAGGAATTGGAGGGCTTTTGGTAACGTGGGAGCATGGGTAATTAGGGCAGTATCATCAGCAAATTGCAGAAGATATTTGGAAGGATTGAAGTAGAGAGGATCAGGATTATAGATGTCGGAGCTATAAATGTTGTATAATAGGGGCGACAGGGGAGAGCCTAGCTAATCTTATTTAAGCTTGATTTAAAGTTTTTCCAGGAATTATGTATATAATTTTTATTAATTTATAGACTCAAAAATTTCATTTTGTCAATTTTCTTATATTCAAATTTTGGAATTTAATTTATTGCAAACCGCGAGGCGATCACTAATTAAAACTAAGTATATTTAGAGTGGGTGGGTGGCCTCTATTCCACCCTCTAATCAGTAAAACATCACCAAAAATTATTTGAAATATTTCTATGAATACATCAAATAAAAATGCAATTATTTTGTGTTTGTTTACATTTTACAACTTTTAATTAAAACCCTCGCTTATGTTTTACTGATTGGATGGTGGGATAGAGGCCACCCACCCACCCTACATATATTTGATAACTTTAATTGTGAATTGTTGACAATTTTGCTGCAAAAAACAATAAAACCTTTTACGTAATAAAAAATAAAACAAAATCAAAATTTAAGATTACAGATAAAAGACTTTCTATGGCTAATCTCGTCTAATTTAGATTTAGAGTCTGCTCACCCCCCAGTTATCAAATTTTTACTCATTCAAAAATTTCACCTTTTTAATTTCTTTTTTATTTAAAAAGTTTTGTAATTAATTTCATTGGATACAACGAGGCGATAAGAATTTTGAGTTTATATGTATATGTAGGGTGGGTGGGTGGCCTCTATCCCACCCTCCAATCAGTAAAACATCATCAAAAATTAAATTGAATAAATCTATTAAATTTTGCACTAATTTTATATTTATTTACGTTTTATAGCTTTTAATTAAAATCCTTGCTTACGTTTTACTGATTGAAGGGTATTAATTACTACTCTGCATCTTTTTAGTAAAGTTTTTTAACTAATAAATTAAGAAGAATATTTTTATTATGACTTATTTTAATCTATTCTTTTGCTTCAATTTTTTTTGTAGTTATAATATAAATGTGCAAAAAACTACCATCAAAAACACGCCACTGTTATGTCGGCGTGATAAATACGTATTAAAGTTAGGGTGTGCTGCGTTAATAATATATGGAAATTTTCAAATAGAAGCGCAATTTAACGTAAAACCCTCATTTTAAATTATTCACAACTTAATTAATTAAATTAGAGGGAAAACACTTCGCCACAATCGATATATGCAAATATATTAAGAAAATGTTATTTTCCCCTGGTGCACCGGCGTCTATATAAGTAAATATATCCTCCCCCATTTTTCCCTCGGAAATCCTCCAAGGGACAATTATCTTCAAATCAGCTACGAACATCAATAATGAAAGGTAATCCTGTTTCCCGAAGGGGATTGGCTATGACAATTGCTGAATATAATTCCTTCGGAGGGACAAATAAACACGGAGCGGATTATTGGTGGGCTAATAGCTTTACCTTTTATGCACGACATTTTATTTTAACAATGAATAACATATTAATTCATTTTGTTGACAATAAAATATATGGCATCTACATGTATTTAATAATAAAGCGGATCTTAAAAGTTTGTTTATTAAAGAAAATGTATTACGAAAAATATACAATCCGGACTTTTTGCAATAAGTTTCAATGCGAAATTTCCTTTGTTTACAAAAATGTAATTATTTATTTTGAAATGAGTATATTTATTAATTAATCTGTTACATATTTTTATGAGCTTCTCTCATTCAGGGGAAAGTTAAACAGCGTACGTTAAATATATATATATAATGTGTGTCTTTCTGTGTATTAAAAAATTGTATTAAAATATTATTATTTCTTAATAAAATACTGACACAGTATATAGTAAAACGAACAAAAATAGGTTTTAGTGACCTTTAATATAAGTATCCCAAACTGGACCCTCCTATAACGGAACAGTGAGGAAAAGGATCAGAGGGTTGGAGTGGAAGATCATCCGTAAGAGTGCATGCAGTCAAATTTATTTGTAAATATTTTTGTTACGTTGAGAGTACAATTATATATATATTTGTAAAATGCATATTAGATAAAGACTAAATACAATATGATATTTTCAAAAAAGTATTTTTTAACTGTGTGTAGAAAACACAGTGGCTTGATCAGGTAGATCAATCTATTTTTTATTTTTATTTTTCTTCGCATACATAATACTTCTTATCTCATAAATATTGTATAGTTCGCAATCGATACTTTGAGTCATTAGTTACATTTCACACTTGACCTTTTATGTTACCTGTTTCGACCGTAGAGAAAATGAGTAGAAATAGAATAATAGGTAATTACTTTTGCATTAAATTTATGCACAAAGGTTATGCCTGCATGTCGTGCATCATGATATATAAAGCTTAGGTTCTGTTCATTTTAATGTTTTCTTTAATTACAAAATCTATATATTCAAGAAGTTGTAAAATTATGATATAATGACCGGTTTTATAATATTTCTTTATTACAAATTAAATTGGGTATTACGTCTTAAACGTGTTTAATATATAATAATTCGAAATGAAAGGCTTATGGACAGGAAAGAAAATGAGTTGAGGCAGTGGTGTGAATTTAGCTGACAAACCAATTTAGTACAGAACGGCACAGGTAGGTAGAGAAGGTGGATAAAGAGGACGTCTGCAGCCAAGGGCGAAGATTTAATAAGCCCTGTGTATACGGCCAGAGGACAGGGGTGGGTCGGTGTGGGTAAGGTAGGGGGGGTGTGGATGAGGGCGCGGCACTAAGACAATGCCAGCGACAGCATGCATAATTCATATTCCTAAATAAATATAAACCTGGATGGATGATATCATCATCTCGTTAGAGCCGTGAGATTATATCGGCTCTCGGCAATTTACATGTCTGCAGTCTGTAGGAACTTCGCCGCACCGTTACAAAACCCCGAAAATTTCTAATTGGAGCAGATAAAAATATCTCCAGAAAACAAATCACACCGAACCCATGAATATTTTAATCGTAGACTCCTTTTGCGCTCTTCGCTAAATCCGTATTTATGTAGAGGCGCAGGGTAATAATTTAACTCTCTGCAAATATTTATGCATTACGCAAAGTTTCCCCGCTTTAACCTAAATACGTCAGATTTTAGTTACTTCTTAATTGAGGACACAAAATATAATACAATAACCTGATGTTTTAGCCCAGATCGAATTATAATAATCGAGTTAAGTTGACTAGCGTCATTTCCGGGATATAATGACACCGGAGTCAAAAGCTCACATGCAATTACAATAATTGCTGTTTAATGCCATTTAATACTTAATAGCCAATCGAGATAATTCATAATGTTAAATAATTCGAAAGTATTTAATAATCAATAATCGCATAAAAAATAAACGTTTCCCATAGTCATGCAACCTTTCAAACGATACGTTTTTTGATGGGTTACTGGTATCATGCATCACTGGAAATCTAATTAATGGTGGTTTGGGGTGGTAGGGACCGTTAGTCCTCTAAACGTAAGTTTAATTGCAAATTCGTTACAATCCAAGTATTATTTACATACTAAGATGTTTAAATTAATTTATAATTGTAATATAAAATAAAAGTCTAATTTTTCTTGTTCGTTAATAATTATGAATTTATAATATATTACTTATCAATCATTGTATGATCTTAGCTACAGACCAATTACATATTAAAAATTAATGCTTTAAATTAATTATCGTGACATTTGATATCGATTCCCATAGAAATATTTTATGCAATTGTAAAATTATATAGCGATTGAATAAAAATAATGTATTTCAATTTTAAATAAAGAGTTTAGTGAAAATGATGATGATGCTAATTGTAAACTTAATTTGTGTAAATTATACAATAAATAGTGGTATAAAAACTTAAAAATTATGTTCATTTACTCTTTTTATAAGTATAGTTTTGGAGAGTTTCTGTTTAACATTGTCCTAAACTAAAAAAAATATTCTGTTGATATAAAACTAATATAAGTGAACTGTGTTACCTATATTTAATCAATAATTTATAAGTTCATCTGTATGCAGACGTAAAAATTCCAGTCTTCTTCAAGTATGAATGTAAGAGGTAAGTTGAATTTATTGTCAATAAATTGAACTTAATGAGAAGAAAATAAATGCCTATTTTAGAATACATTTTGATTGTGTTTTTTTTTTATAAATTATAATGTATATTTATATATTGTTTTTATTTGATTAAAATCCACGCAAATGCATGCATAAAATTAATTAGACATTTATCATTTAAACTGATCAAACTGCGAAAATGTTGACTTTATACGGCACTGTAACCTAGGGATATTGAACTTTGTTGAACTACATAATTTACTAAATATGTCCCGTGGTTATTTACATTAATTAAATATTCTTGTATCTGTGCTTGCTGTGGACACTACTCGTTTAAGCTTAATAATATTTATTGAAATATTTTATATAAATTTATATTATTATAAATTAATATAAATATACAAAAGGCAAATAATAAATAATAATAATACTATATTTATGCCTGTATAATAAAATTGCGTACATACATTAAAAAAAAATGGTGATGTAGCCATCATAACACTTTCCCTGTATTATCTATTAATATTAAGCTTTATAGGTTGCTCATATTTTTATTATGAGTTAAAAATCTGTTGATTATTTTATTTTAAATTAAAATAAAACATCAGCTCTGGTAAAATACACCTCGTTTTCAAAAATACTGTTTTAATTAATGTTAAAATATATATGTAGGGTGGGTGGATGGCCTCTATCCCACCCTCCAATCAATTTAACATAAACAAGAGTTGTCGTAAGTTTTTTTAACACAAACGTAATCATTTACGAATTAAATTTTAATAAACGTTATGAATTAATTCAATCAAACCCTTGCTAATGTTTAAATGCTTGGAGGGTGTGATAGTGGCCACCCACCCACCCTACATATACAAAACCCATAATACACAAACTCTGCTGCTCGAATTTGTTTTACAACAATCGCAACTCTTTTTATTTCCTTTTAATGTAAAAACTAAAAATAATGTTTTGTGTATAAAAATTTACATTCACTAATTATTGGGTAATTATTGGGATTAGTAAAACTTCTTTGATTATAGGCTATAAACCATTCTCCAATTTTATATTAAATATTTCAATTTAATAAATTCTTGATCCATTTTCACCTATCTCATCTCCTTTACAACATTTATTGTCATGACCTCTACAATCTCAATTCTAACTTTTTCGACCACTCAAAGTACTTACTTCAGTTTGCGGACGGGACAATACCGCACTAATAGCCCACTCCCTAATTTAAACACAGTTATATTCCATTCTTTAAAGAGAAGAAAGGAATATAACTGTGCTTAAATTGAGTGATATAAACCTTCACGTAACTCAAGTAACTACATTAAGCCCACTCTTACTTAATGATATGTACTCCCTTCAACAACTCGTAGACTCCACCATAGCATGGTTTAAAAAATGGAGGATCTCTCTTAACACAACTAAAACCTAATTTTTAATTCCATTCCATTGAATTTCCCCCAACTCTTAAAATTTAACGATAAAACGATCCATGCTGCTCCTACCTGCAAATATTTAGCAATAACAGTAGATCACAAATTTACATTTAAATCCCACACTCAAATCATGAAATCCAAGGTTTCAGCAAGGGCAAAACATTTCAGAAGTCTTACCTACAAGACCGAGGACATAAGAATATCAAATACTCTCAAAATATACAAATGAATACGATCCAATCTTCGTTTTCCGGTCTCCAACATCAACCATTAAATTCCTTTCAACCCTCACTAAACTCCGTCACCCAAATAATCCTCTCCAAAATCCATCAAATACACTAATTACGAATCAATAAACATCATCCCTATCTACAATCGCCTAAATTACCTATCCACTGAAATAGCTTCCAATTCATCTAACTTTAACATCCTTAAACAATATTGTACTCGTCGAAATCCCCTTATCCACTTGAAATTTAAATATCCCAAAGAATCTCTATTCGAGAAAATAAAATCCTATAGAAACAACACTAAACTTGTCAGTCAACAAATATTTGTATTATTTAAACCAAGTTAAAATATAAGATTCGAACATCAACTGTTTTTCAGTTAACTGTTTGAAGTAAATTTTAAAATTGGTTTCAGAAATTTCCAAATAATTGTTTTTGGTAAAAATTCAAATAATTTAAGCTGTCTGTTTTTTGGTTTATTTAACCTAGCGTACTCTTGACCTACGACAATATGTTATTAGTTAACCTAGCGCCTATTTTCCCGCTTAAACTCCAGCGTACTCTTGACCTGCCTCAACGTATAATTTGTTAGGGAGGGTCAGGAGTACGAGAGAGGTCATTGCATTGTTTGTTGAGGTAGGTCAAGAGTACGATAAAATAAATAATAATCTAATTATATTTTGTTATTAATATAAATGTAGGGTGGATAGTTAATATCTATAATAATGGGATTCAGCCTGTAATTTAATCCTATACTACTCTTCAATCAATAGAAAATACGCAATTTTTTATTTAAATACTATTTTGTTATTTATATTTTCACCCTTAAGATCTTACTTAAAATTTTCAAAAAAAAAACATATGTAGTGTATAACTAGTGTTTAAAATAAAACAAAATCACTGTTTTAATTAAAGTTCCATGAAACATGTAGGGTGGGTGGGTGGCCACTATCCCCCCTCCAATGATTAGAACATACGCGAGGGTTCTACTGAAAGTACGATTTTTGAAAATTCAAACAATTTTTTTATTAGGCAATTTTATTATTAATTAACTATTATCCAATTATATTGATTTATAATTCTAAAAAATTTCCTGTAAGAGAATTTTGATTCAAAAAAATTAAAAGAAAAGTAAATCCTTTTTGTAATTAATTGTACTTTCAGTAGATCACTTGCGTGTAGTGTAAAGGTTGGAGGGTGGGATAGAGGCCACCCACCCACCCTACATATGCAAGAAAATCTAAACATATAATAGTGATATAAGTTATTTTTAAACATCATTAAAAACACTGCTTTTATTTTGTGTATAATCAACCTAATAATAGTGTGTTAAAAAATTAGAATTTATTCCAAATTTTCTTAACCACACAATGAATTTTGATGAAATTTTTAGTTTAACGTTCTACATAGACGTAGAAATTAAATATATATAAAATTCATAATTAATTTCCATCACTTTTTAAAAAAAAAATCTCTGAAATTGTTGTTTAAAAAAATATGATATTACTCCAAATTTTCCTAATTTCTATGAAAACCACTTAATGAATTTTGTTGAAATCTGCAATTTACGTTCTAGATAGACATGGAAATAAAATAAATATAAAATACATACATAATTTTAACTAGTTTTCCCAAAATTTTCTATTGAATTTATTGAGTTAAAAAAATATGATTACTTAAAATTTACCTAATTTCTATGGAAGCCACGCAAACAATTTTTATGAAAACTTTAGTTTACGCATTGAATTTTGATAAAACTCTTACTTAACGTTCTACATAGATGTGGAAATAAAATTAATATGAAAACCAAATATAATTTCAACCAGTTCTTCAAAAATTTTTCATTGATATTATTAAATTTAAAAAAATACGACATTACTCCAAACTTTCTTAATTTATATGAAACCCACACAATTAATTTTGTTGAAATCTTCAGTTTCGAATTCTAAATAGATGTAGAAATAAAATAAATGTAGAATCCATAATTAATTTTCATCAGTTTTCCAAAAAAATTTAATTGAAATTATTGTTTTAAAAAATATGATATTACTCAAAATTTTCCTAATTTCTATGAAAGCTACGCAATGAATTTTGTTGAAATACTTAATTTACGTTTTAGATAGATAAAGAAATAAAATAAATATAAAATAGATAAATAAAATCCACTAGTTTTCCCAAAACCTAGTTAAAAAAATATGATTACTTAAAATTTACCTAATTTCTACGGAATTCACGCAATCAATTTTGATGAAATCTTTAGTTTACACAATGAATTTTCATAAAAACTTTACTTTACTTTCTAAATAGACTTGGAAATATAATAAATATAAAATTCGAAAATAATTTCCACCAGTTCGTCCAAAAATTTTCAATGAAATTAAATTTAAAAAAAAAGACATTTTCTTAATTTCTATGAAAACCACACAATAAATTTGGATAAAATTTTTACATATTAATAACAATCTAAATTTAAAATACAGATATAAGTGATTTAAAAATATTCACAAAAGTTTGTTTGTATAAATTTAAATGTATTGTGGATGGGTGGCCTTTATCTCACTCTTGAATCTATTTAAAAATTTTCTTAATTAAAATCTCTGAAAGAGAATATTAATTTGAAAAATTTAAAGAAAAGTAAATTCTTTCTTTCATTAATAATACTTTCAGTAGATCACTTGCGGATGCAATACAAGTTGGATGGTTGGTTAGAGGACACCCAACCACCCTACATATACAAGAAAACCTAAATTAGTAGGCAGAAAGACCTCTGGTCGATTGCCTTTTGACAGATTAATACATTAACACATCATTCATTATTTATCATTTTAATGTAAATATGTACAAAATTTGTCAATAAATATATGTTACTACCTAAATTAGAAATAGTGGAATTAGTTATTTTGCAAAACATTAACAAAAACGCTTCTGTCGGTTTTTGATAACAAAATTAGTTCCTTTATTAAAATATAAACAACCATTTTCTTATAATAATTTTCTGAAAGAAAATATTGTTTTTAAAGAAATAAGACAAATTAATTATGCATTCAGTAGAACACTTGCGAATGATGTACATATTGGAGGGTAGGATAGAGGCCACCCACCCACCCTACATATACATAAAAATCTAAATTCAAAATAATGGTTTATGTATTTTAAAAACATTCACATGAGAATTGCTTTTGATTTTGGTTGCGTTTAATCAAATTAATAATATTTATTCTATTAACTAAATATAGGGCGAGTAGGCGGATTCTATTCTACTCTTTAATCTATAAAAAATAAGTGATTTTTTTTAAATAAATATTATTCCGATTTTTATATTTTTGTCGTCATTATCTTACTTAAAATTTTCCATATAAGCAGTGTTATTACTGGTGTTTAAAATAAAACAAAAACACTGTTTTAATTAAAGTTTCATGAAATATGTAGGGTGGGTGGGTGGCCACTATCCCACCCTTCAATCCTTAGAACATACGCGAGGGTTATACTTGAAAAAATAGTTTATTTATTATCACCACGTATTATATTTCGTATATAAATCAGAAGAAAATATTGCGAAATAATACAGTCAATTTTATGTTATTTCATTTTTCTTTCAAAACACAAAATATCTTATAATTTTTTTCTAATAACGGACAGTTGTAACTCTATAGTTTTTATTTGTTATAATAGCAAGTTGTTAATGAATGATTTCTCGATTTTCCTCTGATTTTTTTTACAGTTCTGTATATTACAAGCCTTTAAGAAATGCAATCTAATTTAATTGCCTCTATGGTTGCTGAATAGCAAATTTGTTACAGAACAATTGATTTTTCTATTCGTCAATTTGTTTTTGTGATTCGTGACTATAATTTTATATATAATTTATTATAATTATACACAATTTTTGGCTTAATATGTAATATGTATAGCTGCACATATTAAAATTTGTTCTTTAATGATCTTATAATTAGAACTGTTTCTATAAAGTGAGTTAATATTTGTATTAAAACTTAAATACATAGTCGCTAATATTTAAGATGAACTATTAAGTCAGTAAATTCAAATAGTTCTTCGCTAGAATATATAAAACTTCCTTTCATACAGCTGCAGGAATTATGTATATTAAGTTAATTAAACGTTTCGCCTTTATAAAACTATGTACGACATAGTAATATATATGAATAGGGAAAGAAGCGATATGAAATTATTAGAAACGCAATTATAAGAATTAAGATTGCTTATTAATATTATTATAAAACTTCTAGTAGGAATTAGTTTCAACATATTTTTATTTAAACCGTTAATGGTTGATGATTAACAATTTTATTTGTCTTAAAAAAAGATGCACAATGGGGCTGATATGAGATTAAACCATTGCCTTTTTTGTCCCAAAATTTCTGATAAGGCTACAAAGGAAAGTCGTTTAGCTCAGGTATGGGGTACGAATGTGTGTACATTCCAACGAATTAGGATTTTAATGGAGGTTTATCGGTGAAGTTTATAAATGTAGGTTAAGCATTGTTACTAGTAATTATGCATTTTAAATGGTTTAAATATCATTAAGAAATAAATTCAACAGAAAAAAATTATAATTCGCCCATATTAATAAATGTTAGTTTGAACGAAAAGCTTATTTGCAGTGAAAATAACGTTTGTGTTGTAAACGCGATATTTATGTCTTTGGTTAAGGACGACACCAGAATATACTTTCAGATTTAGCTCCCAGATCACGAACACGTCCTGCCGCGTTATCCCGGCAGATAAATACAGCGCTAGATATCAAACAGCGGGCGTTGACCAAAACTAACTCCAATCCATCCACCCTTCACATTTCTCGTACCAACCACAAATTCAAGTCTTTTAAAGAACAAGAGACCGTCACCACTTTCCTCCGATATGTACGTCTGTTTATTTTTTTTATGCGGCCCACTAATCCACTTTGAGGTTAGAAGGATGTAACTCCTATATACATATAAGGAATTGCAGGAGCAGAAAAAGAGCGACTGTTGTGAGCGAAATTCACCCTCTGGGAAATCTCTGGCAGACACGTTGAATCGGGCTAATCTGAACGGGCTCCACAATCTACTAGGCGTCGCCGATAGCCCCACAGCCCCAATGCACTGCATCCATCCGATCTGCTGAGAGGCTATCCCAAATGAGCACAGCAAACCTTCTAACGGTCTAACGTTCCGCCAAATCACTTTTCCCTTTTAATCCTCTGTCACCCGGTCCTTATGCAAACAGGAACATGTTGAAGAGAAGTCTAAATATTTTTTACATAAATATTAAAATGTATCTATAATAGAATATAGTTAATAATTAAACATCATAATTAATCATAAATAAATAAATAAATAAATAAATAAACATAAAAGTGTTTCACCAATTCATCTTAATCAAATTTAATTGAAATGATAATATTAATTTCCTGTTAATAGACATTATGAATTTAAGTTTAGTTAATTTTAAGCGAAATAAAATCGACCACATAAAATTATATGAACCAATAACTAAATCATTATAATCAATGTTTGCTTTTCGGTTTCATAAAGAGTATATCGATATAGATAAAACTGTTGTATACTTTCTTCATTTCTATGCTTAGATTGTTGTTCAACAACTTATGGTAATTAACGCCTAGCACTGAAAATATATATCTAAACAATGAAATAAAGTGTAAAAAAAGTATACAAGAGTATTATTTATATATATTTTTATTTTTAAGGTTTAAATTAGAATTTATAAAGCTTATCGTTTGTAGAGCTCTGACATTGTTTCAGGTATTATTGTAAAGGCGATGGAACAATAAATCAATGAATAAAACAGGGGCGGGTAGGAAACGAACCCAGGACCAGCAGGAGTGGGCGGTCTATGTTTACCTTCCAAATCGGGGAAAGTCAAACACAAGCGCCGGGCGAGAGCCGATAGGTAATTAAAGTTTATTCGTCGGATACAAAACGGCTTGTTTATGTTTATTCATTGTTTGGGTAATCTGGACTAAAACATGGGGACGGCCATCTATCATAATATATCCTGTTAACAAGGGCAATGTGAGCCTTCCCTTGCCTTTGCCTCCACGCCTCTCTGCTTAGCTTCATCAATATTTCATAAATAACTAAAGTTTTCTTATTTATGCAAGGCCTTAATCAATAAATCTCAATTACCCTTCATAAAGTGTCAAACTAGCTGGAAGCGTCCTAAGGGTGTAATGTTCGAGCCTCTTCTCTCTCTCTCTCACTCTCCCGAGTATACACGCAGTCATGACCTGTTCTCCATGGAATAAATATAAATATAGAGTGATGATGGCTGCCCTCTTTCTCTATATCTAACTCTGGATGTGTACACATTGTGTGCACAAGATTTCGAAGTTAAAATAATGTAACATGAATTCGTATGCAATGATGTAAAATGGAATATATTACGTATGTTAAATTTTTATTCTTTGTCCGAGTTAAAATTAAAAAAGTATTATTAATATACACAATATAAACGGAATAGGGAAGGAAGAAGTAAAGAAGTTCAAGGAAGTTGGTGAGAATGGTACAAAAGCTGAAGAAAAGCATTAAAGAAAATATTCAAAGTGAAGAATACAGACATTAGGAATTTAATATTCATTTCAGCTTCATTGAAGAATATGCAAATCTATTTGCCAATTTACACGACCAATCAACTAATTGCAAAGTGATATAAAAGAAAAGTGTAGAAATACAGGAAATTATGAGTCCTACAAATACCAGGGAAGACAATTATCAAAAGGAAAACTGTAATTATTAGCACTACTGACAGCTAAACAAGTCAGATATACACAGATAGAAACAAGGTAAGGAACAAAGAAGAAAGCGACAGTAGACATAGTTTTATTAGGAGTAAAAAATTACGGTCGCCAGAACAAGGAAAAATTCGAAAAGCTCACAAAAATTAAAATATAAACTCTATAGATAATATTCAGGATAAAATAAGTTACAAAAGAGAAAGGGACGAGCTAAAAAAGAATTTGAGAAGTTGGTATCAGGAAACGATGTGGTGGGGTTTGTGGAAACATGAATAATAAAGATGGAGGGCGAAATTGTGAGAGTTGATGCAAGGTGAAAGGAAGGATGCAAAAGGATGGTAAGGCAATTCAAAGTAAAATTCATCCAATTTAACCATTGTTTTTATCGACTTGTGACATAAAGAAGCACTTTTTCTATTGCAAGCTTCTTCTTGATTTCTGTAATTAATTAATACAATAATGTCATGTAATATTCACTATTGATAGTTTTGCCTTTATCAAAATAGTCAAGAAACAAAATTCTATGCGCATCCCAAAATACGGATGCCATAATCTTGTCAGCCGACTTTTGAGTTTTTGGTCGCTTTGGGCGACTTTCACCGGTTGCTGTCCACTCAGCTGACAATTTTTTTTATTTAGGCCTGTAGTGGTAGATGTTTTATTCATTGTCATACCAACAAAAAAATCCTTTTTAGTGTTCAGTGTTCAAATCCTTTTTATTTTATTTTTTATTTTTGCTTCTGGTTTGGTGTGAGTAAATGCGGCATTCACTTCGGAAGCAATTTGCGCATGCCTAATTTTTTCATGTAAAATTATAAAGACACTACCTTCAGATATCTTCAAGGTATCAGCTATCTCATACAACTTCATTTTACGGTGTTTTAAAACTCTTTTGTGGATATTTTTTATGTCTTTCGGAGCAACTACCGATTTTGGGCGACCAAAGTGTTCATTGTCATCTATACTTGCACGATCGCGTTCAAATTCAGCATAGCAGTTAATAATAAATGATTTCCCTAGTGCAGAGTCAACATAATGCTTATCAAGCCACTATTTGCCTCAAACAGTATTTTTCCCTATCAAAAACCAGTGTTTAATCAACACTTGAAATTCCTTTCTATCTATTGTCTTGAAAATTACAAAACTGTGCTAAGTTAAACGATTGTAACTTCTAAACTAATAGTCAGAATTTCATAAAATTTTGACCCGTACTGTTTGAAGGTTAGTACTACCAGAAAATCACGTAGGTCTGTCAATAATGTTTCTATTCATGTGTTAGATAGGGGATTTATTGAGTAACGTATACGCTGTCTTTCTGGATTTTAAAGCAGCGTGGGATACTTTGCTAAGGGAAAGATTGGTAGAATATTAGAGAAGGAGAGGAGTGGGTGTAGTAATGGTGGAATGGTGTAAAAGGGCCAACTCCATAAAATAGTAGACTTAAACTGGTTATTCTTGAGTGACCTTTAGTAAAACTTGAGTAAAGGAATTTTATTTATAATCTAACCTTCGTCGCGTTCGGCCATGTCCATATCTGCAGCAGATACACTTGATACCTCATAATAAAACGGCTCATCATCAATGTCTGACAAATTTCGACTAGACATTCTCGAAAATAAATCCTAAGCGTTAAGCTCAAACGTTGACATGGCAAAACAGAAGTTACATTACTCTTTTTCCTGTTGAAGGAATTCTAGTATATTAATACCGCTAATCAAAACAGTTTTGGAGTGCGTCGTCCTAAAAAACTTTGTTTTTTTTTACACCCAAAATTTTTCTTCACCACTACAATATATCTCCACGAAATTTTCATTATCCTCCCACAATTTCGGCTATATATCTCGTCAATCGAACACTACAACTGAAAGATAGGTGATTACGGTGTTGCCCATAAAACTTTAATGGTTTCTCATCAAAATACACCCAGTTCAGGTGTTTTCACCACTGCTCCATCATACATTCCAATGACTTCGGGATGTGACCCTGCACCACAAGTTCCTTAACTTGAAACTTATTTTCTAGAATCTGAAAACATAGAAATTTAATGCTATAGCTAGCAGACTGTCTGGCTCTCCCCTATCTACTCTTCTTACCATCACCATCAATAAAGGATAACATCGAACAATTAAGATGGATGACATAATTTACAAAATTAGTTTCGATTATCTATTGCCTTTCGATTTCTTCTGTCTTCCAATTGAGAAAGATGAAAATTGTTCTAAAGGTCAAGGTGAATTGAAAGGTCATTTGAATGTCAAGGTTATTTTAAGGTAAAGGTTATTTGAATGTCAATATCATGTGAAGGTCAAGATTATTTTAATGCCAATGTCATTTGAAGGTCAAGGTGATTATAATGACAATGTTACTTGAAAGTCAAGGATTTGAAGGTCAAAGTCTATTGAAAGTCAAGGTCCCCTGAAGGTCAATGTAATTCGAATTTAAGGTCATATGAAGGTCAAGGTTAAGAACCTCTTCTGATATTGAATTGGCCGATTCTAGAAGCTTCTCAAGGTGAAAGTAACTTTTAGAATCGGCTAGTTGCCCCTTCCAACGTATATATATATATTGAATTGGAAGAGGTTTCAAGAAAAGAGCAAGCGGACGGTGATTAGAAAAAGGAAGGTATTGATGCTGGTGTATGTCGATGATAATGTGATTTTGGCAAGAGACAAGGGAGAGGTGAAAGAGGTATATGTATAAAAGAGTAAAAGAGGACTGCAAGTGAATGCAAGGAAAACAAAGTGGATGCGATTTAGGAATAGTGGAAGGGAAGGAAGAGTGGATGATTTGGAATGGAAAGGGGAAAATGATTGAGAGAGTAAATAAATTTAAATTCTTGAATTTCATATTTAAATGCATAGATGGTTATGGTGAGCACGCCAAATGGGTACAGTGGAAAGCCAGAAAAGCATGAGAAATGGTGAGGAAGAAGTGGGAAAAATGGTTTTCAGGCAACTTTCAATTGGTGTGCAAGCTATGTGAAGTATATTTATTTATCTATTGCATTCATTGGACTTCTATTCTTAAAAGTACATATATATATAAACAAATAAATTAAACAAAACAACATAAATAAAATTTTGGGCGAAGGAAATACGAGCGGAGTTTATATTTAAAAACGTTTCTCCACTCAAACCCTTTTTACACCGTCATGTTAACAAGCTGATATCATCTCCAACTTCCATAACCATTTATATACTTCTTCATAACGGTTTGGTTGTCCTCTTTATTGGAGGAATTTATTTGCAGTTAATGTTGGCATAAAGGATACATGGCTCATATATTTTGCTCTATGGTGAGGAAAGAAGTATAAATGCATTGAAAAAGAGAACAGTGGTTGTTCCTGAAGCAAATTCTGTCGGTTGAAAGATAAACGCCTGGGTATATTCTGCTAGAGGACACAAATAAAATGAGTATGCATGCGAAATGCGAAGACAATGGAGAGAGTGATGAAGTATGAGATGAAGTTGTGTGAATTGGATAATGAGAGATTGGTGACAGAGGTATGGAGAACGTGCATGGGTATAAGGTTGGGTCAGTGGAGGATGAAACGCAGAATGATGTATAAAGGGGCAGGAGTTCTCGAGAATATTGTGAATGAATGGTTGGAGTTGATCGGAAGGAGCTTATATAATCCAAGGTATGGAAGGTGTCTTCTCAAATGAAGACAAGATTACCTTTACGAGAAATAGATATGAACAGGCAGAGAGAGGAAGAAAAGATTAGATGAGAGAAACTGGGAAGGATACGTGGACTCATGGTGAAGGGATGTGTGAAGAATGGTTGGGAGGGGAAACAGGAAGGTAACAGAATGGATGAAATAGAATGAAGCTAGTGTAAATTGATGTTATGATTAATAATACATGAGAAATACGTCGTTGTGTTATTTTTTCAGTATTTAATTGAATCATTGCACTAGTGAAAGTACTTTAAATGCTTTATGCTTGTATTAACCTATAAATTTAATGCTACCATGGTTTCTCTATTTAACATAGTCTAGTACTTCCCCTGGCGTTCTTGTTTAAGCCAACACGACGGACCTCGTGATGTGAAGAGTGTACGCTCACGTTTTTCCTTCTTTAACATTTTGTAGTTCTACCTCTGTTGTAAATTGTAATTTTCCATGATGAGTTCCAAGTGTTACCGCTGTAGTAAAAGTGTATAATCTGGAGTCGACTGTACTGAGTGTAAAACTGTTTTTCATCATAGCTGTATTAAACGCTATAAGAGATTTTAAAGCTCGCTGTAAAATACTTGCAATAATTATGTTTGGAACAATATTTTAAAATTAATTTAAAATTAAAATCGGTTTGGAATTTTAATAATTCGAATAGATCAAGTTCCTCAATACCTGAATCTTTTGTACATAATGGAGAGGTAATAAATAATATGCAGAGTGTTGTGGATTTATTTGCTTAAGATGTAACTTGTCCTTGCAAAGCTGAGAAAAATATTTGTGTTACCATATTAAGTTCAATAAGGCTTTTGATATTTCAATTACAAATGTTCTAGATGAGCTAGCCAAATTGAAAGCTATCAAGTGGACGAGTCCTGATCGATTATCATCGATTCTGATAAAGCATTGTGCCTTTTCCTTTACTCGTCCAATATGGCTGCTTTTTAATCAATTTGTAATGTCTGGAATATTTCCCTCGTTTTGGTGAACATCCATATTTAAAAATGGGGAAAAAAACTATCGACCGATCTTCATTATTTCCTTAATCCAGAGATATTGGAGAAAAATATTATCCGAAGTCTCTCTGATTGATTTTCTTGTGTTATATCCATTAGACAACAGTTTCAGAAGCGATTGTACTATTTGAAGTAAGCTACTTACTTACAACCAATTCGGCATACACTGTCTAGAGATGAGCCGTGAGTTTGACTTCGTACATACGGACTTTTAAAGGCCTTTGATAGAGTAGACCATGGCATTCTCCTTCAGAAGCTCAAACACTTTGTTATTGACACTGTGATTTTTGACTGGCTTGAATATTATTTAGTTGGTAGAACTCAATCTGTTTGAAGAGGTAGTTTCTTGTCATCGGAGTTTATTGTTACTTCTGTGGTACCACAAGGGTCGCATTTAGGACCGTTGTTGCTTAATCTTTTTATAAACGATGTGGTCCAATCCAAATGTATGCTTTTAGCCGATGATATAAAGATATTCAAAGATATAACGAATATCCGCAGTTATTACAGTGAGATCTCCATCGATTCGATTTCTGGTGTCATCTAAATGGTAGGCATTTCAATATTGATAAATGTAATATTATTAAAATTTTAAAAAAGAGATCTTAAACCACTAGAAATTACGTTTTAAATGGCACTTAACTCTCTAGGTTAACGTCGACTAAAGACCTTGGCGCTATTATTTCCAACAACTGGAGTTACTCTGATCACATAAGCAACATTACATCGAAAGCTTATTGTGATCTAGGATTTTTAAAACGTAATAGTGGGAAGTTAAAAGACATTTAAACTATATTCTTTATTCGTCTTTAGTTCGCCTTCATCTTCAATACTATTCTGTAATTTGGAATCTCTGTATTAGCTATGAAATTGATAGAATTGAGCGTGTTCAGAAAAAAATTATAAAGTTCCTTATATCAATTAATAAATCATTTGAAATTAGAAAGATCAATTATAACATCTAGAAAATGTATAAGTAATATTGTTTGTACGGATAAAAATTATTGCAATTTCTGTAAAATACATTTTGTTTTTCATTTCAATATTGATGTGAATTTAGCAAATAAAGTATATAATTTCACGAGGAAAAAAATTCAAAATTACTTTAGACATCTGGTCATTTATAATAAAAGTACCACATACATCAGTGGGACATAAAATCGTCCTTTTTTTTGCGAGGTAAAAAATTCAGTCCGAATTGTGGGGGCCGCCGATATTACCGGCTCGGTATAATATACGGGGCACGAGCGGTTCAAGTCTAACGTGAACAAAAATTGATTGCAGCTCATTTATCAAAGATTTCCGCAAAATGAAATGCAGCAGTCCCCCCATGAAAAATAACGGGAGATGAGAGAGAAATGGTTAATAGCTCCGTTTTCTTCTTTATGTACGCTGCATGCGTTCGGAAGCTTTGAGAGGCGTCTGTCATGCAGAGGTCCTTTTACTGTTGCCGTGTCTTTATTGCTGCGCTCATAGACTTAGATTGCGTATGATATGTGATGCGGATTTACTCGACTTTAGGACTTTAGGAAATAACGCATCATCGTATGAAATGGAATAGAAACCACACAGCACACTAACAATAAATTCTACAATATTTGTTTAAACGATTATACACAATACCGTTTTTATTTATAAATATATAAAACCCAATGAACATCTATAATAAATTTCTGCTTCATTAAAGTCGAAAAATTGTGTTTTGTGTTGCACAGATGCAGCTATTTAATATGATTTGTTCATTTTTATGATATTGCAACCGCGCGCATTGTTTTTAATTCTGTTTTAGTGCATAGCTCGGAATATTCAATGTAATAATTTACATGAAAAAAAGCATGCGTTCCCTGGTTGATTTTATTATAAAGTATGATAAAAGGGTGCAACTGAATTTCGCACGCTAATTTTGGTCCGTGAGTTTTTAATTTTTTGGGGCCACGCATTTGACTGTTACTATCTGTTATATTTACAGTATACGCATTAATTAATTATCATGATCGATTTGAGTAAGCATTAATTACTTAATTGAACATTGCACTACTTTTTGGAATTGAATTGAAACATCATTTATCGATTCCGGACAAATGAACTAGACATGTAATTATTACCTGGTAATATGAAATGATCAAATACGTCATTGGATTGGAATGCATAAAATAAATTAAATTACAACCAGTGAAATCTCTTTGTGATTTATTATTGCGTCAATGAGTATTATAAATTGTAAATATAAGTGAATAACATGTTTTTAATTGAGATATTTAATAAATTATTTATCTAGATAAATTAAGTAAATTACAATACAATACCATTGTGTATATAAATTATTTGACATGATAAGTAAACTTCAAAATGTTATTTGTGATTTAATTGTTTACATCATAATAACGAGTCAATATCGTTTTATTTGTTACATGTTTAGGGTGTAGAGGCGACGTAATGTATGCGGAAAATCGTAAATATCCAAAGGCGTATTATTACAGTCTACCCTAATTTAATATCGCTGTTTACCTGCCTACTTTAAAATATACAAATGTGTTGTATAGCGATTCCTACTTAGAAAAATATTGCGCACAATGCCTCTAAAATATGTAATAATGTTTCCGCTCTGCGCGAAAGTATTATTGCGGCGTAGCGGGGGGAATGTAATTGAAATAACAATATTCGCGGGCTGGTGTTTTCTGGAGAAGGAACGCGAATTAAACAAACATGTATTCTCGAGCAAACATACCTGTATATGGGTGTGTGCTCGTCTTTGTACCAGACGACAAGAACGACGCTGTCATTCGGTGCTGGAGCTGTCAGATCGCAAGGCAACAATGCCGTTCCCTTTACGATGGCCTGAACGTGTGCCACTATTCCACCTGAAACATACAACAATACTCATCAGGTACACTAATATAGAGAATCTTCATTATATAAGTACATATATGTTGTACAACTCTGTCGCATAAAATTATTTAAGCATAAGAAGATACTGTGGCCTCTATCCCATCCTACAGTAAGTAAAACATCATCAAAAATTATTTGAAAAATCTGTATGAATATATCTTTAAAAATTCTAATTACTTTGTGTTTATTTATATTTCACAATTATAATTAAAACCCTCGCTAATGTTTTACTGATTGGAGGGTGGGATAGAGGCCACCCACCCACCCTACATATATATAATAACTTTAATTGCTAATAGTTGATGATTTTGCTGCTAAAAACAATCAAACACTTTATGTAATCAAAAATAAAACAAAATCAAAATTTATATATAAATGTTTTTCTACATCTAATCTTAACTCATTTAGATTTAAAATCTACCCACCCATCATGCATACAAATTTTATTAATTTCCTCACCCAAAGATTTAACCTTTTGAATTTCCTTTTTATTCAAAACGTTTTGTAATTAATTTGTTTCCAAACCGCGAAACGATCAGTAATTGAAATTTATATTTATATGTAGGGTGGGTGGGTGGCCTCTATCCCACCCTCCATTCAGTAAAACATCATCAAAAATTATTTAAAAAATTTGTATGAATAAATCTCTGTAAATTGCAATTATTTTATGTTTGTTTGTATTTTACAACTTATAATTAAAACCCTTGCATATGTTTTACTGATTGGAGGGTGGGATAGGGGCCCCCCACCCACCCTACATATTCATGATAACAACAGTTGCTAATCGTTTATGATTTTCCTGCTAAAAACCATCAAACCCTTTATGCATTAAAAATTAAAACAAACTCAAAATTTAGATTTAAATATAAATAACTTTCTATAAATAATCTTATCTAATTTCGATTTAATATCTGTCCACCCATCACGAATCAAATTTTTACTAATTTACGCACTCAAAAATTTTAACTTTTGATTTTTTTTTTCAAAAAGTTTTATAATTAATTTGTTTCAAACCGCGAGACAATCAGTAATTGGAATTTATATGTATATGTAGGGTGGGCGGGTGGCCTTTATACATTCTACAATCAGTAAAACATCATCAAACATTATATAATTTTCTTTTTAAATAAATCTATATAATTTTGCAATAATATTATGTTTATGTGAGTTTTACAACTTTAAATTAAAACCCTCGATTATGTTTTACTAATTGGAGGGTGGGATAGGGGCCACCCACCCACCCTTCATATACATGACAACTTTAATTACTGATCGTTGACGATTTTGCTGTTTACAAAACAATAAAATCTTGTATGTAATGAAAAATAAAACAAAATCAAAATTTAAGTTAAAATATAAATGACTTTTTAAAGCTAATCGTATCTAATCAAGGTTTAAAATATTCCCACCCATCATGCATTAAATTTTTTCTCACATAAAAATTTTACCTTCTAAATTTCTGTTTATTCAAAAAGTTTTGTAATTAATTGACTTCAACCCGCAAGACGATCAGTAATTGAAATTTATATGTATATGTAGGGCGGGTGGGTGGCCTCTATCCCACCCTTTAGTCAGTAAAACATCATCACAAATTATTTAAAAAAATTTCTATGAATAAATCTCTGCATATTGCAATTATTTTATGTTTGCTTGTATTTTACAAATTTTAATTAAAACCCTCGCTTATGTTTTACTGATTGGATGGTGGGATAGAAGCCACCCACCCACCCTACATATACATAATAACTATAATTGTGAATCGATGATAGTTTAGATTTAAAATCAGCCCACCCATCATGCATAAAAATTTTATTGAGTTTTTCACTCAAAAGTTTCATCTTTTGAATTTCTGATTTATTAAAAAAGTTTTTTAATTAATTTTATTCCAAACCGCGAGACGATCAGTAAGTGAAAGTTATATGTATATGTAGGGTGAGTGGGTGACCTCTATCCCACCCTCCAGTCAGTAAAACATCATCAAAATTTATTTAAAAAAATTGTATAAATAAATCTCTGCAAATTGCAATTATTTTATATTTGTTTTTATTTTACAAATTTTAATCAAATTCCTCGCTTATGTTCTACTGATTGGAGGGTGGGATAGAGGCCACCCACCCACCCTACATATACATGATAACTTTAAATACTAATTGTTGATGTTTTTGTTGCTAAAAACAATAAAACCTTGTATGTAACAAAAAATAACACAAAATCAAAATTCAACTTTAAATATAAATGACTTTCAATAGCTAATCTAATTTAATTTAGATTTAAAATCTGCCCACCCATTATGCATACAATTTTTTTCACTCAAAAATTTTACCTTTTGACTTTCTTTTTTATACAAAATTATTTTGTAATTAATTTTCCTCCAAACCACGAGATGATCAGTAATTAAAATTAATATGTATATGTAAGGTGGGTGGGTGGCCTCTATCCCACCCTCGAATCAGTAAAACATCATCAAAAATTATTTTAAAAATTTGTATGAATAAAACTGTAAAAATTGCAATTATTTTGTTTTTACTTATATTTTACAACTCATAATTAAAACCCTCGCTTATGTTTTGCTAATTGTAGAGTGGGATAGAGGCCACCCAGCCACCCTACATATACATGATAACTTTAAATAATAATTGTTGATGATTTTGTTGTTAAAAACAATAAAACTTTGTATGTAATATAAAATAAAACAAAATCAAAATTTATGTTTAATTGTAAATAACTTTCTAAAGCTAATCTTATCTAATTTAAATTAAAAGTTTGCCCACCCACCATGTAATACATTTTTAGTAATATACTCACTCAAAAATGTTTACCTTTTTAATTTCTTTTTTATTCAAAAGTTTTGTGTTTAATTTCATTGGATACAGCAAGACGATAAGGAATTATTGTTTATATGTATATGTAGGGTGGGTGGGTGGCCTCTAACCCCCATCTAATCAGTAAAATATCATTAAAATTTATTTGAAAGATTTGATTTAATTAATCTATTACATTTTGCAATAATGTTTTATTTATTTACGTTTTAAAACTTTTAATTAAATCCTTGCTTATGTTTTACTGATTGGAGGGTGAGTTAAATTATGTTCAATAATTGTTGTAAGATAAGAATTATTTTTCTCATTTTTATTTCCAACAATTCTCCATCGGTAAATTAACATTTTATCTTTCAACTTGCGTGGGTGTGGGATTTTATTTCAACGAATAAAAATTAAATGTGCAAATATTAAGTTAGGTCCAATATACATATTATATTTGCAAGCAGAATATAAATAATTTATTCCGTAACTTTGCCTGATATATAATGTCTAAAGGTTAATTAAACAGTTTTTGTTTTTCTCGTACGTTGCGTTGTAAACATCAAAGTAAATTCGGATCGAACACTTTCCTATGCACAAGCATTTTCGAAAAACATTATAAATTGGGTTTATATACTTATAGTTAACATAAATTTGCCTATTATTTTAATTCGTAAATATTCGCTGGAAAATTATAATACAAAATACAACTCTAGACAAATAGTTGGTGGCCTAGTTATATTCATTGATGAAAGAACAGAATATAAAATTATAACAAACATGTCAATAAATAATGTACAAATATTAACAATACAAATCGATTTAGATAACACTATAATAACACTCATATACAAACCACCGTACATTAATACAGAAATTTTGACAAACTTTTTAAGAACCCAAATTTGGGCCACTAGAAGGCCTCTGACACAGGGTTATTCTTTTGTTGAAATTTTGAATAACAATTTCGCATAAATGTGGCTGTATTTCACCAATAACACACCGTATTTCCTCTTTGAGATGTTCAACTGTTTTAGGCTTATTCGCATACATCTTTTCCTTCACATAGCCCCAAAGAAAAAAAAGTCCATCAGCGTTAGATCGCACGATCTTGGTGGCCAATTTTGATCACCAAATCAAGATATGACTCGGCCTGGTCTGCAATAATACCATTGTTTCACGTGCAGTGTGGCAGGTCGCACCATCTTCCACATCAATTATATCCAATTGGGGCCACAAAAACTCCGTTAACATTTTGCGATACCACACACCATTAACAATTAGCGTATTTCCAACCGCATTTAAAAAAATATATATATGTATCTTAATCACTCCGCCAGTTGAAAATGTGCACCAATCAGTTACTCGCAGTGGATGCATTGTTTTTTTGAATATCACACGAGGATTTTCAGCCTGATAGGGATCTAGCGCAAATGTTTAAACATTATATGGCTCCATTATTATATCTGAATATATTATAGATAATATTAAATTACATATTTTTTCGTTGAGAAATAATAATTTAAAATAATCTTTTTAAAGCTTCTATAAAACTAAATCATTATTAATCCCTCAATGAACTGAGTGATACGTAATAAATGTGTAAAACTTTTGAATGTTCATAATTATAATGAATATAAGAACATGCGAAATAATAAATAGTTTCATTAGTGAAGCGTAAGCTTTTTAACATGAAATTGCAGCAGAATTCTTTATGCATCACCTGCATTGCATCACACACACACACGGTGTACGCTCCAACACAACGAAATAATTTAATAAGCCCACCGCAGAGAGTAAAAATATTGGCCAAACTAAACCATTACGTAAAGGATAATTATTCATTCAGCAACTTAATTCTACAAAGTAGAAAATATGTGGCCCCTTTCAGTTTAGCCACGTAACGAAAAAAATATTAGTTTGAAATTTGTATATTGGTAAATTTTCATCTATCCATAAGCATCAACAATGGTCAGTTTTTGATTTTAATCATGTCGATAATTTATTTGTAGCAACAATTTAATGTTTCCACTTTACTATGGGTAAAATTCGTAATTCGTGTATATAAAACATGAATAATATTATTTTATTCTAAATATTATACAATTACCGTATTGTGTGTAATGGATTGTCACGTAATACAATTTTAAAAATAATATACAGTGGTTTAAAGTTATAAGCTATATTTATAAAATGTGTATTACGTTTTAATGCTGCAGACAATACATATTCATATTTGAATCAATAATAATTGGCATTTGTATCGTTTGTCACGTATTTATTTGATTTATTGGATTATTGTGTTAATCGCTTGATTGATCTAAAATGGAAAATTCGTTAAAGCACAAATAAAATAATTGACACGTTTCCATTCAGCTTAGTTCGTGACATAAAGATAATGATTTTATCGGATATGGATATATATTTATTTACGTATTTATTTACTTTACAAGATCTATTAAAAAACAATGGTGATTCTCTAAACTACCCTTCAATCAGTAAAACATTAGAGAGGGTTTTAATTTAAAGTCGTGAAACGTAAATAAACATAACATTACAGCAAAATGTAATTGGTTTATTCAAACAAAGTTTTCAATTAACTATTGATGATGTTTTACTAACTAGAGGATGGGATAGAGGCCACCCACCCACCCTACATATACATATAAATTACAATTACTGATCGTCTCGCGGTTTGGAGTAAAATTAATTACAAAACTTTTCGATTAAAAAAGAAATTAAAAAGGTATACATTTTTGAGTAAGTAATTTAGTAAAAATATGATGCTTGATGGGTGGGCAGACATTACGTTTTAATTAGATAAGATTAGCTATAAAAAATCATTTATATTTAGACTTAAATTTTGATTTTGTTTTATTTTACATTACATACAAGATTTTATTGATTTAACTAGCAAAATCATCAACGATCTGCAATTATAGTTATCATGTATATGTAGGGTGGGTGGGTGGCCACTATCCTACCCTCCAATCAGTAAAACATAAGCGAGGGTTATTTTTAAAAGTTGTAAAATATAAAGAAACACAAAAGAATTGCAATTATGAGATTTATTCATAGAAATTTTTCAAATAATTGTTGATTATGTTTTACTGATTAGAAGGTGGAATAGAGATTTGTAAAATATAAATAAAAACAAAATAATTGTAATTTTTTAGAAATCTATTCATTAAAATTTTTCCAGTAAATTTTGATGATATTTTATTGATTGCAGGGTGGGATAATTGCCACACACCCACCCTACATATACATATAAATTTCAATCACTGTTCGGCTCGCGGTTTGGAGTAAAATTAATTACAAAACTTTTCGATTAAAAACGAAATTAAAAAGGTAAAATTTGTGAGTAAGTAAGTTAGTAAAAAATTGATGCTTGACAGACATTAAATTTAAATTAGATAAGATTAGCCATAGAAAATCATTTATATTTAGACTTAAGTTTTGATTTTGTTTTATTTTACATTACATACAAGGTTTTATTGATTTCACCAGCAAAATCATCAACGATCTGCAATTATAGTTATAATGTATATGTAGGGTGGGTGGGTGGCCACTATCCTACCCTCCAATCAGTAAAATATAAGCGAGGGTTATATTTAAAAGTTGTAAAATATAAATAAACACAAAAGAATTGCAATTATGGGATTTACTCATACAAATTTTTCAAATAATTGTTGATAATATTTTACAGATTAGAAGGTGGGATAGAGGCCACCCACCCACCCTACATATACATATAACATTAAATTCCTTATTGCCTCTTTGTATCCAATAAAATTAATTACAAAACTTTTTGAATGAAAATGTAATTAAAAAGGTAATATTTCTAGTAAGTAATTTAGTAAAAATTTGGTGCATGATGGGTGGGCAGATTTTAAATCTATATTATATAAGGTTAGCAATAGAAAGTTACTTATGTTTAAACTTAAATTTAGATTTTCTTTTTATAACATATAAGGTTTGATTATTTTTAGCAGCAAGATCATCAACGATAACAATTAAAGTTATCATGCATATGGAGGGTGGGTGGGTGGCCTCTATCCCACCCTTCAACCAGTAAAACATAAGCAACGGTTTTAGTTAAAATTTGTAAAATATATATAAACACAAAGTAATTGCAATTTTTAGAGATTTATTCATACAAATTTTTCAAATGATTTTTGATGATGTTTTACTGATTGGAAGGTGAAATAGAGGCCACCCGCCCACCCTACATATACATATAAATTTCAATGAATGATCGTCTCTCGGTTTGCAGTAAAATTAATTTCAAAACATTTTAAATAAAAAGAAATTCAAATGGAAAAATTGTTATGTGAAGAAATTAATAAAATACATATACATGATGGGTGGGCAGACTTTTAATATTAATTAGATAAGGTTAGCTTTAGAAAGTCATTTATATTTAAACCTAAATTTCGATTTGGTTTTAGTTTTTATTATATACCAGGTTTCATTATTTTTTGTAGCAAAATCATCAACGATTTGTATTTAAAGTTATCATGTATATGTAGGGTGGGTGGGTGGCCTCTATCCTACCCTCCAACCAGTAAAACATAATCGAGGGTTTTAGTTCGAAGTTGTAAAATGTAAACAAGTATAAAATAATTGCATTTTTTAATTCATGTATTCATATAAATATTTCAAATAATTTTTGATGATGTTTTACTGATTGAAAGGTGGCATAGAATTTATTTTGATGTTATTTCAACTTTAATATTGGCTTTTATCCTTCAAAATTAAATTGAATTAACGTTCTATTTTGAAAATGTAATCTATATTATAAATATATGATGTGTTATATGATTTTATTAGTTCAAATATATACAGTTTCAAGTGCTTGTAAATTTATTTACGAACACATTTTTCCGCACATTTTTGTAAATTTAAAATAGTTCAAAAAGTCATTGATGTGCAAACATACCAGTGGAACGTACGTACGCCAATAATAAAATTCCCTACATATGGCATGGAATTGTGTTAATTAACGTAAAATCAAATGTAATCCAGAATATAAATTTACTTTAAAAGCATGGGAAATATCCATTTAAAAGGACTAAACAATTTCACGCCGCAACACCGCACTCACTCACTCTCTCTTTCTCTCTCTCTCTCTCCTACCCACGCACCCCTTTTGCCCGTGCCACTTTCATATTTCACAGCTGGAAAGTTTTTTCAATACCAGAACCATTTTATCGAGTTAGAACAGTCTAAATTTCCGGTTGTCGGATTTCCATCAAAAACAAGAGGGCGTGTGTCCTAACGAATATCAATGTTGTCGGCATTCTGAAGCCCGGACCTAACATTTAGCGTTGCAGTCAAATGAACGCAAGTTTTACTATTTTTCCCGAGACCCTATTTACCCTAATAATTCGCTTCTGTAATTGGGAATAATCCCACTGTTCAATTTATCTTATTTGCACATTAATTAATGGAAATGTGGGTATTGACGTTGGAATGTATGGCCACTATGTATTCTAATTTATATTTGGTTACGTTTTGTATTTCGACTATAAAATAGTTTTGGATTATTTACATGTATATTACATTTGAAATTTATATTATTGTTATAATCTTTATATTTATTTATAGAAAAAGGGATAAGAAGGTCGTAGGTCTGGAACATTAGGAAGTCGATAGGGATGGGGTTTGAAGATTTGATTAGAGCAATAACAGATACTAAAACATATTGACACATATTTTACAGATTTTAAGCAGAATGCTTAATAAATTAAGTATAAAGAGAAATAAATATCTACAGTTGTAGAAAGAAATCGAATAAATGGGAATATTCATCATCAACAGAGTTCGAGTGGAAGAACATTCCGAAGAATGAAGTTCATCTGTGATTCCTGTGATTAAAATTTAGTGTATTTTTTATGCATCTGTATTTTAATGTATTATGTTAACAGGTAATCCAAAGCATTATAATAAATATGCTGAAATAGTCACCAACCTAAGGAAGAAGATTTAGGTCCTTAAATATATATATATATATATATATATATAATACTTTTATATAAATAAAAGTATTTAATCACTTTCAAATATATATATTGTATAAAGCTACAATTGTTTCACCACTCTGTAGCTTATTCAGGCGAGAAATTGATTAAAGAGTTTTATTTATATAAAAGTGAAGATGAACTTTCAAGAGTTATCAGCCTTATATATATATATATATATATATATATATAATAATAATAATTTACAGTAAATTCATATTTCGTTTTCGCCTTAATAATATAGTATATTCTCTGTGCATATTAAAAACTTCATAAACAAAGTTTACACAATATAATTAAGCTAGACAATGTTATAGATTACAAATTACTTTTGTGTAGCGAATCAATGCGGAGGACTATAATACACCATCGAAGATTCATGGGCATATTCAACCGTGCATCTAGAACAAAGACTGATTTAATGTCGAGCAGACAAAGGTTGCTTTAAGTAGAATGTAATTAGTCAGTGGAGCCGTATATGTTAATATAACATTTAATAATAACTAACATCATTTTTAAAGGTTAGTGCACAAAACATCAACAAAATAATATAATATTAATACAAGTGTATAAAAAATATTAATAACAATGAAATAAAAACTACAGCTTTTCATTTGACAGTTAGGAATATCAATATACAGCTTATTAGGCAGAATAATCAGTCTTGCGAGTGACAAAGTATCATTACTATATCCAATCGAATCGTTTTTCATTAACAAAGAACTATTATGATATGGCTACTTTAACATCAAATACCATCTGATATATAATTACTGTTCCTAACTCGAAACGTGCATTCCACCGTAATAAAATAGACGAATTGCAATTTAATAGTACACTGAAACGAAATGTTTTTTTAAAGTACGCTTCGGCATTATAATCACGTCATTCAACATTTACCCCCCAACTTCTATCGTGTTTTTATATCACGAAATAATGTTGATAAACGTATAGACAGAATGGTGGAATACATAATTAATTGTATTCATTTATTCATATACGTTACCAACAGCGTAAATCACACATTTCTCATTATCATGGTAATGAATTCCTGGGCACGATATCAAAGTTTCTTACCGGTTAAATCCGAAACACAACAAAAAAAAATCATTAAACGTTAATAACATTTTAAAACTAGAAATTTAAATATAAATGAAATTTTCTATAAAAAGAAGACTGTAATAGATGTACTGTACTAATTATGTTCATTAAATTGTATATAATATCTGATCAATTGAAAATATTATTGGAAATCACTTTATAAACCAAAAATGTATTAAATTTATTATTAAAGAATATGTTTAATTAGTCAATACAATCAGATCTTCGACAATAGATTAATAAAAGATGATTACACTCCATAAAATGTTTTGATTTGGTGATGAGTAAAGGATTTATGTCCAATATCGGTGCAGCTTGATTATCATTGCAGATTGTTATGTTTTGCTTGTTTCCTAAATCAGCTTCTACCTTTGTCAGGTGTATTGCTTCTTTTGCACATTCTGTTAGAGCCACATATTTGGATTCAGCAGTTGATAGGGCCACCGTCTTCTCTTTTCTTTATTTTCAGCTGAGAGCACAACCATTCTTTATGAAGCAATGGTCATTATAAGATCTTCTATCAAGAGAGCAGGATACCCAGTCTGCATCAGCATATCGTATCAATTCAGTATCTCCATTCCTTAAGAATGTTAACTTCACTATTGCCCTGATTAATTAAAAAGCACTAAAAACCTTTCTTCACAATTTTATTTAAATTAACAGATATATATTTCGGACACAAAGTGACCATTATCAATGTTTTAATACTGATAATGGTCACTTTGTGTCCGAAATATATATCTGTTAATTTAAATAAAATTGTGAAGAAAGGTTTTTAGTGCTTTTTAATTAATCAAGTTTACCTTCACGTAACTCACAAAAATCAAACTCACTATTGTCCCTCTTTGGTACCTGAGTACTCTTTTAGCAGCTTTCCAGTGTTTTACACCTGAGTAAGCATTGTATTTATCTGTGGCGTGTCAAGTTTCTGCAAGGTAAGTTGAAAATTGGTTTTCTTCTCTTTTTAGTTTTAAACCTGTCTTTAAGGGTGTTGAGATAGGCTTTGAATCTTGCATTTCGAATTTCTTTAATTCCTCATCAATATGTCTGCTCTGGTCCATTGTTATGTATTCTTTTCTCTGAAACAGTAATTCAGTTCACCCAAGTCTTTCATATCAAATTTTCTTTACTTCATTTAATTTCTTTTCATTTGAGTAGAATATTAGGTCATCAACAAATATTGTAATTATAATTTCATCGCCACATTTCTTCAATATGTATACACAAGGGTCTGCGTACGATGGTCCAAAACCAATGTTTCGTAGTTCAGAATCTAATCTTTTATAGCATTGTCGTCCTGATGGTATTTTTTAAGCAGACAGACTTAATTTCCTTTAAATTTTCTCAAATTCTTCAACATTACTTATGCTTTATTGAAAATGGTTAGGACATTCTTCTACCATAATCTCGGTTAATTATTTTTCCAAACAAGTAAATAAAATCAATCTTATTTAAATGTTACACTTTAAACTTTCAGTCATTATAATTAACTTTATATTAGGAAACAGTATTGATTAAAACAGGTGTAGTTATTTGAAAGGTTTTCATCAATATATTTCGCGAGTTGACCTGTATTTGTTGAAAACATTACCTAAAAATAATCCATAATAATTCGTGACAAATAGGATTAATTAAAACTCTGCATATCGTTATTATCGATTCGGCGTGATAATGCACGTAGTAGAATAATCGACATCGTAAATATTTGATGGGGGATAAATAAGCCCCCCCTATTTACGTATGCGAGTGGTCCGATATCAACGGTATTATTTCATGAAGTCGCACTGCAGACCATATCATTAAACATCTTTCTCTCTTACTCGCACACAAACACACGTATAAACTCTATTTTATATTTAATTCTAGAAAATAAAACTGGAGGAACGAAATAGGGAGATAGCCTGGTGGCCCGCAATACGATCTTATCGCCACATCCAACTCGGAATTTACTTAAACTTTTGCTAATCAACAAGAAATTATTACTTACCGTTATCTGATATCTTTGAAATTCTAATTTGCTACCAAAGACTTTAATTTGAATTCGTGATTTTAATAAAGTTTATTGATATGTGTTTGTGATATAATGAAGTGGAAACATTTGTTTATTTTGATTAAATGTGAAATGTTATTAATTATTTATTAAGTGCTTAAAATCACTATTTAGATGTTTTGTTATATAAATAGTATTTATTATTTATTTTAAATGACTTATAGTTGTACTTTGATGTCTCTAATTAATTTAGGGATTAAAATGTGTATCAAAATTAGGTATTACATAGTTTATTGTGTATTATAATTCAGAACAAGCATATAATAATAGTGCCCATTATATATGTACGTCATGTTACAGGGTAATACAACTGTATTCTATATATAACGCTACGAAATCCGCTGAATAACTAATAGCATTTCGGTAAGTTAATTGTGAATGTGTGAAAAACAATAGAAATTTGTTGTACAAAGCAGACGTTACATGAAGAGATTAGAGACGAATATTTCACAAAGCAACGTATTATTTATGCAATTACGAGGGAACGTGGAGACAATAAGCTTAAGTTTTACATTTTACATACTTGTGAAGCTTCAATTAAGAATATAATGTATATATATATATATATATATATATATATATATATACATATATATTTTATTTAATTATTAAGAAACGTGCAAAATCGTACTATAAGACAGAAAATGCCAGTCATTGCCGACACGTGAGAATAAGGGACATATACATTGATACATTGTACATTACCGTTGTACGAATTGACAAGTCAGTTATATAAAAAAGTCATGTGAGTAAGTCCTATTGTTGAATTAATTGCATTGACAAGCGTTTCTAATTTAATAAATGTAGACCCTCACTTCTCGCCAGAAATAAATAATTACAGTGTTTATTGTGTCGGTTTGCCCTATAAGATCTAAAAATAGGATAATGAATGTATTTTATTCTAATAAAATGTTTTTATTGTAAATATATGGTAAATAAAACACTTTATAGAAATGAAATAAATAGCCTTTTTAGAAAATTGTAAGGAAAATCATCACTTTTTTATGTTTCTCTACATTTTACAGCTTTTAATTAAAACCCTCGCTTATGATTTATTAATTGGAGGGTAGGATAGAGGCCACCCACCCACCCTACATGATAAGTTTAAATAATAATTAATTGTTGATGATTTTGCTGCTTAAAAAACCATAAAACTTTGTGTGTAATAAAAAATAAAGCATAATCTAAATTTAAGTTTAAATATAAATGACATTCTATAGCTAATCTTATCTAATTTAGATTTAAAGTCTGCCCACCCATCGTGCATAAAAATTTTATTAATTTTCCCACTCAAAAATTTTACCTTTGAATTTCTTTTTTATTCAAAAAGTTTTTTAATTACATTTATTTCAAGCTCCAAATAATTGAAATTTATCTGTGTATGTAGGGTGGGTGGGTGGTTTCTATTCCACCTTTCAATCAGTAAAAAGTCATCAAAAATTAATTGAAAAAATTGTATGAATTGATCTATAAAAATTGCAATTATTTTGAGTTTTTACAACTTCTAATTAAAACCCTGGCTTATGTTTTACTGATTGGAGGATGGATAGAGGCCACCCACCCACCCTACATATACATTGCAACTTTAATTGATAATCGTTGATGATTTTGCTGCTAAAAACAATAAAACTCTTTATGTTATAAAAATAAAACAAAATCATAATTTAATTTTAAATATAAATAACTTTCTATAGCTAATCTCGATAGCAATTGGAAGATTTTTTATAGCCTTCGTTCTTACTTACCATTTAAGTATCATCGGATGACTTTGAATCACTTAAAAATAACCTCTAATACTCATTGAATTACCAAAGGAAACTTAGAATGATCTTTTAAAAGATGATTTTTGAATTACCTTGAATGATTTTTTTATGCTTGATTGACTGAAAACAGCCTCAAATGACTATAAGTGTTACCTGATGACCTTAATTGACTTTTGGCGATGATCTTTTATAATTTTCTTTCTTCCTTGCCATTTAAAAAGGTTGACTCTGACTCACTTTAAAATAATTATTAATAGTTTAATTCAATAACTAGAGAGAACCTAGAATAATCCTGAGATAAATGACCTTAATGACTATTGAATGACCCAAAACGATTTGTTCATATTTGTATGACTTAGAATGGCCTTAAATGATTATATGTGTCATCTTATAACCATTATTCTTTAGTGACTTTCGGCGGTCATTGTATGATCTCTTATGACCTTCAATCATCACTGGATGACTTTAGTGAATGGTTTTCAATAACTATGCGATAATTTTAAATAACTTCAAATTACTGTTCTTGAAATTCCCGACCTTAAATGATATTGAAACGTATTTCCATTTTATATAAATGGAGGAATATGAATTAAATCTTTACCTTTTTTGGATAATCTTATATAACCTTGAATAACTGTTAGATGACCTTGAAATATAAATGGATGACCTAGAATTACGTTAAATGGTCCTTTGATGATTGTAACTATATAATTAAGGATGAAATGTAAAATTTAATTTACGGAAAATCTACTTTATTAGTTTTCTACAGTAAAAATTATTATATCTTCAAACAAACTCATTTTGATTTTATTTATATTATTGGTTTTTGAGTTGGGTGAAGAGAAATTTCAATTAATAAAACACGTTGGAATTAACTTTCTTCACAATTTATTTTGTACTTACGTATACATTTAATGTACATCTAGTAAATTAAAAAAAATAAATTGTGAAGAAAGTGAATTCTAATGCGTTTTATTAATTGAAATTTCTCTTCACGTAACTCAAAAACAAATAATATAAATAAAATCAAAATGAGTTTGTTGGAAGGTCTAATAATTTTTACTGTAGAAAACTAATTAATAAAGGAGATTTTATCATGCCTTGCTTTAACTTATTAGTTTTTTCTATGAATTTTTCTTTATTGTAAAAACCTTCTTTTCCTTTTAAATTAAACAACTCCTTTATACAAATAAAGGAGATACCTTTTAAGTACAATACACGTATTTATTATTGTTTATTAATTACATTACACAATTTCAAAACGCTAGTAGTTGTAAAAAATAACAATACCAGCGTTTGTAATTAAAAAAAATCCATTATAACGTAAGATGGGTGGTTTATATTATATTGTACGTTTATTTTATGTAAATATGTTTTCGATTAACTTACGAGGAGTTATTTTAATCATCCTAAATCATACAGATAAATTTTGTAGGTGAACAAATTGTTTAAAAGCTTTGTTGTAATTGATGTTTAAAAACATATTAAAGCAGTGTTGTAGTGTAAGTTTCATTGTGTATGTAGGGTGGGTGGGTGGCCACTATCCCACCCTTCGATATTTTTAACATCAATAAGGGTTTTAATTGATTTTTTATATCATTCACCACTTCTTCACTTTTTTAGATTTGAACATTTTAACCAATTACACACAATTAATTACATAAAAAGCAATTCATTGGTTAAAATGTTTAAATTTGAAAATTCAAAATAAATGTATGTATACAATGAGTGTGTGTTGATTATCCCACCCTAAAGTTAATATAATTGTAAGAAAATTATCAACACTGTGTCAAGAAATTTAATATATAATTAAACGTTAATAGTGAACAGATCATTAAGTAAATCCTACGTTAATGTTGAAAGAATTGAAGGGTGGGATAGTGGCCACCCACCCACTCTACATATATAAGAATATTTTAAGTAAATCACTCGTATAAATTATTGTTTATTAATTACATAAACAAAACGCCAGTGGTTGTTAAAAAAAGACAGAACCAGCGTTTGTAATTTAAAAAAATTAATTAGAATGTAATGTGGGTGGTGTATATTACATCGTACGTTAATTTTATATGAATATGTTTTTATTTAAGGTAGGAGGAGTAATTTTAATCAACATAAATAAAACAGATAAATTGTTTAATTGATGTTTAAAAACATCATACAGCAGTGTTGTAGTTTAAGTTTCATTGTATATGTAGGGTGGGTGGGTGGCCACTATCCTACCCTTCAATATTTTTAACATCAACAAGGATTTTACTTGATTTTTTTATTATTCATCGCTACCCACCATTCAGTTATTTGAAACTTTCTTTGGAAAAAATGATTTAGAAAAAAAACATTTTTCGTAAATAAATTTTTCTTTCATTACAATATAATTTAATAATTCACCTAATATACAAAACTAAATATTACTTTATTTTCTATCTTAAAAACTTATAAATACGTTAAATTATGTGGATAATATAATACGTACAATATTTTCAGTTCGACCTTTTAATGACCTGCGGGTAGTTTTCAATTGTAATCGTGTGCACTTCTAATACGCTGATATACGTTTCAGCACAAAAAAACAAACAATCGAAAATCTGTGAACCAATGGGCGCTCTCCAACGTCACACTTTTTTTGCATCTTGCAACGCGTATACCTGCGTTATCACAATCGGTTAGCGTCAGTATCAAAATCGTCTTCGTCGTTTATTGTGCGGGCTCGAATATTTTCTTAATAACTCGTGTAAATTTATATTATATTCTAACGCAAATTATTTAAAGAAAACGTGTGTGTGTGCATGTGGACATTATTATTTGTGATTCAAGAATAAACATCATCCCTGTAATCAAGGAACTTGATTGAAGGTAATATAATAGAGAGATTCAAATAAAAATTGATTGAGATTTCAAGTTAATACTAAAAAATAATGTTACAATAAAAATTACATTGAATAATTTTGTGTTATTTACGATTTAAAAATACTTTGAAAATAAATTTTTTTAAGTAACACGTGTATACATTTTTAATACTTATATCTTAAATAACTATAGATTAATTAATGTATTTATATAAGGCACATTTTAATCTATTAAATCCTATTCATTTTTTTTAAATTTGTTTGTTTATAATATATTTTTTGTTCATTCATTTTCACAGATAATGCCCTAAACATCGAACCTGTAATATTTTTTGTGCATAATTTCAAACCTATTTATTCCCATTACATTTAACATTCAAATTCTGGATTCATTTATAAAACTTACTACGCATTGTATTTCGATTCGTCATTTTTTACAGGCTACAGCCGTTTCAAAAGTGCGCGTGTGCTTCGTTTCTTCACATCCCCTCCGCCCGGACTTTGGATTTCCGGATTCCGCTAAAGGTAGGTTCTGCAAGAGATGACGCCAAGACGCCAATGTGAGTTTTTTTTTTCGTTCTTTCTTTTTCTTTTTTTAAAGCCTGGCAATAATTAACTATGCGTATTTTGAAAATTTTCAACTGTTTTTTCGTAACATAATAAAAACATAATATATAATATTACAATGATATACAGTATGAATTTGTGAATTATATGAAGTTTACTATTTAATTAAGTAAACATAATTATATTTCTTACTTCAATATTTTTTTTAAATCACTAAATGTATATTTCGAACACTATGTGTTCATTATCAATAGCAGTTAACTAGTGATAATGAACACATAGTGTTAAAAATGTACATTTAGTGATTAAATAAAGTGGTGAAGTAAGAAATACAATGATATACAGGATAAAAGTGCAAAAATAAATACTATGAAATTCATAATATTTTTTAAATAAAGAAAACACTTAACTTTTATATATCACTTATATTTTATATTCTGTGAAATTGAATGTAGTCATAGAAAATAAAAAAATAAGTAATAAAGTGTATTGTAATTATAAGTGTATAAAAAAATTAAGTATTTCCTTTACGAAATGTTTAACTATCTTCAAAAACCAAAATCTGTACCTTTATTTTATGTGAATAAATTTTAAATACGTATTTCATTATATTTCTGTATCTTATATTTTTCATACTTGTTACAAATAAAGTAATTCACATCAGACCACTTTTAAAAATGTAAAACTACACTTCAATAAAACTCTGGCTTATATTTTGAGACTTGGAGGGTGGGATAGTGGCCACCCACCCACCCTACATATACACAGGCATTTCATCGCTATCAGCCTTTTGGATTTCTTAAAACAACAATGCTGTCACAAATTATTTATTGAAGGAATTTAAAGGCACCTTTTAATTTAAAGATAAATGTTTCTTTATCTTAAAAATGGGATGATTTCTAATCTACCCTTCGCTCAGTAAAAACTTCTCTTGTATTTTTTCCTGAAAAAAAATCGTGTTTAAAAATTATTTAATTTTTTCATTGATAAATTGTTTTGAGAAATATTTGTTTATATTATAAAACATGGAGGGAAGCATAGTGGACACACATCCACTCAACATTTGCATTTAATCTTGAAACACAAACACTACGTTTTTGTAGCTTATAAATATCAAGATGTTTAAGGTTTTGAAAGAAAGAAGAGAAACATTTTGAAGAACTTTGATGGTAACAGTAATTGAAATTGCATTATAATATAAAATAGAATATATCATCATAAAAATAAATTTTCTGTTTAATTACATAATTACGTCAACAATTTCTTGATGAGAAATAAGCGTTTATGCTATAAAAATTAGAGGGTTGGATAGAGAACACGCACTTCCTTTACATACGAATTTAAACTTCTAGAAATAAACTGTTTTTTTTAAATGTTGAACGACGAATGTTCTTTCTTCCTTTCTTTCTTGTCTTTGCTTTTCCTGCTTACAAAATGTTAGTGTCGAAGATTTTTGGAAACCTAAACAATGACAATGACTAAATAAAATAAAAACTATATATGTAGGATGGGTTGGTGGCCTCTCATCTACCTTCGAATCAGTATAATATACACTTGAACAATTTTGAATATAAAAAAGAGGTTTTTTTAAATTGAATAAAAACCATAACTTTTTTTGTATAACTTGAAAACTTTTTATTGTGACTAGTTTCAACAAATTTAACTTGTCATTATCAGTTCTATTAATTACTTAATTATAATTTTATGAAGAGCTTCTTTCAATAAACTAGTCGTTTATATTATAAAAATTGGTGGGTGGGTAGGTACTTAGCCACCCTACATATACATTTAAACTTATCGAAATGAATGAATGATGATTTGAAATCTTAACAACAGAATTATCGATATTAAAATATTCTTGGAGATTAAAACAGTGAGAGTAATTAAAGCAAAAAAAAATGTATGTAGGGTGGGTGGGTGTCCTCTTAATCACCTTTCAACCAGTAAAACATATTCACACGATTTTCTAAATGAAAGCGTGATTATAATAAGTTTTATTTATTAATTATTTAATTGTGCCCTTATTAACAATTCTTTTTTGAAACTCAAAACAAAAATTAGGAGGTAGGGATAGTTAACATTCGCCCACACTTCATAATCATTGAAGCTTAAATATACAAGCTGATTTTTTAAATGCCGAACAAGATCAGGATTATTAGTGCTGAAAATCTTTAGGAACTAAAACAATGGCGAAGATTAAAATAAAAATTTCTATGTAGGGTGGGTGGGTGTTCTCTGATGAACTCTCCAATTAATAAATTATTTACTCGTATTTTCCTAGATGGATGCATGATTATAAGAAGTATTGTTATAACTATAAATTATTTTATTTATTATTTATATTTACTTTATAGTGTCCTGTTATAATTGGATGCATCTTTAAAATATATATAAAAATATTACAAAAATTTAGCTCCCAGGACTTGCAGACGGAGTTCACTATGTGTTCTTCCACTCAGACCCTTTTTTTGCTTCATGTGAAGAGCATTTCAGTAATATTTTAGCCATTATAAACATATTTATGACTATTTTACAAGGGACTATTTTATTGACATTTGATTATATTTTATTACCTTCTTACCAACAATAATAATTTGAAACTCGGCTACTTAGTCATATAAATTTGAGGGTTGGATTCAGGCCACCCACCCACCCTACGTATGTATTTAAACTTGTAGTAATACATTAATTTTTAGAATGCTAAACAACAACAGAATAATTGAAGTAAAGACATTTTTGAAAATCAAATCAGTGCATCAAATTTTTACTAATTTATTTATTCAAACATTTTACCTTTTTAATTTCCTTTTATGCAAAAAGTTTTGTAATTACTTTTAATAAAAACCGCGAGACGATAAGGAAGTAAAATTTATATGTATATGTAGGGTGGGTGGGTGGCCTCTATCACACCCTTTAAGCAGAAAAACATCATCAAAATATTTGAAAAATTTGTTTGAATAAATCTCTAAAAATTGCAATTGTTTTGTGTTTATTTATATATTACAAATTTTAATTAAAACTCTCACTTATGTTTTACTGATTGTAGGGTGGATAGTGGCCACCCACCCACCCTACATTTACATGGTAACTTTAATTGCTAATCGATGATGATTTTCCTGCTAAAAACAATCAAACACTTTATGTAATAAAAAATAAAACAAAATCGAAACTTAATTTTAAATAAAAATGACTTTTTATAGCTAATGTTATCTAATTTAGATTTAAAGTCTGCCCACCCATCCATCAAATTTTTACTAATTACTCAGTCAAAAATTTTACCGTTTTAATTTCTTTTTTCTTCAAGAAGTTATGTAAATAATTTTATTGAAAGCCACGAGACGATTAGGAATTAAAGTTCATATGTATATGTAGGGTGGGTGGGTGATCTCTATTACACCCTCCAACCAGTAAAACATCATCAAAAATTATTTGAAAGATTTGTATTAATAAATCTCTAAAAATTGCAATTATTTTGTGTTTCTTTGTATTTTACAATTTTTAATTAAAATACTCCCTTATGTTTTACTGGTTGGAGGGTGGATTGAGGCCCCCCACCCACCCTACATATACATAATAAATTTTATTGTTAATCGTTGATGATTTTGCTGCTAAAAACAATAAAACATTTTATGTAATAAAAATATAACAAAATCAAAATTTCAGTTTAAGTATAAATGACTTTCTATAGATAATCTTATCTAATTTAGATTTAAAGTCTGTTTACCCATCATGCATCAATTTTTTATTAATTTATTCATTCAAAAATGTTACCTTTTGAATTTCTTTTTTATTAAAAATTTTTGTAATTATTTTTATAGGAAACTTCGAGACGATAAGGAATTAAAGTTTATATGTATATGTAGGGTGGGGTATTCCACCCTTCAATCAGTAAAACATCATAAAAAGTTATTTGAAAAATTTGTATGAATAAATCTCTAAAAAAAATGCAATTATTTTGTGTTTGTTTACATTTTACAATTTCTAATTAAAACCCTTGCTTTTGTTTTACTGATTGGAGGGTGGTATAGAAGCCACTCACCCACCCTATATATACATAATAACTTTAATTGCTCATCGTTGATAATTTTGCTGGTAAAAACCATCAAAATCTTTTATGTAATAAAAATTAAACAAAATCAAAATTCAGTGAAAGTAGTTTAAAAACAAATGTAGGGTAGGCGGGTAGCTTTATTCCCACCCTCTAATCAGTATAACATCCCCTAACATTTGCCTGAATAATTAATTAAGTTCGGATGATTCACAGTTTAAAACAATTTATATTTTATTTTATAAATCAATTCGTTTAGAACGAAATTATTGGATAATTATTTAACTAAACACTCGTTAATGTTGTTTTGGTTGAAGGTTGTGATAGTGACCACCCTACATATTTTTAATTTACATTACAACTACAATAGTGATTTTAATTCGATGAACTTTTTATGAAATTTCGTTTAATTTTTTTTGGAAACCAAACGACTATTTGTAGTTTATGTACAAAAATATATGTAGGGTGGGTGGGTGTCCACTATCCCACCCTCCAATCAAAACAACATCATCTAGAATTTGATGTAAAATTTAATTATTTCATCCCAAATTTTAAATTTAATAATTCATAGAATTAAATATTAAATTTTTAAACCTTAAATCGTTTTCAACTAAATTAATGATTTATTCAGGTAAAATCTAGATAATGTTGTAGTGCTTGAAGTGTGGATAGTGACTACCCACCCACTATCCGTATTTATTATTTGCATTAACATTGCTGATTTTATTTCGTTGAAATTTTGTAAATTTCATGTTTTAAATTTTTGTTTCTAGTTTACCTGTAGGTATATATGTAAGGTGGGTGGGTCTCCATTATCACACCCTCCAATTAAAACAACATTAGCGAGATCTTGACTTAAAATTTAATTATTTTTATTAAAAATAAACTTACGAAACTATTTTCCAAACAGTCTACACATTGGACTAGCGTACTCTTCACCTTTCCTAATATATTAATGTATGTATAAACGTAGCGTATTACCGACCTTTTCCAATAAGTATAATATACTTCATTCTAGAGCGAGAAAGGTCAACCCAATAGTCTACTTGTTATACTAGCGCAAATCTGATCTTCCTCAACTGTGTTAACATTAACCTAAACCTAGCGTACTCCTAACCTACTCAATGTATCAATTATTGAGGTAGGTTAAAAGTGCGCTCAATCAATGAAAGTATTTTTTACGCGATTAGTTATAAAAATAAATTCATAAGTTTATTGTCATTTAAAATAATTTCCACATAAACAGCTGCTTGTGTTTTACGGATCTGAGGATGGGATAGTGGTCACCCACCCACCCTACGTATATTTTTGAACATAAACTACAAACAGTCGTTTAGTTTCCAAAGAAATTCAAGCAAAATTTTATAAAAGACAAATAAAATAATTGTAGTAAATGTAAATTATAAATATGTAGGGCATGTGGGTGGCCACTATCCCACCCTTCAATCCGTAAAACATCGCCAAGCCTTTACCTGAATAATTTCATAATTGTATTAATAATGACTAATAAATTTGATAATTCTGATCTTATAATGTACTAATTTTAAACTCTCTCATTTGGGACAAACTAACAGGATTATAAATCAAATTCTAGTTGATGTTGTTTTGATTGGAGGGTGTGATAGTGGCCACCCACCCACCCTACATATACATAAAATCATTAGCTAATTCACTGCTAATGATTTTCAAGAAATTCTATACAATTCGTTGAGTGTTTTGGAATTTAAAACAGTGATAGTGGCTAAGGTTTACAAACAAATGTAGGGTAGGTGGGTGGCCTCTATTCCACCTTTCAATCACTACAGCATCCCCTAACATTTGCCTGAATAATTAATTGGCCTCTATCCCACCCTCCAATTAGTAAAACATCATCAAAATTATTTGAAAAATTTGTTTGAATATATCTCTAAAAATTGCAATTATTTTGTGTTTATTTATATTTTACAACTTTTAATTAAAACCCTCGCTTATATTTTATTGATTGGAGGGTAGGTAGAGGCCACCTATCCACCTTGCACATATATGATAAGTTTATTTTCTAATTATTGATGGATTCTACATCTTTATTACTTTCCCATTTTCACCATTTTATTTATTATATTATTAAAATCTTTTAACTTTGTTAAATACACGAAATCCGAAAAAATTGCACTGTAGATAATTAGTAAAAAAAATATATTTTCGTAAGAGCCGGCGTATGATAAATATTCGAACGTGAAAAGAAAACAAAGAAAAGGGCGTAAATTTTTTTTCTAACGTAATGGAGGGCTGTAGATGGAGAAAAATACATCCTTATCCGGTGTATGAGAAAAAAGGATCACAAATATATATCTTATTTTAAAATGCGACACAGACTAGTTGCAGGAACGAGCTCAATTTATAAAGGGTATACATAATGGAAAGGATCGTGGATGCAGGACGGATTCCACCTAATCTAGATTACTGAAAGTTTTACAGGATTCCAGGATAAAACCATCCTTCTGAAATATACTTTAACCGTGGATTATAATAAAAAAAAGAGACGGACTGATATTGAATATACAGAGATGGTGAATATTTTTAACTAATTGTTCTATGCTCGTGTTAAGGCTAATACGTTTTAATTTAAAAATTGGATTATGCTCATAAGCTAAATATATGCTAAAACTAGCAGTATCAGCTGAGATAATTACGTTCATTTCAAACTTTCTTAATGATAATTATTATGAGCAATATCATAATAGTTTGCACTAGTTTGCATTTTATGTGCGTTATAAAAATGTGTGTTTCATTTACATAATATTACATTTAAGAATAGTCTCATTACCAGAAATGGTAAATAAACACTAATAGTTTTATCTTAGGAAAACATGTAGAGTGGTTAAAATATAGAGAATTTTTCAATTCACTGTAAATATGGATTACAACGTAGTAACAGTCGCAACCATTCTCTTTACGTTATCCAGATTTTAAAAATATATATATATATATCCATACAGCTGGTGTTATTATGAATACATGATTTATTACTTCATACATGAATCATTTAGTGTATAAATAATTCTCACAGCAGCCAGCCTCATGTGCTGTATAACGCGAAGTACGGATAAAATTTCACATCTTTATAAAGCTAGAATAAAAATGTCAGCTAAATCTTAGTTTAAAGAATATACATCAAACGTGTTCGCATTTCACCCAGCCAAAGTTTGGATTTTATATTAAACCGTAGCAGCTCATAAACAGCTTTGAGGTGCCCATATTTCATTATTTCGGACGGCTTACGTGTACCACAACCGCAAAAAAAAATCGTCCGACGAAGAAGATTAAATTGAACGAAATTCCACGGGGGTAGTACGGGTGGGCGGCGAGGAAAGGGAGGGGAGGGGGCGAAAGGGTCTCTAAACGATTTACATTTTAGATTTTCATCAAAGAGGAAACACCGCCGCAATTAATTGAAAATTATTTGTTTGGTCCTTTAATTAGGATTAAGGCTGATTGAATTTGCAATCGTGCATAATTTTTAAGGATGGTAGGCTAGTCAAACAAGTTCCTTTTTTTTAATCAAATTGAATTACTAATATATAATAATAATCTAATAATTATAGAAAATACGAAAACATTTCGTAAATTTCCAAAAAACAAGTCTCATTAAGACTTCAAAATATAATAAGACTCATTTGTTGTAGATTTACGAAATGTTTTAGTGTTTTTCTAATTAATAGTTAATTTTCTACAATGTAAAAGACTTTAATATATTTTTATTATTGAATTAGTAATTTATTAGCTGTATAAATTAAACTAATTATAGTTAATAGAAGAAATTGTAGAGAGATAATTAATAACCCTGGTATAAAAATTCCGTGAAATTTAATACTGGGAATATTGAATAGGTCGGACAGGTTTTACCTTATCAATGGGGGCTCTGTGGGACATTGTAAAAGGAGGTTCGTGACATGTACTATTGATTAATTTAATTTACTTGACCCTTTGACCCGAACCTGCATCAAACTCACTCGAAAATAAAGAAGTAATATTTCATTGTTAACCGAAGATTTAATTTTTACATTGTATTTGGTTATTTATCGAACTTATATGCAATGGTATGCGATTTTTATTAGCGCGTACGAGCGACGGCATTTGAATAACAAATGAATATAGTTGGAGGGTATTTTCATTCCCTGTGTAATAAATATTTGCAATGCGAGGGTTATAATAATGAAACAGCCATTTGAGCGCCCGGCTCGAGAGATTTTCTATATGTATGTGTGTGATGCGAGGAGAATTTATTTTTAAGATCAATACTTGATGGCACGAGGATCAAAGGATAAGTGTTAATTTTTTATCTACCGGGGAACTGAAATTGCCACAGGTCAAGTAGGTTAACAGATTCCGTGACCCGTCTTTTAAGTGGGTTGTGAAGACAAGTGTTGTTGATCTCTGTCACTATCGATCACACTTTTAACAGGTGCACTTTAAAAAAGGCTTTATTCAAATATTTTTTATAATTTAATAATAATAATAATTTAAATCTATTTAAAATAGATGCTGTCAATTACCATTACTATAATTATTTTGTTATATTCTATTACATCAGATATTATTACAATGGGAAACATACTATTTAATAATTTGATTGTATTGGGTTTTTATTGTTGAATGTTCATTTCAAATTTACTGATAGGTAAAACACAAACTTTCAAAGAGTAGCTTTTATTTTTCGCAACAATTTAAACACAAATTAAAGCATACTCTTTGAAAGTTTGTGTTTTAGTTACAACACCTAACAGTGAATACTATTTAAATATCATTACTGTTTTTAATATATATGTATTAATACTTTATGTTTAAAAATTATTCTTAAAAATTATCTAAGCATATTTTAATTCTTATTTTGTCAGTGTTCGTTATGTTTGTTACTTGCTTGCAATTGTATAGTTTTGCTTTTGCTTATTCATATAGTTTAAAAAAATTAATGTATTGATATATTATAATTGATTGATTCTTAAGGCGATTAGATTTTGAAAACTCATGTTTAATATTGAGATTATGTCATTATCTTAATATTGAAAATGGATTTTCAAGGCCTAAGTGCCTCAACAATCAACCAATTAAAATATACCTATGTTTAGAACAGATTTGCAAATTTCGTTTATTTTATATTTTTTTTAAATTTTTAGTCACATACACTTTTTAATAGTTATTAGATTTTATTTTCCTATGAAGATATTACAATTAAGGTAAGATTTGTAAGAAAATACAGTAGATTTGTTTAAAAGAATTCGACTGCGATGAATAAATCAAAATTGTTTTGCAGAACCTTGGTTCAGTAAAATTTAAATCTCCATTATGCGAAGTATAGAGACGAAGTGGAGGAATACATTTATATTGTGTATTATATCAAGCGGCCTCTCCATTTTCATACGAAGATTTTACATAAATATGAACATTCTGCATGCGATATTCCTTTTTATTCAGCGTACGTGAATCGGAAGCAAATAGAAAAAGGAAATTCCGTTAGAATTTATTTGCCGCAGTAAATTTTCCAATTTATTTCATCTATGTGATGCATTATCATCTGGCAACAATAGCGGCCTTCCAAATAAATACGTATGCGCATGCAGAAAAATTTACGTCGCGTACGTTTCGTGTCGATGTATGAGACAACATATTTGCCACAGGATATTGTTGAAGAATTATAGTTTCTTACGGGCAATGAAAGCGGGTCGGACCGTCGCCTAAAACACGGTTCGCACATTTTCAATATAAAGGATTTTTATGCCCTGCCAAATTTTTTTGGGACACCCAGAGGAGCCTAAGGAGAAAGGAACGGCCAAGGTAGCAAAATGTTGCAATGTCTTATAAGACACCCTTCTTACAGGGAAAAGATTCCGTGTAGTAAAACCTAATATTTTTCGGCTGGAGTTTCATATTATGAAAGCTAGCCAAGCAGGTAAGGGAAAATCAATTCTCGTGTTCTCCTTTCAATATTTTTATGGAAAATACTGGGGAAGCCTTTCAGAGTGTGTGCTCCAGCTATTTTTCTTTCTTTTCTAGCGGTGATGTGTTAGTTTATGTTGCTCGGAAATCATTTACTTTATTTTTTTATCTTTTAAATCCAACAATTCTTAAAATTTATCAATTTATTATAATAACACACACATACACACACACAAACATATATAAGTATAAAGTAAATAAAATATTAATGTACAAAATAGTGTAGATATGCTCATTGAAAATAATTATTATCATCATAGTATTTGTTGTGATGAATGAAATTCTCACTTAACTCGTGTTGAAACTTTTTTATGTTAATTAGAAGGTGCATTAAACACTTGGTTAGTATTTGTTATTTGAACTTTATTAACCATATGAAAATTTAGAAGCTTATTATAACAAATACATATTTTGTATATTCTTATTATTATTTAGTACTTTATGTTGACTTAATTATGATTCTGATTTAATATTTCATACACACAATATATGTAAAAATCAAGCTTATGTATAATTTACATAACTTTTGCAAATCAGTATATACGTTAATCGACGTGGATTTAGTTTTATTTCTCAAACTTTATCCGCAAGCAAAAATCAGGGTATAATTTTCTCATTTCAGCAAAATATAAAATAGTGCCGTATAACGAGTGCAATGAATACAAAATTGCTCGTTTCCTGTGCAAACGTAATCCACACCAAATGGAACTGTAAATATGATTTCACATTTCAGTACTGATATTCCATTTATGTGTTTATTCTTTTATTAAAATATTCGCTAGACGCTCATTATTAAAAACCATTAGTTTTCTCAATAGATTTATTCTTGTAACGCCTTAATATTTTCACATGTTATTATTCGTCGTAATTTATAAACGTTTGGCATATTATGTGTAATCATTATTATGTCGCTATAAAAAAAAATAAATTAAAATTTTCCTTAAAGCAAACTAAAAAAAAGACAATTAGAAAATGTCCAACTTACTAAATTAAAACTTGGCGACCTCGCTTCGGTTTATTATTGCGCAAATATTTGCATATAATATATTTTTAGCAGAAGAAAAAAAAATGTTTAACTTGGATTCCATTATAACGAGGAAACTGCGCGCGAGGAAAAGTTTCCCCGGGTGAAATACCGCAAAAAAAAATGATGGTTGATAAATGCGAGGGTCAAATTGAATCGGCTCTTACATCGAAAATTCCAATTTGTGTAATTCTGGTTCTGGGGGGGGGGCCAAAAAGGTCATCATCTACTTATATAGGGTCGGTGGCGGCGCACATTGATTATATCTGGAGCAATTTCATAGCGGTCAGAAGCACAAGAAGATGTCGTGACGCCCTTCGCAGAGTTTACGACGTGTTAAACCCTCCCGCCGCACCCTCGATTCTCTGCAGGATGATGTTCGAAACTAGAGGGTTCGACAACAAATGCAGCGGCGGCCACAATGAGAGAAGGTTTTGGTATAAAATGCCAACGACGAAAACCACTGCGCGACGACCTCCTTTATGTATCTTTCAGACCAACTTTAGTCTATTTTTGCCGATGGGGAGATTTAACCTGATATGTTTGCTCCCAGTTACCATTACTCTGATAGTTCGTAATGTCGATTTTATTCGAGAATTTAAATATAAGTCCGCAGGCATTCGCTATATAACGCCCATTAAGATTAATATTTAGATCTGAAACTCTAAAGTGGCTGTAATTTAAATTCCAATGAGAAAAGTAGAGAACAACTTCTAATAAGGCGTGATTGCACTATTATTTCACTTGTATTAATTTATTTTATCAGAGTTATCCATAACTAACTATCTATATATTATTTCACATTTAAATATTATAAAAAATTTTAACATTTTAGGTTCATAATGAAACAATCATTTATTTAACACAGTTATAATAAAATAAATCGTAGATATAACTAATTTATCTACAATAATACCACAATAAAAGCATAAGTCTAATATTTCATTTTTCATTCATTTTGAATATATGGTTCCATCAAGAAAGTAGCAGAAGAAGTATTGAATATCTAATATTTAACATTTGAATCATAATGTTTTATAATATTTTACCTCAAAAATACTTAATTTGATATATCCTATTAAAATTCATATTGATACTAAAATTAGTTTTTATAAATATAAATGTTTGTGTCTGTGAGTTTCTGCGTATTTATATTCAATAGTTGTAGCTTCAATGATATGGTCGGTATCAACTGTCAAAGTTCTAATATAAAGATCCTTTGTATTTGTTGGATTACTATTCCAGCCTCAAGTTCCAAAACTTACGCCAGCAGAAGTGAATTAAGAATTTAATTTAATCAGTATAATAATTTTCTATTTGTTTCATGTTTAGCCTAAACAATCATAATTGGAGGGTGGACTAGAGTCCCACCCACCTTAAATATATACATTTGGTGTTCAAGCATTTTTTTTTGGTATCACCTAGTAAAAAACTCTATTTCTGTAAATGCTGTTAAAAAATATAAGCATTAATTTTGTATGAATAAAACAGTATTTGTTAGATGGAAATGGAATAATATAAGTAGGTTATTATTCCACCCGTCAATTAAAACATTTTAATTAACGACATAGTTTGGCACTTTTTTCAATTATTTAATAAAATAAGTGCCAAACTTTGTCGTTTACTCATATCAACATTTCACGTACTCAAACAACACAATTAATTTTAATTAACGTTAAAATTAAAACATTATTAATGAATGCATCTGACAAAATTTGTATCCATTTATTTTGGTAGTAATTAATTAATTAAACTGCAAAACCCTCGCGTAGGTTTTACTGATTGGAGGGTAGGTTCGAGGCCACCCACCCACCCTACATATATCTATTAATTATAGGTACAACACTGCTGATGATTTTTGCCATTTTAATCAACGGTTTCTTAGTTTGTTTCCCTGAAAATTAAACGCTGAACAGCTGGAGTTAATTTGCATATGTAAGGTGGGTGGGTGGCCACTATTCCACCCTTCAATTTCAAAGCTTCGCGAGAAGATGTGAATTAAAAATTGAATAAAATCATTTTTTTTATGCTGGTAAAAAATTTAATACAACCTTTTAGCTTGAATAAAATAGTATATTTAGGGTGGAAATGGAATAGTATATGTAGGGTGGACTAGTATTTTTTTTAGTCCACCCTCCGGCTAATACAATTGTCTCAAGAGTTTACAAAAATATTTACTACCAATAAAACTATGCTCATAAATTTTTTTAATAGATTTTTGTCGTAATAATTAATTAATTGAACAGAAAAACCCTCGCGTATGTTTTACTGATTGGAGGGTGTATATGAGGCCACCCACCAACCCTACATATACTTATTAATTTTAGATACAACACTGCTGGTGATTTTTGCTAATTTAATTAACGCTTTTAATATTTATTTCTTTAAAAACTAAACGTCGATCAGTAGATGACGTAAAGTAGGGTGGGTGGGTGTCCACTATCTTACCCTCCAATTATGTAAATTAATAATTTACAAATAAAGTAATTCAGTCGACAAATTATTTATTGATTTTTATTTTATTAGTGTTAATCAATTAAATAAAAACTAAAACCCTAGTGTATATTTTACATATTGGAGGGTGGGTCCGAGTACACACATTTACCCTACATAATTTATTTATTTATTTATCTGTTTTAATTCAGTGCTAAGAAAAAAACCTAAAAAAATAATATAAATAATATTCACAATTAAAAAAAATTCACTAATCAATGCTGTCACTGTTTGTTTTCCTTGAAACTAAACGCTGATCAGTGGGTGAAGTTATTAAGAATATGTAGGGTGGGTGGGTGGCCACTATCCTACCCTCCAATTCCAAAACTTACACCAGAAGAAGTGAATTAAGATTTAATTTAATCAGTAAAAAATTTGTATATTTTTCGTGTATTAACTAAGAGTTATCAATTGGAGGGTGGGTTAGAGTCCACCCACGCACCTTAAATATATACATGGGTGGGTGGCCTCTATTTCAGCCTACACTCAGTAAAACGTCTTCAAAAATTATTTGAAAAAATTGTATGAATAAATTTCTAAAAGTTGTAATTATATTGTGTTTATTTTTATTTTACAAATTTTAATTAAAACACTCGCTTATGTTTTATTGATTGGAGGGTGGGATAGAGGCCACCCACCCACCCTACATATACTTAATAATTATAATTGCTTATAGTTGATGATTTTGCTGCTAAAAAACATTAAAAACTTGTATGTAATAAAAAAAAAATCAAAATTTAGTTTAAATATAAATGACTTTCTATAGCTAATATTATCTACTTTAGTTTTAAAGTCTGCCCACCCATCATGTATCAAATTTTTACTAAATTACTTACTCAAAAGTTTACCTTTTTATTTTCTTTTTTATTCAAAAAGTTTTTTAATTAATTTTATTCCAAACCGCGAGACGATCATGAATAAAAATTCATATGTATATGTAGGGTGAATAGGTGGCCTCTATATCACCCTTCAATCCATAAAACATCATCAAAATTTATTTGAAAAATTTGAATGTATAAATCTCTAAAAATTGCACTTATTTTCTGTTTACTTATATTTTACCACTTTTAATTAAACCTCTCGCTTATGTTTTACTCATTGGAAGGTAGGATAGAGGCCACCCACCCACCCTACATATACATAATAACTTTAATTTCTTATCGTTGATGATTTTGCTTCTAAAAACAATAAAACCCTTTATGTAATAAAAAAATAAAACAAAATCAAAATTTAAGTTTAAATATAAAAGACTTTCTATGGCTAAGCTTAGCGAATTTAGATTTTAGTCTGTCCACCCATCATGCATCAAATTTTTACAATTTTTTTAACTCAAATATTTAACCATTTTAATTCATTTTTATTCAAAAAGTTTTGTAGTAAATATTATTGGATACCGCGAGACGATGACGAATTAAACTTAATATGTATATGTAGGGTTGGTGGGTGGCCTCTATTCTTCCCTCCAATCAGTAAAACATCATCAAAAATGATTTGAAAAATTTGTATTAATAAATTTCTAAAATATTTAATTATTTTGTGTTTATTTATGTTTTACAAATTTTAATTAAAACCCTCGCTTATGTTTTACTGGTTGGAGGGTGGGATAGAGGCCACCCACCCACCCTACATATACTTGATAATTATAATTGCTTATAGTTGATGATTTTGCTGCTAAAAAAAATTAAAAACTTGTATGTAATTAAAAAAAATAAAATCAAAATTTAAGTTTAAATATAAAAGATTTTCTATAGCTGATATTAACTAATTTAGATTTAAAGTCTACCCACCCATCACGTATAAAAAGTTTATTAATTTCCTTATTCAAGAAATTTACCTTTGAATTTCGTTTTTATTCAAAAAGTTTTTTAATTAATTTTACTCCAAACCGCGAGACGATCAGTAATTTAAATTCATATGTATATGTAGGGTGGGTGGGTGGCCACTATCCCTCCCTCCAATCGGTAAAGCATCATCAAAATTTAGTTGAAAAATTTGTATGAATAAATTTCTAAAAATTGCAATTATTTTGTGATTATTTATATTTTACAATTTTTGAGGAAAACTTTCGCTTATGTTTTACTCATTGGAGGGTGTGATAGAGGCCACCCACCCACCCTACATTCACATGATTACTTTAATTGATATTAGTTGATGATTTGGTGCTAAAAACAATAAAACCCTTTATCCCACCCTCCAATCAATAAAACATCGAACACAATCATTTGAAAAATTTGTTTGAATAAATCTATTAAATTTTGAAATGATATTTACGTTTTACAACTTTTAATTAAAACCCTCGATAATGTTTTACTGATTGGAGGGTGGGTTAGAATTTTTATTAAACATGTTTTTCATAAAGTTCTTAACTTTTTCATTTTTTGCTCATTGCTAATAAACTATAGGAGTTATATGAAATTTATGAAGTAATTGTAAAGAATTCAAAGTTGAACAAATTATTAAGAATAGTTTTTTTTGCGTAAACCTCATAGTTTAGGAGAAAAAAATTAGGGAATGTATTATGATGGCCACATTAGCATTTGATTTTTATATATTTGTTTGGTTGCAACCGTTTGAATTTTTAGCAGAGCTTATTTATAATTTTTCCTGTATATGTGACTTTATAGAAATACCTCAGTTTGTTTGAAGTGCTAATAATGATCTCATAAAAGCTGAATAATGAGCTTCGCTTTAACTAAATTAGGCTGATTTGATGGTATGGGTTATGTTGGCTTCGCACAGACCTGTAACTTAAGAAAATCCCACAAAACAAAGTCTAAGGTGGTTAAATCTGGCGATATCGGCGGTCAGTTCACATCACCTCCACGTGAGATGACCTTCAAGTCGCTCGTGCAAGAGCTCTGTTGCACGTAGCGCCGTCCTGTTGGAATCATATTTCTTTGGTTTCGATATATATCATCCAATTCAGGCCAACAGAACCTATAGTGCTTGCGGTTAACGGTACTGGCTTGTCTAATGTCGTTCTCAAACAAATATTGAGTTGTTTTTAACCTGCAGACATATATCAACCCCATGCTTAGTATTTTGACATGAAATTCCGCACTCATTTATAAATAGGCAAGGAAGAGTTTAAATTCGAGTATTTGTGAAGACGGGTTAACAATCATCACGACAACCGAGATTACCTAAAATTCAAATAGCCCACCTTTGCAACCCAAAAATACGTGTCGGCTAGCAGAATGACGTCATGATGACAGTTCATATAGTAGATAAAACTGTTACCAATACTTCCTTACTAACTTCCGTAGGATAAAAATATTTTTGCTAATTTGTTAGCAACAGTTTCTCTATGTATTCTTCATTTCAGAGATGAATCTATATCTAATCCGAGAAACTTTATAAGTTGTTGTTACGTACAGATTGATTTTCGTTTTAACGTTAATGAATTACTGGAGAACCAAATTAAAGCCAATGATTTTGCCTTATCTCACAAGGTTTTGCAATTTGATCATGCTTTGTCGTACTCAAAATTGCTGTGTTATTCGCATACAGAATCTGGGAAGGTCATTAATATAGAAATAACAAAGGCCGAAGTATAGACCATCATAGCCACTGACATACTAATACCGACCAGATAAATGTGATAAAATCGAGAAACAAATATCTGAATGAATATTGTAACAATACACTTTTCTGAGTAATATTTTATGAGAGACACAATCAAAGACTTTCGTAACCTCTAAAAATGTGACTGTTATAACTTCACTACCTTTAACTTTTACTATTCTTAAGACTCGTGGGCTGGTATTACTTTTGAAAATCGAAAGTAATCACTGGAACTGAAGGCATTTTGCATCATAAGATTGATCAGACAGGGAATATACTAGCTGACTTGGATACACTCGCTGAGAATTAATTGAAACTGTTGGGTGATATTCCATGGTCATTAGTGTTTGAAGTAGATCTACGTTTAGACTTTATGATTATTAAATAATGACTATTGGATTCGCACAAAGACGTTGCAAATTTCATATGTAAGTTTTTGTTAAAATCTCTATAAATTTTCATGATTTTTTGTTGAAATTTTAATCATTTATTAGTGTGGATTATTTTTTAAAATCAGTCTAGTTTACATCCACCTGGCCTTTATTATCCAGTGTCGAAGAGGCATATTGTGTAAAGTTAAATTGTAAGTCATCAGTTTTCGAGAAAGAAAATCATGTTGCTGTGGTATTATGTTAACACCTACAATTTTAAAATAAATAGTGGTATAAAAACTTAAAAATTATTTTCATTTAACCTTTTTAAAATGAACTACCACATAGTAACGGTCGCTACCATCATTTTCACCTACATTTTTACTTACACGTTTCCTCAAAATTGTCTCATAAGTTTTAGAAAAGTTGCTAACTAGAGAAACTGGTCGATAGTTCTCCACTTGGTAATTTTCTCTGCTCTTAAACACTAGGCAATGTCTGACCTAGTTTCTCGACTTCAGAAAAACATCATACTTTAGTATGAGGTTCTAAATATGCATCACTGTTGTTGGTGGTGTTAACACGTTTGAATAGTTCCTTAAAATAAAGTATTTAATTTGATCTTCGCTTTCAGTTGCTTTAAACGATAAATAATTTTTAAATCTACCAAGTGGGTAAAATGATGCATCGTCATAATTACAGACTTTGAAAAAGTTAACAAAACTGTTGACTGGATAGCACCGAACAGTCAACAGTTCTGTACCTCGATAATTCACAGTATTAAGAATTCTAATTCTACATTTTGTCGAATTTGTATATGACCAGAAATGGGATTGATCATATCTTTTAATTTATCTTCGGTTTTGCTCATATAAAATTTCTTTGGTTCCTTAATCAATTGTAAATTGTATGTAAATTTATTTCTATCTGTGATGATAAAACAATTTTATCATTTAAACGTGTTGTGAGAACGCTAATCTGTTCGTGGTAATTTGGCAATACAAACTGAATAAATAGAAGCCAATTAGATAGTTGTAGCTTCAATAATATGACCGCTATCAACTGTCAAAATTCAGAAGTCCTAATTAGAAGACCCTCTATATGCGTCAACCACTCACAATTTTTTATTATATAATATTTTGGTTGTTACAATCTCCACTTTTATTCATTGATTGATTTGAATATTTACAACACATTATTTTACACTACAAAAAATGGACCTATATACGTCAGAAATGGCCGAAATATTGCTTCAGGAGACAGAATTACTTGGTGAATGAATATCAATGCCAGTTGCCAAATATAATGGGTTCACGAGAAGTCGTGACGTTCAATGCTTCAAATTTTGAAGTTAGTGTATCTGTGTATAAGGTTATATATATATTTTTCTTAATAGAGCTTTTAAAGTGAGTAAAATAAATTAAATAAATATCATGTAATACCTATAATATACTTCTTTATATTTTCTAATACACAATCTAGAACACAATTAATTAATGTATTACTCAAGATCGCTAACATTATTCAATGTCTTCGTCATAAATTAAAATGCATAAACTAAATAGCCAATCTATGCAAAATTTATAGCCTCATTACCATAAACCGGCAAATTGCTTAATTTCACTTCGAAGCAATCGATTTGTAATTGCTACCCGATTTCTTCTTGAAACCGAGTCCTGTTTTCGCCAGCGTAATATTAGCTGCATTCCCCATATATTATTATCATACATTATCTCAGTTGTCTCGTCGAGGTAAGATGAATTATGCCTGCGGAGTTTAGCTAGGAATATTTGGTATTCTAATTCCTGCTTAATAGCCCCATTATTGCATCGGTAGCAATCTACTGCAATTTGTTAAGATTAAAAGTGCAATCGGTATCATGGGTCAAATTAGCGTACGACGTAATAATACCGAAAATGTAAATAAGAAAATATGTGTACGAGAATATGTATATATATATATTAGGCTTGGGCTAATATTGCCTCCGGATATTAAATTACTGCGGTAACTTTCCGACTGAAAACTGTAGCCGCGAATGTAGCGTATATGTAAGAAATATAATGGATAAACGTTGAATATTCAATGCTTGTTTTAATAAGGGAAATAGTAGGTCAATTTGGTGCTATTAGGTGTATTCTCCCGAGTCTACATTATACAGCAATAACAAAATCTCAATTCATTACTTCATATCATTACCGTCCATCTGCATTTTAAACAAAGAGCGAGCGAGGCGTATTATATATGTAAATGAACGGCTCCTGTATAACAATACCTTTCCTCCATAGCACCAAAAGCAAACTGACACTTGTTAAAATCACAATTCGAAAATTTAATAACAAATTTTTACGATTAATTAAATTTTCACTTAACACTTATCTTACAATAATTTACAAACGAAATTTGATTAAATTTGCTAAATTAAAATGTATAATCAACCTTCTTATTAATAAATTATGAAATACATTGTTATATGTTTTTTTTAAATGTGATAAAACTAGTTTAATAGCTGATACTGATAGACACTTTTGATGGAACGAGATATGTAAATTCAATGGGGTAAAACACTTGTTAAGTTCCATAATATTTTTATTTTCAGTTGCCTGACACGGGTTTCGATCATTCCTGATCATTTTCCAATTAGTTTTGTACTTTGAAAATGATCAAACACGTGTCAGGCAACTGAAAATAAAAATATTATGGAACTTAACAAGTATTTTACCCCATTGAATTTAGTTTAATAGCGCGCAAAATATTATTAAATATTAATATAACATTTAACTTATTGAATTAAGTAACACAAAAATTAATATAATTAACTCCTCCCAAAGTATTTATTAATAATTAATAACAATAATTGTTTATTTTTGCATTAAAATCATGTTAATTTTCTACTGTAAATGGGATACTGTTGGGCAAATAAATTACTTAAAATTTAAGAACAGTTAATAATAAGCAATAAAATTTTCATAAAAATTAAATGAATATAATTTTACGGGCGCTGAAACATATTCTTGTACTTTAAAAGAAGAAACAATAAAAACTCCCGGCACTTGCAGTAAGTTCAGCTGCAATAAAAAAAAAGGAAAATATTCCCCGTTTTCCGCGGAAAACGTATTTTCAGAGGCTGTTTACAAAGAATTTATTAAATTTCTACCTTTGTTCTCTATGTTTGTTTTACCCCACTTTGCGGCCAATGTTTGTCTTACAGAAAGAGATCTAAATAATAGCAATATGCAATTTGACTTTCTCTCTTTTACCATCCTACTCTTAGCCCTCTCGGTAAATGATTTAAGTGTTTATTTCTTTACAAAAAATGAAATTATGAACGTGGGTAATTTATAAACACGTGTGACGGTGGTGGAATGTACATTTAAAATAGGACACGAATTTCAAATCTCATCCCGTGTATGAATAATAATGCCGAATAAAACACCCACATGTTATGTTTTTCCCTCCATAACCAAATTTACAACAACGCATTCGCGCCATAAATATTCGACTGGTGTATTTCCGACTATAAATATGTATTTTTGAAGACGCTTTTTAAATATTTATATCGCTAGACATATATGTTTCCAGCATTTGCACATAAATATACTGTGTAATTTTGTGTAACGTTTTCAAAATTCTATCTTTCAAATACGTCACGTTTAAATAATATTAAATAAATTAAATTTCTTAATGATATATACCACTAATTTATGTATAACACTTGAGGACCATTTATATATGTCAAACAAAACATATATGTATATATATATACGTGTGTGTGTGTGTATTTTGTGTGTGTGTGTGTGTGGTAAATGTTTCGAATATTACACAGCTTTCAAATTTGTAATATGATTAAAGTTTTGCATGTAATCTCGCTACATGTTCCATACATCAAGTTGCATCATTAAATTACATTAAATAATAAACGTGTAGGTGATAGAAGCGCCGCAAACTTTTATATACAACATTAAAAGTTTGGTGTTTACTGCAGTAGGTGGCAAACAATATGATATTGTCACCTGGTAATTTGATTGAAGTACGGTGTGGCTATATTTAAATAGATTATGCGCCTTTTGAAAATGGACATGAAAATTTTATACAGAAACGAATTGAAAATTGTAAATCATGTCTTTTAACACACAGAAAACATATTTGGGAATTTAATTTAATTATAAATACACATACACGTCGTTTGTAAATGTGTCATTCTAATAGGATATTAATCATACAACGCGTGACCTTATCGGACACAATTGTAACAAATTGTTATTTTCCGAATGAATATTATTGCGTACCGTTAATGCTAATATTTTTCAGTTGTTGAACAGGTTCAGGCATTTATACATGGACCAAGAGCTGCATGACGTCTGTGGAACAACATAAACGTCCACAAATTATTTTAGAGGCGTCACTCAAAATGATATATTGCTGTAACACAAACGAGGATCAATTGCCTCTACTTGTGTGAATGACCACTTGGGTTTTCAATGGATAAATTTGTGTACTCAAGTCTCACTCAAAAACTTTAGTTATAAATAAATGTTAAAAGCGTAATAATAGAGTAAAATATTTTAATTAATTTTTTATTTTTCAGTTAACGAAAAGAATTTACAGTATGTACAATGCGTTACAGTGAAAAACATTTTATTTATCTTCTTGATTTCCGGTCGAATCCGGGATTTCCGGCGGAAATAGAGGCCGCTCAAAAAAAAGGAAAACAAGAAAACGGGCCGAGGCGTCAAAATAAAGTTAATTTCACATTTCAGTGTAAATTTTCACTTCCCCAAAACTTCTCCAATATATCACTTAAAAGCATTCTTCCGTCTCGCGGACTGACAAATAAAACAAATCCGAGATTTAACGGCGGTGCAAATTTAGAACCGTCTCTACATCACCATATGTGTCGCATTCCACGCGATACTTCCTCTCCTCCTTCTGCCTCAGAGACGCCACTCCTCGCCTTCCTTCGAATCTGTGCTGAAATTTTATGACCTTGCCGCTCGCCTCCTGAAAGTGGAACGTATATCCTTATAGCGACATATGTGATGTGTATAGCGGAATTGGTGTCCCGGATTTGCCAAGGATCGAAACCAAAGAAAACACAAAACACATACATATATAAATACTGCTATATATAAGTACTATATATATATTATCCATTTAAACATCTCGTTCCTCGTTCGAGTTTTCAAACGCCAGTTCGTGCAATAAAGAATCACTTTTTGCATTTGTACCTTAAATTATTATTATTATATGCAATATGTTCTCATCTGATGCTATATTACATACGAAACGTATTGAAAAGTATAAATAAGTAGTAGATTTTACTGATTATTACTTTTCCTATATAAAATATATAGGAAAAGTATTGTTTTCGTAAATGAGAATGTCTGTGGGCGCTGTATCTCAAAAATGAATGATCGGTTTGAGATGAAACTGTAAACTTGTCTGTCAACTGACACATCTGTCGTTTATTATCTCTATCATCTGTAATCTTTGTGATTTCTGTCATTTGTTAACTCTCTCCTCTCTGTCATCTGCCTTCTCTATCATCTATCACCTCTATCATCTATCATTTCTGTCTTCCGTCATCTTTGTCATCTGTCGTCTATCATATCTGTCATCTATAATCTCTGTCATTGCTAATCTCTGCAATCTGTCAACTCTGTCATCTCTTTTATTTGTCATTTTTACCACCTCTGTCACCTGTTACATGTCATCTACGCCATCTATTATCTGTCATCTGTCATGTCTGTCATCTATCGTGTGACATTTCTGTTGTCTGTCATTTTTATCGTCTGTAATCTCTGTCATCTGTTGCAGAAAAAGATTAAACTATTAACGGTGGAGGCTTATACATTATAGGGTTATACAATATAAATCTTCAAACTTCAAATGATATAAATAACTACTTTGCTTATGTTCATTCCATTTTATTGACTCCTTTAAAAAATACTGATAAAAAATTATTGAGATTATTTACAACAGAAATATATTAATGTCACCTTTGAATTTACAGAAGTAACTTATATTTATGTTCGCGATATTTAAACTTAAGAACAAAAACAGTAAATACATTTATGGTATTAATAAGAGTTCTAAATATTATATTAATTTCGCTGACTAATTTGATTAATGAATGCATCAGAGAAAGTACATTTCCAACTCCATTGAAAATTTCTAAAGTTATACCTTTATTTAAGAAAGGTGATATTAATTACCCAGGGAACTTTAGACATAAAAGTATTATTTAAATTATTCTTAAAAATCAATTACGGAATTTTTTTTAAATAAAACAATCTTTCTAATAATTTTCAATTTGGTTTTAGATCAAATTCTTCTACTGTTGATGCCATTAATAACTTAACAACACAATTTATTGTTAATGCTTTTAAAGACAACAATTATACTTCCAGTATTTTCTTAGATTTGACTGCGTGTCACATAATATAATGTTAAATAAATTACTGACTTACAATTGAATCTACAAAACTTCTTAACTCTTATTTAACCAATAGATCACAAATAACTTATTTTAATAGATCTTTTTTTCAACCAGAATAAATAACAATAAGTGTTCTACAGGGATCTATTCTTCGACCCTTGTTATTAATGACCTTGTGATTTTTGATAACTTAGTACACTTCACTCGATATGTAGATGATACTACTCGTATTCTGAGTAATAATAATCTACAAGTATTAACGCAGTCATTAGAAGAATCTAAAATTTATGTTAAGGATTAGTTTTCTGCAAATATCTTTCCACTTAATGAAGACAAAACTGCTTTAATGTATCTCTACTAAAAAAACCTACTTTCAATTATAAATCAGAGGCAATACAGTTCCTTGGTGTTACGCTAAATTCTGGTTTAACTTTGTCTAAACACTTCAATAGGCTGTATCTAAATATGTCTAAGGATATATGTTTAATTGAAAATCTTGTCAAACATTGTTCTATTAATACTGTAATAACCTTTTATTATGCATTAATTGCGACACATATTAACTATGCTATCAAATGTTGGGGACACTTTCCACACATTGGTGAATGTAAACTCCAACGCAGATGTTTGAGAATCACCTTCAAACTAGATTATTAATTAAATGTTAAGGAATATTTAAAAACGTACATGTACATATTGAACTGTATTATTCTTGTTAAAAATAATATTTAAAATTATTTGGCAACCATTATATTATTAGGTCAGTAGATAATGTATCTGTACAGTATACAAGGATATACAGATTTAGGAGTAGAATAAATACAGAGCTAAACTCGCTTGATTATTCAGCGCTTAAAATAAATTTAAACATGATTTTGTTTAAAAAAAGCGTATTAGAGCTTTGACGAATTCCTTAATCATTTATTTTTGTTTTGTAAATAACTTTTTTTGATTGGTTTATGTAAGTTTATATTATTTTGTTTGTTTGTTTTGGACATACATTTCTTTATTATCACCAATAAAGTTAATATTATTGTTTTTTGCGATATTTTGTGTTTTCTGAAATTTTATAACTTTTAGCTAAAACCCTTGCTTATGATTTACTGATTGGAGAGTGGGATAGAGGCCACCCACCCACCCTACATATACATGATAATTTTAATTGCTAATCGTTGATGATTTTCCTGCTAAAAACCATCAAACCCTTTATGTAATAAAAATAAAACGACATCAAAATTTTAGTTTAAATATAAATTACTTTCTAGAGCTCATCTTATCTAATTTAGATTTAAAGTCTCCATCTATCAAATTTTTACTAATTTACTCACTTACAATTTTGCGTTTTCAATTTCTTTTTTATTCAAAAAGTTTTGTAATTAATTTGATTGGATCCAGCGAGACGATAAAGAATTTAAGTTTATATGCATATGTAGGGTGGGTGGGTGGCCTCTATTCACCGTCCAATTAGTAAAACATTATCAAAAATTATTTGAAAAATTTACAAATCTTTCAAAATCGCAATTATTTTGTGAGTAATTATATTTTATATCTTTTAATTAAAACCCTCGCTTATGTTTCACTGATCAGAGGGTGGGATAGAGGCCACCCACCCACCCTACATATACATGATAACTTTAAATACTAATCGTTGATGGTTGTGTTGTTTACAAAACAATAAAATCTGCCATGTGATAAAAAATAAAGCATAATCCAAATAAGTTTCAATATAAATAACTATCTATAGCTGATCTTATTTAAGCTTGATTTAAAGGCTTTCCACATATAATGTATATAATTTTTATTAATTTACACACTCAAAAATTTTGTAATTAAAGTTATTGCAAACCGGTAGGCGATCAGTAATTAAAGTTAATATGTATATATAGGGTGGGCGGGTGGCCTCTATCCCACCCTCCAATTTGTAAAACATCATCAAATATCATTTGAAATATTTGTATGAATCCATCAATTAAAAAATGTATTATTTTGTGTTTGTTTACATTTTACAACTTTTAACCAAAACCCTCGATTATGTTTTACTGGTCGGAGGGTAGGATAGAGGCCACCCACCCACCCTACATATACATGATAATTTTAATTACTAATCATTGATGATTTTCCTGCTAGAAGCCATCAAACCCTTTATGTAATAATAAATAAAACAAAATCAAAATTTAAGTTTATATATAACTAACTTTCTATAGCTATTCTTTTCTAATTTAGATTTAGAGTCTACTGAAAAGTATAGACCGAAGATTTCATCTACTTTTCCTTTAGTGTAGGATTTTTACACCATCTGCATTTTTTTTTAGAACAGTATTTGTTTCTTATCCAATTCTACATCTTCCTTATTTTATTGGGCGCATTATTTATTAGTATGCTCATATATTGTTCCTAAGGTTTCTCTATTAATAATTTGTGTTTTTTTCTTTTCTAATTCTAATACCCTTTGAATTTCCATAGATTTGACTTCGGTTTTTAATTGAAATAAATTTTGCAAGTTTTTGCTCGACTGAAATTCTAAAAAAGGATAATATAAACTAACACGAAAGTACTTTTTAATATCTATAACTATCTTTTAAGGGCCTCGAAAGCTCATTCCAAGCAAATTATTGCCAATAAACAAAATCAGCCGGATTTCATTCAAGGTAATCGAATTATTGTATAAAGTCGTTTATGGATCATAAAGCGCTCATTAAATTTGATTTAAACCAACAATATAAATCATTGAAGGTTCAATGATATACTATAAATATTATATAATGATTATTTAAGGTCATTTAAACTTTTGATGTCTTTAAAGATGTATATCAAGACCTGTAATTTAAGACCATATAAGGTTATTTAACGTTCAATGGATTCAACAGAATTTCAAGGTTATTTAACGTTAAATCAAAGTCATTAGAAAAATATTTTGTATTTATTTTTCAATAATTCAAGATTATTTAACGTTCAAACATGCCCATTTGAAATATATTTTTGTACTTACATATCTAAAATTTAAGGTAATGCAACAGTCATTCACTGTTATTTACCAGTAAATCAAGGTTATTAGTAATATATTTTGTATCTATTTATTATTAGTTCAAGGTCATTCATCGATTATTAACTTTCGACCAAGGTCATTAGAAATATACAAAATGGGTGAAGTAAAACACTTGTTTTTTTCCATGATTTTATTATCAGTTTCCCATTTTGAATATATGGTTTCATCAAGAAAGCAGCAGAAGAAGTATTGAATATATTAGAAATATATTTTTGTATTTAATTCATCTATATATAATTCAAAGTCATGTATGTATAATTAACGTTTAATCAAGGACACTGAAAATATATTTTTATATTTTATATCTATTTATCAATAATTCAAGGTCATTCAACTTGAAGGTTATTTAACGTTCAAGGTCTGTGTATCTATCATTTAATATTATTTAACATTTAATATTATTTAATCAAGGTTAATGAAACTGATTTTCGGAGGTATTTATTTATAATTCAAGGTCATCCAATAATCTGTCAAGGTTATTTAACAATCAATCAAGGTCAATAAAAATGAATTTTCGGAGCTATTTATTTATTATTCAAAGTCATTTGACAGTAATTAAAAATATATTTTTATATCTATCTTAGGTCATTAAACATCATTTTCCTTATGATTTCATCATTTATCCAATTATTCTTACAATTATATCCTGTTGACACCTTTTGTTTGTTGCTAGAGTACAAGCAATATTAAAGTGGTGTAAAAATTCATGTATGCACTCATTATGTGTTGTATTCACATCTCCAGTTTTAATAAATTTTTATTCAATTTTACTTAGATAAAACTTGAGCTCTCATTAATATTCTATTTATCAGTTTGTCTATACGTTTTATTTTCAGTTTTATTATTTCCATTTGAATCGTAGAACGGATGTTTCGAACAATTATTTGATCAAAGTGATCTGAAATAGGCTGACATTGTATGATAGGAAATTATCGATATTGTTTAAAACAATTTGTGTTTTAGATAGTTGAATACGTGTCGGATTTTTAATTTTATGAATTCAAAATAAATAAACAATTAACTTTGTTGGTATCACTTTTTATCTGAATTTTATTCTGAATGAAATAAATAAAAATAAAAAGTGATACCAACAAAGTTAATTGTTTATTTATTTTGAATTTATCAAAATGTATCACGGAGTGAAAGCCCCCACAATTACTTATTTAATTTTATGGATTTAAAATACGTACATATATACTCAGCATTTGGCTTTATACATTATTTTCTAGTGAATTTATATTCAAGAATAATGTTGGTATGTAATTCATACATTTCGTAATGTGCCTGAATGTTATTCAAAAAATATGTCGGTATTTCCAGTTGGGGACCGATACACTGATAAAATTGCTATTGTCGTTGTTTCTATTAAATATTAGGTATTATTTATTTTATTCAATATGCTAAGAAAAATATCATAGCATAAAAATTATCTACAAAAATTCTGATCGCAATTGGGTAGGCTTGAATTGACAAAATATTCATTCTCATCAACTATTCTTATAGAAGATGTTTAGTTCTGCGGAGACTCTCTTTATTAATTTATCAAAATATTGGCCAATTGTGACCTTTTTCTCAAAGAAGGGATTATTATTTGACAATATGTGTTTAAGGTATTCAGTGACTTATTTGTAGTATATATACCAAATATTATCATAACGAGATAAGTAAGTATTCATTGAACTAAGGTCGATCAAGCTACTAAATCCAGAAGAAATTGTGAATTATGAAGAAATTAAAGTTCTGCGCCGTTATAAAGTTCCTTACTAAGCAAAAAATAGTATTCAAACCATATTGGAAGAGATATCATTCGTTTATGAGATCTCTTGTCCATGAAAAGTCATGGTACACCCTTTCATGCAAGGCAGGGAATTAATCCTAGGCGGTCTGTTAAGGTCACCATTTCAGATCACATCGAAAAAATCGAAAAACTAATATTGGAGAATTCACGTTTGAAGAAGAAACAACTCATGATTGGAGTATTTGAAACAACTATTTCTACAATCATCTTGGCATGTCAATGGTCAGTGCCTAGATTGCTCACACCGCCACAAAAACCCACCTCTGTTTCATGGTCTTTTTTTAATCCAATTGTGTATTTTTCATTTGATCTTCTCGATGGATGGCAATGATTAATAAGAATTCCGATTTGTTCTAGAGTAATAATTTTAATTTATCGCAAGTAAAATTGCTTACAAATTTTTTCTATGTGAAACCATGAATTTTCTTCAATCTTATATATAATTTCGTTATATTGATCATCATTAATATATACAGTGACACATATAGACACGTCAGAATTACATTAACTACTATACAGTAGGTTTAAGACTTGAATTGTATAAAATTAAAAGTAGATTGCATAATAAATTAATTGAGGCTATAAAATGCAATTTTCAATAAGAAATGCGTGTAAAGTTTTTTTTAAATACATTTGGGTTAACTGTAAATTTTATTTCATTTGATAGCTGGTTGAAGATGTTTGCCCCTAGTACAGGGGGTAAAATCTTAATGATAATGTAATAAGTGTAGACATAAGTATAGCTTAAATAGAATTAATACCTGACACTATTTCAATTTGTATGTAATGTTTTATGACACCTTGAAATAAAGAATATTTTGATTTGATTTGATTTGACATTCACCCTGTGCTGATTGATGTAAATATTTGAGTTATTTCCAGTGTCGTGGTTGTAGTTTTGTTAGGAGATGGCAAAGTGAGCTTTATTTGTATATAAGTATTGACCCAATTCATAAATCAATTGATTAATTTTTTTAAAGTACGGCTTGCAAGACGTCATTCGATCAATTTTTGCCATGCACCTAATAATTCCTTTTTGATCTATAAAGACAGATGACCAGGATTTTGATTCTCCCCAAAATCATATCCCATATTTAAGTCTAAAATGTATTACGGCATAATAATAAATTATCTGAGTTTCAGGCAATAAATATGGTTTCATGATTCCGAATTTATGACAATATTTATTTATCATTTCTCCTACGATAAACCGAATATTATAGCAAGGTATACTGTTTTAATCAATGAAACAATCAATTAATCAACTTTTTTTTGTTTCCAATAACTGCATTTTGTATGCTTATAGGTCATTGAAAGTGTAATTAAGGGTACATAAATACAAACCACAACAATATGAAAGGATATCTCAAAATAGATTTTTAATATATGCTTTCTCTGTAATTACCCCAGTTTGTATTAAATTATATATCGACAAATTGCAAATAATAAAACGAAACGAAACTAAAAATGCAGCTTTCTTGTTCAATAATGCAAAACTATATTAATAAATTCATACTAGGTCACTATAGGTTAGATTTTTGGATTTACTTACCAATTATATGAACATTCAATTATTTCTATTAAACTGGTAGTACTCACCTGAAATAAAAAAAGCGAAATTATTATTGCAATGTAAAATATTCAGTCTGTTGTTTTTAGTTCAAATAATTTGTTTACTGGTTTATGTTTACATAGCAAAAACATATTTTAATCAACTTGTATACATATTTACTTTATCATATCAATATATTAAACGCTTATTTCAAATTTATAGCTATATATTTAATTAGAACATATGTGATCCTATATAATTATAACTCCTCTTTAAAACTTAATGACTATTTGAAAAAAGTTGGATAAATAATTAGTATTTGTGATGTTGGTTGATAGTTAAGTGAAGATGATGCAATATAAAATAAGTTGTAATCATATATACATAGTTTAATGTAGGTTTTAGATTGATTTAAAATTAACTCGCCATTATCAAGAATGATAATGGCCTTGAGCCGAAACTAGTTAAATAAATTTTTAATTTTTGAAACAAGTCAAGTGAATTTTAATTTAATCTAAAACCTACATTAATACAAGTGATTAATGAAAAACAAGTATATGATCCATAGTTTATTCTTATTTTGCTAAGTGTACTTTCTGTTTACTATGTAAATATTTAGAAAAATAAAAATAAACTGTGTAGGAAGAGATTACAAGTTATTTTATATAATTAGTATATATTTATCCATTTTACTTACATAATAAAACTCAAAATACGTGTATTACAAAAATTTTGTGATTGATTATGTTATAGCTTCAATGAATATGAAATAAACTATCAAAATACAGTAGCATTTGTTATTATTATTGTTAACACTGACAGAATTATATAAATGCATGCAAAATGTTTATTTGTAGTTCGCATATTTCGTTACGTGGCCTATTTCAGTGTCGGCAAATTGAAATGAATTGTTAATTAGCCTACCTGAATATCAAATTTCGCAGTTCACATAATTGTCAAGACACGTATGTAATGTCTTGTGTCGCGCGAACGTGTGGTGTGTATGTCGCGAAACAGAACAACTGTATGTGGTTGAACGTGTGTATGCCCGAGGCGCGTCATGAGACACACACACAGAACTATAGTTGTTTAGCGGGGCTCTATACCGGAGTATGAATATTAATGCTGTAGGATTAGTAGGGCCAGATGAATTGCCTTCCCTTGAGAATATGCCGATAGCGCGTATTCAACATTAGACGTTTTTATAATTAGACAGAAAGGTTTTACTCAGCCTTTAAATAATGATCCCAAAGGAAATAGTATTTTATATTTATAAACTATATGTTAATGCTATTTATAATTATAATCACTTATTGGAAATGAAAACACAGGCTAAATTGTTGATTATAGAAGCAGTAACTTCCCACGAGTGACCATAGTAGAATTTACCAATTCTAGCAATTTCTCTTTGATTGATTCATCTAGTTTTGTGAGTTGTTGGAAGTAAATATCTGAATTGATTGTTTGATTCCTTTAAAGCAGCTCAAAATACCTTTGTAATCCTACCAGATTAACAACTTATTTTTTTTCTGATGCAATTCAGCTTTTGATGTGCTTTGAACTAATTCTTTCTTCTTACACCATCATTTTCCAGCTTTTCAAGCCAAAGGCATTTAAAATGTTTTTCTATCTCAATATGCCATACATTTAACATATCTGCTATTTGATGAACAATTATGTGACGATTCTGTTTGACAATGGTTTTGATTTGGTCGTCATCAAGTTCGATGGGCCTACCAGAACGTTGTTTGTCTTTATAAGAAAAATCTCCAAAACGAAATTTTATTAATCCAATTCTGGCACATACGCTCCGTTAAGCAATCATCACCATAAGCTTCACATTTGACCTCATCCCCACCCTCTAATCGGTAGAACATCATCAAAAATTATTCGAAAAGTTTGCTTGCATAACTCTATTAAAATTTGCATTAATGTCGTGTTTATTTAGGTTTTACAACTTTTAATTAAAACCCTCGCTTATGTTTTACTGATTGGAGGATGGGATATAGGCCACCCACCCACCCTACATATACATATAAACTTTAATTACTTATCGTTTCGTGGTTTCCAATAAAATTTGTAGTAAAACTTTTTGAATAAAAAAGAAATTAAAAAGATAAAATTTTTGAGTGAGTAAATTAGTAAAAAAATGATACATGATGGGTGGGCAGACTTTAAATCTAAATTAGATAAGATTAGCCATAGAAGGTCATTTATATTTAAACTTAAATTTTGATTTTGTTTTATTTTTATTACATAAATTGTTTGATTGTTTTTATCAGTAACATCATCAACGATTAGCAATTAAAAGATATCATGTATGTGTAGGGTGGGTGGGTGGCCTCTATCTCACCCTCCAATCAGTAAAACATAAGCAAGGGTTTTAATAATAAAAAGTTGTAAAATATAAATAAACGCAAAATAATTGTAATTTGTAAATATTTATTCATAAAAACTTTTCAAATAATTTTTGATGATGTTTTACTGATTAGAGGGTGGGATAGTGGACACCCACCCACCCTACATATACAAATAAACATTAATTCCTCATCGTCTTGTGGTTTCAAATAACATTAATTTTTACTTTCCCTATATACGAAGTATATATAGGGGAAGTATTATGATCGTGATTTTTTTTTTGAAAAATTTTTTTTGCGGAAATATCCGTTTTGAGGTCTCCTGAGTCCATTAAACTAATTTCTGGAAAAAAAAAATTTGTGTCTGTGTGTCTGCCTGTCTATCTGTCTGTCTGTCTGTCTGTCTGTCTGTCCGTGGGTGCTGTATCTCAAAAACGATTGATCTGATTGAGATGAAACTTTGAACGTAAGGTTTTATCATTAAAAACTGGAACTGAAAAGCTTTTGGTAAACATTCATAAACCGGAAGTGGGTGTTTACTCGAGGCGTTTTTTGTTTTTTTCCAATATTTTTTTTACTATGAAAAATATTACAAAACTTTTCAAACAAAAGTTAAAGAGAATGAGAGACTGAACAAATTTTGTTAAAATATATTTTTCATAAAATTCTAAACTTTCGAGAAAAAAAAAATTGAAATTTTTGATATTTTTGCCAATTGCTATTAAACTATCGAAGCAGCATGAAAGTTATATAACAAATAATTGTAGAGAATTCAAAATTGAATAAATTCTTAAGAATAACCTTTTTGCATAAACCGCATAGTTTTCGAGTAAAATATAGGGAAAGTACTATGATGGCCACATCACCATTTTTTTTTAAATAAAAAAGAAATTAAAAAGGTAAAATTTTTGAGTGTGTAAATTAGTAAAAATTTGATGCGTGATGGGGGGGGGGGAGGGCAGACTTTAAATCTCAATTACCTAAAATTTGCAATAGAAAGTCATTTATATTTAAAATTAAATTTTGATATTGTTTTATTTTTTATTAGATAAAGAGTTTGATTGTTTTTAGCAGCAAAATCATCAACGAACGATTCGTAATTATAGTTATCATGTATATGTAGGGTGGGTGGGTGGCCTCTATTCCAACCTCCAATCAGTAAAATATAAGCGAGGGTTTTAATTGAAAGTTGTAAAATATAAATAAACGCAAAGTAATTACAAATCTGAGAGATTTATTCATACAAACTTTTCCAATAATTTTTGATGATGTTTTACTGATTAGAGGGTGGGATAGTGGCCACCCACCCATCCTACATATACAAATAAACATTAATTCCTCATCGTCTCGTGGTTTCTAATAAAATTAATTAGAAAACTTTTTGAATAAAAAGGAAATTAAAAAGATAAAATTTTTGAGTGAGTAAATTAGTAAAAAATGATACATGATGGGTGGTTAAAGTTTAAATCTAAATTAGATAAGATTAGCTATAGAAAGTCTTTGAAATTTAAACTTAAATTTTGATTTTGTTTTATTTTTTTGTTAGATAAAGAGTTTGATTTTTTAGTAGCAAAACCATCAACGATTAGTATTTAAAGTTATCATGTATATGTAGGGTGGGAGGGTGGCCCCTATCCCACCCTCCAATCAGTAAAACATAAGCAAGGGTTTTAACTGAAAGTTCTAAAATATAAATAAACGCAAAATAATTGTAATTTTTAGATCATTATTCATACAAACTTTTCAAATAATTTGTGATGATGTTTTACTGTTTGGAGGGTGGGATAGTGGCCACCCACCCACCCTACATATACAAATGAACTTTAATTCCTCATCGTCTCGTGGCATCCAATAAAAGTAATTAGAAAACTTTTTCAATAAAAACAAATTAAAAAGGTAAACTTTTTGAGTGAGTAAATTAATAGAAAATGTATGCATGATGGGTGGTCAGACTTTAAATCTAAATTAGATAAGATTAGCCATTGAAAGTTATTTATATTATAAATTATATTTGGATTTTGTTTTATTTTTATTACATAAAAGGTTTGATTGTTTTTAGCAGCAAAATCATCAACGATTAACAACTAAAATTACCATGTATATGTAGGGTGGGTGGGTGGCCTCTATCCCACCTTCCAATCAGTAAAACATAAGCAAGGGTTTTAATTGAAAGTTCTAAAATATAAATAAACGCAAAATGATTGTAATTTTTAGGGATTTATTCATACAAACTTTTCAAATAATTTTTGATGATGTTTTACTAATTGGAGGGTGGGATAGAGGCCACCCACCCACCCTACATATACTTATAAACATAAATTTTTATTGCCTCGTGGTTTCCAGTAAAATTTATTGCAAAATTTTGGAATAAAAAAGAAACTAATAAGGTTAAATTTCTAAGTGAGTAAATTGGTAAAATTTTGATGCATGATGGGTGGGCAGATTTTAAATCTAAATTACATGAGATTAGCTGTAGAAAGTCATTTATATTAATAATATTTTGATTTTGTTTAACTTTTTATTAAATAAAAGGTTTGATTGTTTTTAGCAGCAAAATCATCAACGATTAGCAATTATAATTATCATGTATATGTAGGGTGGGTGGGTGGCCTCTATCCCACTCTTTAATCAGCAAAACATAAGCAAGGGTTTTAATTGGAAGTTCTAAAGTATAAATAAACGCAAAATAATTGTAATTATTAGAGATTTATTCATACCAGTTATATAAAGTAAAATCAAAATAATAAAAGAAGACTGAAAAATTGAAATAAATCATTACAAAATCAAAGTCGGAAGTATGTAACCTATTTCTTATTACCTTGTTTTAAATGCGTCACCCAAATTGATGTTTAATAGCAATTTACAGACAAGTGTTCGTTGAATCACGGCTCCTTAGTGTAGCTTTACTATTGATTTCGTAATTCTTAATAAAAGAATAAATTGATTTTAATAAAAACCTCTTTCTTCCGATGTTTTTTTACAAGGCGCGTTGAACCAAACCAGAATACTGAAAAGTATATTATTGCAAACTAATTAATTTACCACTGTATTAAAATTTATGTAAAAAATAAGAGCTGTTAATTATATATTAATTAATTATAAACAAGAGCTATTAATTAATGATTATTATTTATTAGTTACAGTGATGAGCTGTGATACAACGAAACTTGTGTCCGTAGATGTTACGCTAAATACAATAAAATTATAATATAAACTAATGGTAATATATTTTGGAACAATATTTATTATGTAAAGAAGGAATCTCATCATTTTTTAATGTTTTTCCCTTATTTATCGTAAATAAAAATAGTATGAATTCTGTTGTAAAAATAGAGGTATTCAGTAACACAGCAAAATGTGAACGCTAAATAAATTCGGTAGCTATTATTAAATTATCCCCAAGTATACTCTAATTGCATCTCGAAACGCTGAAAAGTTCCCAACCAATTGAAACGGGTTCTACTTGCAAAGATCTGACATCTTTTACCTCGAACAGTATCCGGATAATAACGTTAGACAAGCCAACCTTACCACACGTAACCGTGCCACGTATATTGTCAGCCACACGTAACGACCCTAAATTAGAATTAAAAGTGACCTCTCTCTCTCTCTCTCTCTCTCTCCTTAATTTAATTAACATTTTCGGAACATAGTGTCCTCCTCGTATTATTTACATCCGCTTATGTTTTACATTTCGCCGACTTCTCTCGATAGCCGTAAAAAATTAACATCCCGAACGGACGAAGACTTATACGTTTGTTACGTGCAGGAAGAGCTGTGTGTCATGTATACACCGCATAAATCATGGCTCAAAATTTATTTCAATATAAATTTTTCGAGCTGACGCAAACCAATTTGTAGCTAATATGTTTCCCTTTGAATATATTAAATCTAAGTACATTATCCGGCATTCCGTCCGGAATTAGATTTATTGGGCGTCAGCCAGAATACTAATATTTAAGTAACCCGAATCCCAATAAAAGTAAAATATGCCCGAAACTACACACAGAGAGATATAGAGAGAGAGAGAGAGAGATGAAGAGAGATCCTCTTCTATAACGCCTTTACATAACATTACACTTAATACGAATATGGATGGGGCACTATAAAATAACATGAAATATGCAACGAAAGCCAAACTAATAAAAGTTTATCACTCATGCTAGAAATTACAAGGGAACAACATGAATTATGAATTACCAAAATCTATCGATCCGCGCAAACAATCGTTCTCGCCCTATAAAATATGTGCGCCACGAATTGTATTAAATTGCATAACAGTACATTACAGATACGAGGGCTATGATTATGATATCATGAATAGAATGTTAATAGAATTTGCAATTGTATGAATTTAGATTATATACAATATAGTTTACACACCAACAACGAATCTGAATAAATTCCATATTATTAACAACTGATTAATGTTAAATATATGTCTATAGTACTATTTGTCTTATTGTGATTAAAACGTATAATTCTCACATGAATAATTACTAATATGGAAATATATTTCCTGAAATTCATATCTAACTATAATTCAATCTAGTAGTACCTTAGATGTTATTAGGACATAATTATATGAGGCTTTTGATAATATTAATATTGTAATAATCTCGAGGGACAAACAGTAATTTTTTTGATGCCATTTCTACTTCGACTAAATCATTATTATTTGGTAAAATCGAATATCCTGATATCAAAAATTTGTGTGACAGTTATTTTAACAGTTTGGACTATTTTAGGTTAAATTTTAATGTTTCTATTTTGCTCTTCAAACGTGTTACTATAAGCTATAATGTGTCTTCCACTTCTTAAATTTTAAACATGTTTTAGAATTAGAACCATTATTTATATATATAACATATATTTGTAGAAACCTAATTTATCTTATTTAAATTGTATCCTAATCAAACATCAATCTCATACATTTTTATTCATTATTAATATTGAATTAAATTAATTCAATCATATTAATACAAAAATGTTTCACCAGGGGTTAAGTGAGAAACTAATTCATCATATATTTATTATGTTTAGCCTATAAAATATTATAAATTGACGAATTAAAATACAACAAAAAAAAATAGAAGGAAAATGACATTTATAATGCAGCGATCCTTTTACTATAAGTAAAGATATCTCAACGTATTATAATGCACGTTTATTGAACCCTTTTGATGTATCAAAACATTTTATAGCAATATTTATAAAACATTGTATATTTTTATAACCGTTTGCCTGTAATAAAAAAGTTATCTCTCACCCCACGGGGAAATTATTTTAATATCCGTTCTCTTGAATACATTTACGATTTTTTTTTATTCCACTTTTAAAATTTAATTAATCACAGTCGGTATGCACTCCTCTGCTTTAGTAGAAAATTTAAAAGTATTAATATAATACGCAAATATTTGCCGCGCCACTCAACCTCCCCGACTTTGAGAAAAAATAGTAGAGAATTTTTCCAGTTCGAAGATGAACATAATTTCTAGGGAAACAATCTGTTTTATTATACTTATTAATAAAAGAATTGTATTTTTTTTCATAGATTTAATTACGTATATTAATTATACACCTGTTCTGTCCAGTAATGGAATGGATGACACTGCACGATATATCAATTAAATAGTGTTACCGTAGGTTATACGTAGATTAAACTAATTGATGTAATAATATTGTAACACAATTTATTAGAATGTATATATAATTATAAATGGATACATTGTTTGCATTAATTAATTTTAATTAAATTGAGATCGAATAGAGGTTTCAGGTTTAAATTAGTTATTAATATAAATCCGAGGGTAATAATATACTAACAAGCAGACAATGAACTACGTGAACTTTGACAACGTGCATAGAGAATTGGGAAAACGTATGAATTTAACTAAAAACCTGATTTTTATTGAAATAACTTGGAATATATAAATAATCAAATATAATTTTTCATATATATTTTATATTCTGATGGGTTATTGCTGTGATATTAATAGAAGAGCAAAAGTGGTTATATACAAGACCAGAATCACATGAAAAAAATATGTATTTAATAAATGGCTGGATGCACTCGCAACAAACAGGAACGAATGAATAATGAATTGAATATTTGATGTAGAAAACGAGCCAATTCATCATTGGCCGTTATCAGCGGTGGGTGATAAATCAGGGACCGGACGATTTTTAATCTGGCTATGTGTACCAAACGGAAATACGAACCGAATCCATTCATTAACATTCTTTCCTGTACTACGTCTATTGTCCATTAGGGTCGTGGATGGTTCGAATGGTTTGTGGATGGTATTCGCAACTTCAGGATCAGTTTAGAGTGTTGCCGCGAAGGCACGCGATCTCTACTCACGCGATTTTCAACCACGAGGAACACCACAAAGAAAAATACAACCCTATTCTTCGGTATCTTAATTAAAACGCAATCCAATTCATAGAACATGCCTCAACTTCACGCCTCTCCCTTTCCACCCCCTTTTAGACGTTTCGCATAACTCATTCGCATTTTAATTAACCACTTAGCGAACCGCAATTAAATCAATCACACCTCTCAATGCCGTAATCCTTTACTGAGTATTTCTGTCTGTTACTTCAGCTATGTAATTATTCTTCGTTTTAAAACTACTAGCAGTAGCAGTATGTTATACGAAGAAGTAAATAAATTTGTATGAAACTCTTTAAATTGATAAATTATACTAAATATAATATCTTGATTGTTAGTATTAAAAATGTATTTGTAATTTATTTTCAAATTATATGATATAATTTCGATGCCAAAGTGAGTATATTGTGATTTATTGAAGCGCAACTTCCTGAATCAGTTTGTGTTGAAATGCCGAGTGGAAATATGCGGGCGGCATAAAACTGTGTGAAAACAGCTTGACTACGTTAATTAAATCTCGAAATTAATTAGGTTCGCAGTTTTGAACTATTTAGCCCCCCTGCATTTGCCACCGCTCCGCATAGTTTGTGGGCCGTGAAACCTGGGGAGCTCTTCCTCCTTTAATTCTTCGGTACGGCCTATTTCCCGAATGCGTAAATGTTATCTAATGCGGCTCACATTATCACAATTACGCCCTCCTCCTTGTCTTCAGTGTTAACTTCTGCTGGAAAATGATTAGCGTGGATTGCTTAATTAAAAACCGGTTGGTGTCTTCACACCATGCTTTTGTCATAAGCTATTGAACAAAATAGTGACAAGTCCAATATATGAAGTTTGCAGATCATTCGTGCTGGATTATTATTCGCACGTCGATGGAGCAGTTATAAAGTTTCAAGCGACACTTAGAAGGATGATATGTGTTACTCACCGTAGCTAAATCCGCAAACTGTATTCCCAGGCATAGGACTGCTTTTAATTGGACGATACCACAAATTTTGCAACAAATGATAACATCATCAAAATAAATAACTGTATTTCACATTTTTTTACAATTAGTATTCTCTGCAACATAGAAAATATTTATAGCAATTACAAAACGCTAAAATTGTTCTAGGAATTGAAACATTTAAATTTGAATTACATAAATATCCCTTTAATTTAAAATATTTAACAATATTAATTTCACCCTTTAATAATAGGTTTATAAAATATATTTATATGAGCTTATTTTTAATACATGACCAGTAGCAGTAATTACAAGATAATTCTGACCTTTTTTATTTAAACGAATACTTAACAATCCAGTCACATAGCAAGTACATTTTACATTAATTACCTCCTAGATTTACGTGCAGTTTCTCTGGTAGATAGAGATAAGATAAACTTATCTATACTTTATTGTTGAATCATTTACATACATGCATCTCCGACATATAATTAAACTGCTCTTACATATTCCTGTGTCCTATCTACTTATACTAAAGGACTAAAGGATATTTTTATGTCCTTTAATTAATAATATAATTATATAAAAATGCCTATTTATATTTTATTCAAATTCAACATTTTCTATAGATGACGATAATAAGGAAAAATAATTAAATATTGGAATACTCAGCAGTAAATAAAATTATGAATATTGCATTAATCAATTTTAATTAAGTTTTATTAATTATCCGCACCAGCATGCCTTCTTTCGACGCCTTGATTTATTCACGGGAATCTGTTATGGAGAAAGGAGGCTCGTAATGTTATATAGGCCTGTAATTTTGCTTTGTTCGCTAAAGGTAAATTTATATCATAAGCTGATTTCAAGTGCTTCTGAATTGGATCCTAAATTTGCTATATATGTTGATAATTAGCTTAAGAATCGCATCGTTCCTAACTGTTTTGAATTCTATTCATTTGCATAGGCCTTAATACGGATTTTATGTAAATGGAATAAATAACTGAACGTATATAAACTTGAAAATATATACAATTATAAATATGTCAAGATTAAGACCGGGAGCAGCCCATCGTATTTATATTTGAATGTTAGAATAATAACATGTTCAAAGGTTATTAAATGTTGTTAAAATTGAAGATATATAATATTTCAATGACATTTTATACGTCTTAAATCATTTTAATCATTAACTATTTAAGGTTATGCACACTAGACTAAATGTATTTAATTAATTACTCACTTAACCCCTGGTGAAACATATTTAAAAAATCTTGATTAGAAATCAAGAAATCAAGTGTTTTTAATCTAGACTAAATTTATTTGATATCATACAATGTTCATAAAACTCATTTACGGTTATTTGATGATCACTCGGGATTATTTAAAGACTTTCAGATTCATTCAGCAATGATTAGATAGTTCATACAAAGATTATCGAAGGTAATTGATTAAGTTTGAATTTTGTTGAAGGTCATTTAATTATAATTTAAGGTAAGCTAATATATATCATTTAAATTTTAAAGTCATATAAAGTTAAATCAGGTTAACGAAAGTCATTAATTAAAGTAGAAGGTTGTTCAAGGTCACACTAAGGTAATTAAAAGTAATATGTTTTAAATATTATGCTATTGAAGTCATAAAATAATAATTCAAGATTCTCTAGCGTTCATTCAAGGTCATTTGAGTAAATTCAAAGTCGATCATTTTGTACTTATTTATATTATCAAATCATAATTCAAGGTTATCTAGCGATCATTCAAGGTCATTTGAATATAGGTATTCAAGCTAATCTAACAGTCATTCAAGGTTATTTAATATCATCTAACGATTATTCAAGTTCTGTAAGAATCATCCAACAAACAGTCAAGGTTGTTTAAGGTATGACTTATAGCTTTTATCCTTACATAAATAATCAAATTATAATTCTAGGTTATCTAACGGTCGTTCAAGGTTGTTTGAGTACAATCAATCTAATCCAATAGTTATTTAATGTCATCTAAAGGTCAGTCAAGTTCCTTCAAGATCATCTGACGTTATTATCATCAAGGTTATTGATATTAAAAGTTATTTAATAACATCTAACAGTCTTTAAAGTTCCTTTAAGATCTTATATTGAAGATTATTATCTTGTGATTATTTAAGCTTATTTAAATATAATTATGTCATTCAATCGTCATTTAATGTTATTTGATATCATCTATTGAATTAAAGCACTTTGTAATTTACTTCATATTTATTTTTATATGTCAGATGTACATTTACATGTAAAAATAAATGTGAAGGAAAGAAATTACAAAGTGTTTTAATTCAATAGTGATAACTTCACACAACTCAAATCAAACCATGAATCTTGATTAGAAATTAAAAACACTTGGTTTGTTTCACAGAATATTTATTATTTTTTCTCTCCGACTAGTTTCGACAAAATGCCATTATCAAGGAGTAATGACATTTTGTCGAAACTAGTCGGAGAGAAAAAATAATAAATATTCTGTGAAACAAACCAAGTGTTTTTAATTTCTAATCAAGATTTTTCAAATATGTTTCACCACGGGTTAAGTGAGCAATTAATTAAATACACAAACCATGAATATTGATATCATCTAATGGTCAACTTTATTGAAGCTTATCCGATTACCTTTCGTGGCCATTAAATGGGAGTTAGAGGTCATTTACTTTGAATGAAGGCCGTGTATTGGTCATCATAGCTCATTGTTTGAAGCTGAATGTTATGAAAGGTAATCCGAAGGTAATCATAGGTGATTATTTAAGGTTGAAGATTAATGAAGGTCATAAAACGGTAATCTAAGACATTGTACGCTGCTTAAGGCGTTAAAAAAATAATTAAACTTATAAAGTGATTATTCAAGGCTATTTTAATTAATTTAAGTTCATACTGCACCAATTCAAAGTAATCTAATAGTAATTATATGCGATTTAAATCATTAAATAATCATTTAAGGTCATTTAGAGATCAATTAAGTTTATTGAGGTCATCCAATGATTATTCAACGTTCGTTAATGTCATATAATGGTCAATGAAGTTCTTCCAAGGTCATATGATCAACATTCAAGGCTATTTAAGATTAGCTGATGACCTTTCAAGGTCATTAAATTGTCGTTAGAAGTCATTGAACTCCTCCGAAGATAATTCTAAGGCTGAAAGTTTTTAAAGCTCAAAAAACAGTAGGTCAAAAAGTCAAATAAACACGATATGTTATTTTGGCCATTGAAAGTTATTTAGAATTAATTTAAAGTCAATCAACATTTATATAATGTTCATTAAAGTTATTCAAGTTTATTTAAGATCATCCGACCAGCATTCAAAATAATTTAGGGTTATTGGGTTTTATTTCAGGTGGTTCAAGGTCATTTAACGCATCTAAGGATTATTGAAGGTCATAAAAGCTCATTCATTCAGATTAATGATTCTTTATAGTCATGTAAATGACTTTTATTACATAACAATCATATTTGGAAACACGATGACTAATTTTTATAGCTTCGACTATTATTAAATTAAAATTTTTAGTAATTAAAGCAAAATTTCTTTCTTAAAGGTAGAAATACAATAAATTTATGAAGCAGATATATTAGAAACATGAATTTCTCTTCTCTTCTGTTACTGAAACAAATCACTTGTACTTAGATAACTGGCCGTGTTCGGTTCTTCTTATTAAAAGCTCTTGTCTATTAATACTTTTTTATGTTAGAATTATTGGTAATAGTGATTTTGTCACAATTATTATCATACATTTGTTAATGACCTGCAACTATAGTTGTGTAAATATTTTTTGATTGTACAATCAATCTTCCTTTGAATAAAATATTGACCTAAACATGTTGCGACTCTAAAAATCAATAAATGGATTATTAAACCTTTTTTTTTGTGTAGATACATAAAATTTTACAAGCACATCAACCTATTTGTTGACAATATCTTCAACGGAATAAATAAAAAAAAAACCTATAAAGCATTAAATGTATATAGCGTAATTTCACGGAATCTCTAAATGTGGTTGTAGGTAGCGCAGTAGGCTTCTGTACTTCTAGAAAAAAAGGTCCTCCAGAAAATAAACACCCCCAAGAGATATTAAGTGAGATGTAAAATGATACAGCAGCAACCGTTCGCGTTTTATATATGTGAGCCCCGCTTGAGCCATAATCTTGTTTAGTAATTCAGGGGGAGTCCCCTTTTTGCTACCTTCCTAGCACTCTTCAATTTTTTATTGCTTTATGTTAAATTATCATCCTAATCTTCACCTTTACATCCCGTTTATGAGATAATTATTTACGGATACGTGGCCCCTCCATAAAGTAAGGGTCGCGACATCGTTACGCGCATAAAACATTTTCGCGTTGCTTGTAATTTTTTTTTTTTATTAAACGACTTTATTGCGAGTATGCCCCTCGAATCATATTAGATAAGTCTTTTATATAAACGAGCGGATCCCTAGTTTTATTTGATTTTAAATTTAATACCTACCCTCTAAAAAAAAACAAAAGGAGGATTATCTTCGGCCTCATTTATGCAATAATATTAACTGTTTCTCTGACATGAAATAAATAAATATTGATTGATGAAACCCAGATTATAAGCAGCTGAATATATAAAAAATATTATTTTAGTTTAGATTCTATTCAAAAATGATTTAGAAAACAAAAACAATAATTTAATAAACTGAACAGCTAAAGAAAATACATCATTACATTATCAAAATCATTTTATATGTCAGATTTGACTAAAATATTGATGTGAACGTTCAGAGTTATTTTTGGTTGGATCTTCTTCAAACTGAATTGAATTAAAATTAGCTATTTCTATATATACTGTCCATAACATTTTCTATATTAAATATAACAATAAACAGTTCGTTAGTAAAATATTAAGGTAATAAATATAAATATAATGGAGTTCGTTTGAGTTGCCCCGAGCTGTTAATGTAATATATGTCAAAAAATAAAATATCGCCGAGATAAAGGGATTATCGAAAAAAGATTAGCGGGTGTCACGCGATGGCGGAACACACCTATCATTTAAAATATTAAGGTCAGTTTTGTAGTCGCGAAAATTGCCTCAATAAACAATAAATTTGGCGTGCGCGCGCGTTGTTTACCCCCCTTTCCCCAACAGTCTCTAAATTGAGAAATTGCCACTTCCGTATGGGGGATTAAAAATTTGAATAGCAAATCCTCTTTTCGGATTTACCCCTGCAATCCGGTGTCGGCTAACATAAACGTCAAGGATCGTAAATTAGGACAATTATACAATTACACTACACAGACTGATGAAAAATAATGAAATATTTGAAGCAACTAGAAGTAATATGTTTTAATCTGTCGCATACTTTATATTATTATTTTGTAATACTACAGATCAGATAAACTAGATGTCCTAGGTTACGCCATTTATAGGATTCGTCTGAAAGATCGCCTGTCATATGTTGAAGCAAAGCGTAAATATCACTCCATTTGCCCTTCACCATTTTCTGAAAATTAACCGTTTTCAAAAGTTGTTGCTAATGTGAAGACATCCACCATATTCATACAATGTGATATGGATAAAATTGTCGATCAGTTTGCCTTAAAGACACCGAATTAAAAAAAAACACAGTGATAATTAAACCAAATACCGAAGCTAAAGAAGTCGTGAAATAAAAACATGATATGAAAGCAAGAAGTTTTAGTCTTTCTGAAGACTTGATTACTGTTGTGCTAATGAGGACAAGGTATCTTATTAGGTGGACTAAGTTGTTCAAAGATTCAGCTTAAACGATAATTTGGCGATTCTAAACTAAAAATGATGCAAACCATAATTCTTATTATGTATAACGCTGAACAACAAATTGTATTATATTTACAGTAGACACATTTCGTGATGCACTTATCCACCATCGCTACGATTATTTTCGTTTTTTAGAAAAAACTGTGATGATACAGATCGTAGCACTAAAAATATATACACAGCAGTGCAAGCCATCGCATTAAAAGTAAAGATTCTTGAAACCGTTATACTATGTTTCCTTTATGTTTCCTTTTGGTTTCTTTGGAAGATTTTTAAGCTCACATTTGAGTTCTACCCCGACTTCTCATACTCTTAGAAAATTTCATTGCGAACAAAATAAGAAATATTCTGTTATTGTCAACACATAATAGTATTAATTTTTGTGTATTATTATTTACTATATTTACAATTTAAATACCATAAAACCACCTGTTAATTTATATTTATTGATATTAATAAATTCAAAATAGCGTTATAATAGCAATTTCACAATTGAGGTCATCCCTTCTGTATTATTACAACATCCTATTGATTACAAGGCATAGTTAACGAGTGGTTATTGTGCGATTAATACTGCAGTATCCACTACCGCATTTAGGATTAATTTCCTGAGTAAACATAATACAATATAAATATATTAGATATATTCAATACTTCTTCTGCTACTTTCTTGATGGAAACTGTCAATAAAATCATGGAATAAAACAAGTGTTTTACTCCACCCATTTTTAAATATATTAGAGTGCAGTTAAAAATATTGGTTATAAAAATATCATACACCAAATATAGTAATTGATTTAATTAAAAAAATATGTACAAAATCCGGCATATATTAATATTTTATGGGATTAATTTACTTATTTATAATATACTATAGCCAATATATTTATTCAAAAATAAAATTAAGGTCCACTTTTATTTTTCATATTTTATCATAATGTAGTCCCACTTTAGTGGCTAAGTAAACTAAATAAAAATGCGGGACCTCATTATAATAAAATATGAAAAATAAAAGTGGACCTTAGTAATCTCGTAAATTAATTAATTAATTGAATAAATATGTTGTTCATGTATTAAAACGTTCTTTCTCATTACTGTATCAAAATAAACACAACTTTTTGTGTAACAAGCTAAAATGTTATGAGTTTTAAATATTACCATCAACCACGTAAAACAAAATATATTATAGTGTAGTGGATGGATTTTTATTATATTCTGTAGGAAAAGTAATACTATATATGATTAGTTTATACGGGATCTAAACGCACGACTTTTTCCAATACAATGCGAACTTTTTAAACCTAAGGATGTGAAAGTTTTTCGTGCCTCTTGTATGGTGTTATTTGACCAATACATCTGCCACAACCGCAAGACTGAATGCGGAAAGTTTTTTAAACAAAGTTTTGTCCTATAACAAATATTTCTTGTCTTTTTTTTGAAAAATTTATTCAACCTATTTAATAATAACAAAAAAACATATGTTTCACTGTAATAAGTGTACATGACAAAGTTTTATTATTTGATATGGAAATTAATAGTGGTTTGTAAAGACAATAATACAATACATATATATATTTAATTTTTTATTTAGAGCGTAAATACTCTAAACATAATATCGAGGCGATTACTTTGATTAAAAATTTCATCTGAATGTGAATGATGTATACTTCAATTGATTAATTTTATTCCAAAAATTTTAATAAAGAGAATGGTTGCGACCGTTACTACGTGATAATCCATATTCCATATTCCATTCAATTCAGTCCAAAAATTTTGATGACCAATAAAATTAAGTAAGTTTGTCTATAGTAAAGATAAATCCTTCCAATATTAAATGATTCCCTTATTCAATTTCCCGATGGACTGTATTTCAAGAAAAGGGGTGATAATTTTAAAAGAAATCGTCCATAAAAAAAAACAAGGGAAATCAGTTCGGGTCGAGCACTTACGCACAGTTTCACGAATTGGCCGTATCGAATTCAAATCAGTCGGCCGAGGGCAATTTTCAACAAAGTGGACATTCGCCGCGTTTCAGGGAAGGGGGAGGGCTTCCCCCCCGCACAAGAATTCAGGTGGAATGGGTTATATATAGTATAGGGAGGGAATTTCCGTACTTCAGAGAATGCCCGGCATATGGCAATTTTAAACTGACATAATTATTTATGATGTCACAAAAATGGCTCTGGATCGCCCCGAAATTGAACGCACGCACAAATGAAATATTTACACACGCGACGACGACCTCGTTACAATAGAAATTGTTATTCGAAGGAAGATCGATGTTTCCATCTAGATGTTATCGAAGGAATAAATAAACTCGATTTCAGATTAACATATTTTATAGTGACCTATCTATCCAACTTTATGTGAAAGTGTATTTAATATGAGTTTGTATTAGCATATTTGATAAATATATATGTGACTTAAATATTAAAACTTTGCTAGCGCAATCTAAACTATTTTATAATCTTAATTTGAGTGAAGAAATTTGAAGTGCGTGTGCACGCTCGAATATATATATAGCGTGTTAATGGTATCGTATATTAATGTAATCATTAATTTTTGATATAATCATAATAACATAAAAGACTTAAAGTTGCTACATAAAAACAAATTAATTAAAATTTACAAATGATTATTAAAATTCTATTTTTAGTCACGATTCAATTTTGCTATAATATTATTGAGAAATCAGAAATGATAAGATTTACTATCTTGAAATTAAACAAAAAACTTTTATTAACATAAGTTAAGTTTCCCTTAAAGTAATGTAAAAATATAAAATTTGACTGAAATATTTTTTTCTGCTTACAATCATTGCATTTTCATTTTAAACCTTAAGAATCTTATAGCGATGATGTTCTTATTATTCCATAAAGGTGTTACTTTAAAAATTGTAAATATTTGATTATACGAAATTTTTTAAATTGTTAAAATTGAATTTTCGTAGGCTACAATTGACAAAAAGTCTTAATACGTAAATATTTACACTCTTTCAAAATGTTGTACATATTAAAATAATTTAATTCATCGAAAAAGTAAGTACACGATAATGTGCCCGGCGCATCCACCAAAAGTGTTACGAAATGAAAATTGCATAAAGTGTCAAGAAAGACTGCGGATAATTTAGAACTCGTTGCATAATTACGTGTTATGATAATAATAATTATTAGCAGCGAAGAGTATGCCGACTTTGTTGCAGAAAAATCAAGAAAATGTCCATTAATATCAGTTCAGTATTTACTTGACGACCCATTAAATAAAAACCATCGTCAGTCCAGCTTCAATTCTAATCTATATTTATTACATTTACAACCACAAACATACCTCCAACTCCTTCCAAATTCAATTGTTTATACATCCCTAACAACCCCAGCCCCTTAAAGATACTGTTGAATTTATAATTTGAACATTTACTCTACATACTTATTAACAACATGAGAATTATCTTGATTAAAAAATGTTTCACCACGGGTTAAGTGAGCAATTAATTAAATATAAACATGAGAATTATATGCTAGAAATATATTTAACTGCATTAATACGCGATGTCAATTTACATTAATTAGATACAAATTGGTATACGCAAGCATAAACGTGGCATTACTCTCGCCTCCTTGAGTCGCGTCATTCGGTTAATTAAAAAACGGCAATCTGATGAGGGGCCTAGTGGGTGGGTGGGTGATATGCAGGTGCGCGTTATTTTATAGCAGCAAACCTAAATTCCAGAGTAGTGTAAATTAGTGTATAATTAATGCCCCGTCCATCTCGGCCTGCTCGTAATGAACCCTGGCTGAATGCGTTATATGCCATAATTGCTTGCAAACAAGTCAGAAGTACACGAGTAAACGCACCTCACGTGTACACTTTCCACCATCCATCCCACAAAGGAAAGGTAACACGAGTTGGATGTTCATACATATTTAATGGAATCATCTCATCAACTCCTATAACTCAATTTAATAAATCATGGAAAGAAAAGTGGCTTTAAAACTTTACTGCCCACATTTCGAATGAGTTTACCATAATTATTAAATAATTCAATTGATGAATAAATTAATTTCACATGTTACATATAATGCAAAGAAGGAATAGAAATAATATAATTTATTTAATATTTAAAATCAATAAAAGAATCTTCTGAATATGCTATAATATAATTTATTTAATATTTAAAATCAATAAAAGAATCTTCTGAATATGCTATAATATTATAATATACATTGTGTAATTTTTAACAATAAACAAGTATACCTGTTCATAATTTACAATTTTATTATTTGTAAAATCTATATAAATTCCAAATTTTATTGTGCTTTATTTTATCAATAAATAACGACTAAAGTTATTATTTATAAACATTCAAGTCTGAAACATTTTGAACTAATTCGAAGCAAAAGCTGGGACAGTAATGCCTTTGCAAACTCTGCCGAAATAACAATTAAGCAGTTTGGCGTGTTAAGATAGTCATAAAAGACGTGTTTAATTTAATAGGGAGAAAAGAGAGGGAGTGAGAGAGAAACACACAGCGTGATATTTTGAAAGTTTCGCAATCATTAAATCTAGCAAAGGAAAACGTATTAGGGGTAATATTGCATTAGGAAGAACCACCGCAAGTGAATGCACAATCACTAACTACTACAGTCACTCGTTTCAATTATGATTAGTTTAGTGTATGAGAATGCGAGGACAAGTTTTTAATGGAAAACTAGCCGTGCGGAAGTTTCTATAAATTTTTAATTACAGAACGTCGGTTCACTTTATATTAATAGCGTTAGTTTTAGGTTAGTTTATTTGAAAATATAAAAATCACTAAAATGTTTTATATTATAGTAATTGTAGTATTTATTTATCCACTATGCTTACATAATAAAATAAAAAATAACAATAGATTCTTGCAAAAAATTTGTTTGCTTATGGAAAGGCTTGAGATTAAAATAAAATGTTCTTCCACTCTTGCCTGCATCGATGACGCTGTTGGCAAAGATTGTAGTTTTATATTATTGATGCTTAAAGTTAATATTATTTAATATGTTAAATTGACGAGGGGGATATGTGATGAAACTCCATAACAAATTGAAAAGACTGAAAGAAACGTCCCCAGAAAACCAAAAGATATTCTAAAGCGCAATTAAATAAATGATGATCAAAAGGACATTAAGACGGCCAAGTATAAAATACAGAAACGGATACATAATAACAGAAGAAAAGAAGATATTGGAAAGATGGAAAAAATACATTAAGGAAATAACAGAAAACCGATCTTAATGGAGATGATGAATAAACTAGAGGTGAAACAAATGGAGGAAATAACAATTGGATAACTGGAATCACCAATAAAAAAAGTAAAACTTTTCCTTCAGGTGCAGGTGTTATTACAGTCGAAATGATGAAGAAGAATTCCTGAAAATAATAAATGACATCAAGAAAATTCGCAAGATATTCGAGTAACTAAAATACCGATGCACAAAAAGGGAAATATAAAATTATGTAACAACTAAGTGGTAACTACACTCACAAGCATACCAGGGAAAATATTTGCTAGGATAAAAGTGGCAAGAATTCAAAGAGAATTAGATCAAGAACAACACTGATTCAGCAAAAATTAAACAAGACTTAATATACATAATGAGACTACTAAGAGACCAGATGATTTGATTTTAGTTTATTCATTTACTTTACAAGATCTGTTCAAAAACAAAAAAATAATGCAAAAAAATTTCGATCATAGATCTTGAAGGCGGAATTTACACTTTCTCGTGTTTTTCCACTCGACCCATTACTGTCCTTGGCTGCTGATAAGGCAATTGTAGAGATAATAATTACATATATGCTTCATCCATCTAAAAAGGCATATGACAGGAAAAGAAGAGAGGACATACAGCATAAAATTTTGGCGAAGAATAACACTTGTATTGTTTAATTAATAAAACACTTCAACTTTGTTTGTATAACACTCTATATTTTATTTCGTTGACTAGTTTCGGCAACTCAACTTGCCATTATGAAACTAGTCAACGAAATAAAATATAGAGTGTTATACAAACAAAGTTGAAGTGTTTTATTAATTATTCAAACATGTATAACGAAGTAGAAGCTTCTTACATTAACAATATAATTACTGCTAGTGTAGCAAAAAAAGCAAACATGTATTTCAAACTTGTATTGTTTGTTGTGTTGTTATGTTTTTCTTCGCCAAAATTACATACCTGGTTTTATCAATAGGGTAGCTCAAAAATTATGAACTATATGGCATATATTTGAAAATAGAGGGACAGAAGAAGGCTTAATAAACATAATAAAGGATGCGTGAGAAAATTATTCAAGAAACATAATAAAGGAGTTATACAGAAGTAACAAAAATAAAGTAAGAATAGCAAAGAAAGAATCTGAGGAGTTCAAGACCAAAATGGGATGATTGAAACAAGGTATGAGATATAGCAAAGAAAGAGCAAAGAACTCAAGAATTAAATTATTAAAAATGCAAATAATAATGTTTGCAGAATACATAACACTAATATCAAAATATATTTGTTCTAAATGTATTTTTGTTTGTCCAAATAAAGATTTTATTCTCTCTCTATAAAATAGATCTAAATAGAAAACAGATAGAGCAGATTAATCATTTCAATGACTTGGGGTCAAAAATAGAGGAAACAGGGAAATATAATCCAGAAAGAGATGAATGGACCCGAGATCAGACATTGATGATGAGCCGCTTCATTATGAGGTATCGAGTGCATCTGAAAAAGGTAAAAAATAATAAAGAAAATGAATTAAAAAAGAGGTATATTAAAATACCGCATAACAAAATATTAGAAATAGAATATAAAAAATTAAAAAACATATTACAACTGAATATTCCAGAAGCTAAAATCGATTACTACATTACACAATATTTCCAAAAACAATAGAGATTTAAAAAAGTTTTGAAACACTAACTAAATTTCATTACATGTGATAACAAAATGATACATTCACCTTACATTCACCTCAAAAAGTGGCTGACTTATTCGAAAATTATTTTATAAAAGTAGAAAATATTTACTAATCATTAATCTTAATAAATTATGCTGCCTAAATAGGTTTCTCCAGCAGTCAATGTATTTTTTTACTAAATAAAAGCCAAAATACTCTCTTCTGAAATTCAAAAATTCTTTTCACAATCGTACTAATTCCCCAGAAGATAATTCCAAACTTTATAATGGATTCAAATTTTGCAAAATAAATATTTAAAAGAGTTTTCAGATTGAATGTTTGCTTTAGAACTTTGACGGAGTAAATGACTGTATTTAATTAATTTATTTGTTTTTTCCAGCTTAAGCGCTGGTCCAATTGCACACCTAAATATTTCAAATTTATGCGAATGGTAATGGAAGAATCGTTAGCAGTGTTTATCTGTATAGGATATTATTCTTTTCTATCATGGGATTTTTAAAATGTAATCCCTTATGTTTTATCGATATTTTGGAGCAATTTATGTATAGTATTTTTGCTATTTTATAAGGTTTGTTAATTAAACAAAAACGTTTACTTTGTTGATATCACACATTATTTTTAAGTGACTCGAGTTTCGATCATTTTTAAACTTAAAGTTAAAGTTAAATTTGAAAATGATCAGTTAATGATCGAATCTCGAGTCACTTAAAAATAAAGTGTGATAGGTTATATTATATCACAAAATAGATAAAAATATTAAAAACATACGAATAAAATTTTGACAGCAAGTTGAAGGGCGGAGTTCATCTTGTAAAATGTTCTTCCACTCAAACACGTGGATGTCCATTCTTCCACTAATTCATAAAACTAGAAATTAGTTTCAAAGGTACTATTTATGCTTTAGAATGTTTTATTTCCCATTTTTTTGGAATGCGTTTCATAGATTTGTCACATTGACAATTATCAACAAAGTAAACGTTTTTGTTTAATTTTCCAAGATGTATCGCGAAGTTAACAATCAATTATAAGGTTTGGTAAATTTTGGTTAATTTGTGAGTTTAGGTCATCTAAATTGTTGCCAGTAAATAAAACACTAGTGACTTCAGCATAACTTATTTAATTATGAGTCCTCTTTGTGAATAGATTGTGTAAGTTGTTAATATAAATCAATTATACTCTCTTGTGGAATTACGTAATTAATATTTCTTGATTTTGACATATTGTTATTACCAAAAGAATTGAGGTATTTATGATTTAAACCATAATAACTCTTTACCTTTGATTCCGTGTAGCTTTAACTTCTGTAATAAAATATGCCGACTAATGCTGTCAAAAGCCTTAGATAAATTTAAGAATATACCAAATAGAATATTCTTATTCTTCAAGACATCTGCGACAGCACAAATGAGCTCAAAAGTAGCGGTTGTAACATATTGATTTGCTATATCGCGACATGCAGCTTTATAAAAAAAAAAACATTAAACTCGGTTGCAGTTTCTTCGCTAGGGTTTTTGGGAGCTACTTTTTTTAAATTCAGTTTTTGTGTGCTATCGTTTATAATATTGATGGTAAAATCACCTGAGATAATAAATTGTTTATTTTCTACTAACATTAAGGTCAGTATATTCTTCTTCTTTTTCTTCTTCTTCTTCCTCTTTTTCTTCTTTTTCTTCCTCTTTTTCTTCTTTTTCTTTTTTCTTTTTCTTCTTTTTCTTCTTTTTCTTATTTTTCTTCTTCGTTTTCTTCTTCTTTTTCTTCTTCTTTTTCTTCTTCTTTTTCTAACGCGTGTGTACTCTCTCTACTAGAGTTGCAGCTGGGATGATGAGCTGCAGATTTCATACCATCGTATGGGTGGGCGTCCAGGGGGTCTGTTAGATCTTAGGAGACTGTTCTTTGCAATTTTCCTTCGGCAATGTGCTGTCATCCATCCGCTCAACATGATCCCTTCTTTGGCGACGTCTGTTTTTAGACCATCTTACAATATCTGGGACGTCTCAAAGCTCTCGGATGTCTTCGTTTTCTTTTATGGTCCCTCAAAGTGTATCCCGCTATGGATCTTAACGTTCTTATCTCAGCTATTCGGATAATTCTATTTGTTGTGGAGCTTTCGAATTTTGTTTCCACAGCATATGCCATAACTGGTCTTACAGGTCTTTACTTTGTTTGTTTCGCCATGCTTCGTCTAGCAAGTATCCGGATATTATGGGTGATTTGGTTATCTGAGCTGTAACTTATTCTTGGAGGTCTTTATTTTGTTAATAACCTTAAAAAAATATTAATTTTACTGTTGGGAGGTCTATAAATGCTAATTCACAAAATTTCACACTTTCCTGAATGCAATTCTGCGCATTCTACTTCCTTCGGTATTAAAAAATTGGAAATATAAGCTCTTTCCAGGAATTTTGTGTTTTCTCTAAAATATTTTGCCGCTCCTCTGTGTTCACCGCTGTTTTTACAATATGATGCGGTGCAAAACCATATATTTTTTAGTGTGGTAGCTCTTCCTTGAATTTCCAATGTTCTGTTACGGCTAAACTACTGCACTCTTTGTTTTCGTGTGGTAGCATATCCAATTTAACGTTACAGTTATTTATTTGTGGTGTTTTCTATACCACTCGATGATGATTCAGTGGAAGTTGATCCAGCTTATTTTCACTTTATATGAATAAAACTATATAAGTACTATTCATATAAAGTGAAGATGAATATTTAACTGCATGAGTCACCATTTTAAAAATACCATAATCAAATTGTTTTAGTAACCACAAAATTGCTAAAAATTGTAATTATGCTTGTGTACAATTTTATGTTATTATTTAGTCTTTAAAATGTTATTATATATGTCTCTATGTTTGATAACTTTTCCCTGTTATTAGATCTATGTATCTGTTGGGAAATAAATTATTATTATTATTATTATTATTATTATTATGAACTTTCAACATTTATCAGCCTCATCAATCAATTACCAATTTATTTTGTTTTGGTAGGCATCCTGATATTTTGATGCTCAAAAAAAAAACGATTTTTAAAATTACACCTGCAAATCGATATTTCTTCAGGCCAATTTTCCCATTTATATATCTCTTGTTTCCAATTTTGTAGCTGTTATGGTGGTTTATCAGTAATTGTTTGGTTTATTTTGGAGCATATACAATTATTCCTTTTATACAAATTGGTTAGGTAATCTTTATTGCCATTTTCCATGGTTTCAAAACTAAATTGACTGGAATGCATTCATAGTTTTTTCGTTTCTTTTACTGATGTAAGCTTTTCGGAGGGACAGGTCCCTATTATTTTTTCCAACTGCCGACCGAGAGTTTTTAATCTCTGTTTATTTACATTTTCATTCTGATCATCTGTTCGTGCGGAAGGAATTCATGTTTGTTTTAATTTTTTTGGCGTGTTCATTTATGTTTGTTTTTTGATTCGAATGTTGTGTTCTCTTTGTTTATTTTTGGTTTTTGCGATAAATATTTTGGACTATTGTCTTCGAAGGCTTTTCTAGGAGACACGACATATAGTCTGTTCGTTGGATCTTTGGTCGTACGTCACAAATTATCGCTTCGAGAAACGACGCAAAAACATTCAGTCTGATAAAGTAAACCAAATGCGTTAGAAAAAGAACGCACTGTAAAACTTTCGTCGTTTTTTGAAGCGATAGTTTGTGACGTACGACCAAAGATCCAACGATCAGACTATATGTTGATTTATTTTGCTGTGACTCCTGGGTCGATATTTTTAATAGGTAGGTATCTTCTAGTTTTCAATTAGGCTTTGTTTTATTTACAGTAGATAGTAAAGCCGATATCGTTGATATCTAAAATCGCCAAAATTTTTGAGCACGTAATTAAAATAAGAATAATAGGCTTCTTTAATACCAATTGCTCCTTAAACCAAAACCAATACGGGTTCACACGTCAAAAGTCAACAGAAGACACAATGAACACTCTACTTCAACAAGCTATAACAATAACCGTAATCACCTTAGTCTTAAGACTTCAAAAGACCTTAGATACAGTTAACCACAATCATCTATTACAAAAATTAGAGGATTATTAAATTAATTATTTAAATTCTACCTATACGAACGAGTACAACGTGTTGATTGTTATGACTATTTCAGCAATGAGGAGATTGTGCAGTGTGTTTTTCCTCAAGGAACCATTTAGAGCCCTATTCTCTTCTCTGTGTATTTTATGACGAGCTTGAACTTGCATCAATTAGAACTCTGATTGCCTTTGCGGTAATACAGCAGATTACAAAGATACTAGCTGGATTGGAGTGAAATGAAAGGTTGAATAAGATCTTAGAGATATTTTTGATCATCTAGATATTAACCTTTTATCATTAAATATAGAAAAATCCAAATATCTATCCTTCTCTTGCCATACAGACAACGTCCCACATTCCAAGAGTTTATTTATTTATTTATTCGTTATCACACTTGCTCAAAAAACTGAAGACATTACAAAATAGATATAAAATATTGAAAACATACAAACAAATTTTGACAGCAAGTTGAAGGGCGGAGTTCATCTTGTAAAATGTTCTTCGACTCAAATCAAGCAGAAATATTCGTAATATCCAATAAAATTAACTATTTAGGAGTTATTATTGGCGAAGATTTGAGATGAGATAAACATATTCCATATATTGTCCGGAAATTGAAATGCACGTTATGCCATATCAAATCTATCTCTATTGGAATTCCTCGATCGTGATCTTCTGAATATAATATATCACTTATTAGTTAGAGGGTCACAAATATTATGGTCTAACCTATTGGGGCTCAGGAAGAGATATTTACCTGTATCTATTAGAGGTTATTCAAAAGAACATTTTGAAACGAATTTTCAATAAATCCCTGGACTATTCAAGTATCAAACTTTGTAGAAGGAAAGTAGAGTGATTATTGCTTATCAATCTTATTACCACAAGGTTAGGCTAAATCATTCAAAGAGCAAGTAAGTGTAACTAAGCATACCCATCAATATAAGGCTAGAAGAAAAAATTACTGAAATAGGCAGTTACTCAAAGATCACTCGATTATATCCCTTGTCTCCTTTGATATTATATTTTTTGTTGAACCTTACATCCGTAGCATTTATTCTTAGTTTTTGTTCAGGAATCACTACTGTTATCAGGGTGGGATTTACAAACTTTTTAACTATATCTGTTTTCACACTTTTTTCCCATTTCTTATTATGTCTTATCATCTATATATTTTTCTACGATTTCGTTGTTTTCAATTAATATTCCTAGATATCTGGAAGTGGAATACATTTAAGATTTAACGTGTTGATTCTCAGCAAGAGATAAATAATTGATTGATTGTTTTAATTCTTTTCCTTCTATAATTATTTAATGCTATTTTTTCTGTCCATTCATCATATTCTCCGTTCTTTCAAGATTTAGTTTCATATTGATTTTAGACAATTCATTATTTAATATTTCCAAATTGTGTTATAGATCTTTTTTATCATTAATACCATTCAGCTGTATTAAGTCCATTTTCCAGTATCCAATTGTTATTTACTTTATTCACCTTTTGCTGTTGTGCTTCTTCCATTGCTTTGCTTAATACTAGTGTACATAGCAGTGAGCTTAGCATACATCCTTGACTCACTTCTTTTTTTGTTTCCTATTTTTTTATTTTATAGAGATTTTTTGAATTTTTCTCTAAACATAGAAGTCATTTTCGAATAATACGTTGATATAATTAGAATAATAAACATACTACTAATTTTATATGACAATTATTTGTAGTCTAATGTGATAACTATATTATTTGATCTTTTATTGAAATATACGTTTGTTTTTATTATATATCGATGAAGTAAATTATTTATTTTTAAAATAAAAGTTTTCATTTTCCAAATAAGCTGCCTGTGGACCAGAGTACAGTTGAAATCTAAATACGTTGCATTATAATAGAATCCCTAGTTATTATTTACACAGATCAATAATTTCCTCGCGTGACATGAATAACAATGCGTCCATTAAAAATAATCTTGACATAATGAAATTGATATAAAATGCAAACATTCCTTTTCACGACGACAATTAAGACCAATTATATTTTCACGAGTAGTTTCATGATTAAATCTACTAAATAAAAAACATCTCTGCACGAGTTTTTATAAATTTAAAGAGTATGCTTTGAATGGGCTTAATTGTAATCGCTGAATTGCCCTATTATAAAATTTAAAAATCCTTTATTTCATATTAATATATTAATAAAGCCATGTAAAGAAAAATTTGGACATCTTAAATATTAAGGATATTCTTGATAGAACGTAATATCTAACTTCAATGAGGTAAAACACTTGTTAAGTTCAATAATAATTTTATTTTCAGTTGCCTGAGACATGTTTCGATCGTTCCTGATCATTTTCAAAGTACGACACTAATTGATTTTGTACTTTGAAAATGATCAGGAACGATCGAAACACGTGTCGCAATTGAAAATAAAAATATTATGGAACTGAACAAATGTTTTACCTTATCGAATCTTAAATATTATTTCTTTGAAAATGTTATAATAGAAACATTTGAATTAAAACACTTGTTATTTTCCATATTAATATATTCAGTTTCCTGACACGTCTTTCGATTAATTACAACCATTATCTTTTCCATCAAGTGTGTAGCAGAGAAAGTGTGAATGTTATAATAGATATTCGATTAGCATTCAATTTGGAAAATGTAATAAAATATAAAAATTATATGGCTATTTTACATAATATCAGTAATAAAACTTTACGTTGTTGTATATAAAATTAATAAGAATATAAATGTTATTTGAAACAAAAACTAATGACAATAATTATTATAAATGATGATAGCTTTAAGTTGAATATTATAAAGAAAATGTAATATATAAGTAAAATAGGTTTAAGAGATAAATTTCTAACGTTAAATTTTGTTTGATTTTTCTATAGGAAATTCTCCCCTTGCGTGTAATATATCATATCATTTATCACAATTTGCCAAAAACCGGGAATTAATCAATTTTAACCATGAGAAACTATGGCATTTTTATTGATGAAGCCGTCAATGCCGGTCGATAAATACGCTTGCCGACTATATAGAAAGTATCCTTCCCTTATTGTCCGATAAGCGAAGACCGTTTAACAAAACGGAGACTTGAAGGATTTACGCTACGTGTAATATTTGAGTGATTTAATATTAATACTTGTATTCTTATTTAATGTACTAAACTTAGCCTAGAAAAAATATTATACATGATATACATAGATACATAGATAATACATAATTGAGTATTATTTGGAGAAGAAAATTATTTCAGAATCAATGTCAAGACCTTATCGAAAGGCTATTGATTTGAAAAAAAAATCAAGTGTTTTGAAAATCTCGAAAAATACTCGGAAGCGTTTATATTATATTATATTCAGTACAAAGAGCAAAAGTGTATATAAATTTAACATAACCTTAATCTTAACCATTTACATAGACAATTGCTAATGAATCACAAGAAAAGAAAATTGATTAAACACCAACACTGTACGTTTGTTTGGTTAAAATTATAGTTACAAAATAAGTAAGTTTTATTTATCATTTTTTAAAGTTCCTGACTAACACTTTCTGCACAATTAATTTTTATTACGCTAGACGTATATTTCGGGTACTAAGCACTAATTATCAATAGCTTATAACTCTATCAATTTCAAGCTACCCAAAAAGTACATCTAGCGAAATAAACATTAATCGTAAAGAAAGTGTTAGTATTGTAAGTTTTAAACATATTTTCATGTAACTCAACAACAAATTTTTGTACAATAACTGTTATAGAATTCTAAGATCGTTCTTGAACTAGATGCCCTGTACTAACTTATGATTTGAAACCACTAGATTTAAAAAATTATGAAGACGTTTGTTTGTGTTTTTTTATACAAACAAAAATCACACCTATAAAAATAGGTGTGATTTAATGATTTAAAGTAAGTAGGATTAATTCTTTTATTTTTTTAGTAAGAATTTATTTTTCCGACTGGATTCATTTTCAATGCTCAATTAATTCTAAACCTTTTGTCGCTTTAAAAGCTTTTACAAAATATAATTTTGATTTAACCAAAATACATATGTTTATTTCAAAATCAAATCATCAAATTGAGACAGTGTAAAAATTTATTTACTTGTATTTTTATAAGAATTATTGTTTAGTATTCAATTTAAACATTATTAAATTATTTTAATGTGCTTAATTTAATTTACCTTAAGCAGAATATATATTTAAGATAAAACGGTAATGATCTGAATTTAATATTGCGCTAATTAGGATAATCAAGTTTTTAATGCCCTTAAATTAAGAGGTAATTAAGCTTATTTTATTTTTTATTTTTGGGTACTTGCAGAATCCGTAAGGCACCTAATTAAAATTGCCGGTTTTCTTATTTGAGTATCCAGAATTTTATATGTCTTAGTATTTAGTTTTCGAAGTTTCGAAAACATTTCGCAGATTGCATAGTGGAGAAATGTGGGGGGAAAAAAGGTCTATAATTAAATATTAATTGGCCTGCTTCTCCTCTCCTTTTCAATTACGAGTTTCTGAAAAATAAAGCAAGAACGGGGTTCGTAAAGAGGGAGGTCTTAATAGAAAGCGCATATCTAATCATAATCTATATACATAGACAATTTGGGTCAACGTATGGTACGAGGTAACATGATGCTAACTAGAACACATTGCTAATGCATTATTAACATGCTTACGGGACCACATATTGTCAGTATACTGGATTACGCTCTCGGTACATTACTCCTCTTACTGAAATTGACCACTTGTTTAATAACAATATGTGCTTTATAGTATGTGTGAACACATATTAGACGTATGCATTCGTCGTTTGATGACATATTAGTACGCTCGGTTTACAAACGGGAACAAATATGATTAGAGCCAACTATTACCATTCATTGTAGTTTTAATTGTGAAAGAATTCAGATTCAGTTAACAGTAGGAATGCTGTGGGGTTGTGGGTAATTGCGCTCTATAGGACCTGCGCGTTTATGAAACAATTACAAACTGCTAAATTTCAAATTGTATACAAACCCTGAAATTATTTATACTTTAGTGAGTTAATGCATTTTTTATTTTATTACAACTTATTGGTGTAGCTACTAGGTAATAAGTTGTAATTATGAGAACCTTTAAATTAAAGTAAATTATTTACCCTTTAATATTAACATCAAGAGCTCATAAAAAATTAAAAAGAATTGGTTCAGATAATATATATTTAATAATATTTAAATGCCAAGGCTAGCAGGGTGGGAGCATTAATCAATATCTGGTAACTTGAAGCATACGTCCAAGGATTTATTAACGTCATAAATTACGTTGAACGAATTTAACAATCAAGTTAAAATTTAATTCGAACCAAAAATACCCTCCAATATAATTTTTAACGCGCAAATAATTTTAAAGGTCAACTAGTTTATTCACATTACACCTAATATAAATAAAACAGATATGTAACAAATTTAATTGTATGCTTCTGTATTTTACGTTAATCAATTATTATTATTATATGTCATACAATCATTATCAATTCAACAAGAGAAGATACATATTACCCACAAAAAGGAATTAACAAAACAAGAATTAGAAGATGCAATCAAAGGATCAACAGAGTGCGGAAAGTAGAAAATATATTAAAAGAGTGTGAAGTACGAATTTACAAAACTGTGAACAAGACAGAATCCAGCAATTACAGAGGAGTCACACCAATTGATACAACTATAAAAATATATGAGAAAATTATAGAAATAAAATTAAGACCAATAGAATAGAAAATATCAGAAACACAAATCGGTTTGCATATGACCATATATTTACACCTAAAATAATAACTAATAGAACATTAGAAACACACAAGTGCTAAGAGGAGTAAACATCAAACTGATATAGACAATAAACAAGTGAAGTAAGGAATAAACTGTGTACTGTTTTCATTTACAAAACACTTCACGTAAACTCAAACCAATAAAAGTGAAACTGATAAGGGTAACACAAAGTATATACAAAGAAACAAGTAATATAAAAATAGCTAAAAACAAGAAACCTGAAGAATTTACAACCAAACAAGGAGTGAGACAGGGAGAAAGTCTAAGCCCCCTGCTATTTATAATATACATAAACCAAATAATAAAAGAAGTAAACAACAAAACAAGACCTCTAAATGTTGGATACAGAGACATAAAAAGAGTAGAAATGCAACAATGTGCATTTGCAGATGACAAACTTATCGCTGATCAATTGTCTTGGATGTCTCGCCAAGTGATACGTTTTAACCAACATGGATTTGTGTCAGACCGATCTACTCTTACGAAATTGCTTAGTTATAAACAAATACTATCAAATGCTTTGGAAAGGAATTGTCATGTAGATGCAATATATACAAACTTTTCCAAAACTTTTGACCGTATTAACCATAATATTTTGTTATTTAAATTAAAATCTTAAGGCTTTAATGACGTTCCTATGTTCTGAATAGAATCATTCTTAATTGGTCTTGGACTTAGCGTAAAAATAATTATGAATCTAAATTTTTTGATGTTAGTTTAGGGCTCGCATTGTGGTCCCCTACTTTTTCTCTTATTTGTAAATGACATTCACAATATAATAAAAAATTCCAACTTTCTCCTTTATGCAGATGATCTTAAATTATTTAAAACTATTGCTTCACTCGATGATTGCGTACAAATTACAAGAGGAATTAACCCGTATTAAACTTGGTGTCATGAAAACCTATTATTTTTAAACATTAGTAAGTACAATTCTACTTCATTTAATCGAGGTAGAAGATTTACTGAATTTACATATATGATAAATAGCTTAAATTTAGAAAAAGTAAATATCATTAAGGATTTGGGTGTATTATTTGATAATAAGTTAAGTTTTAAACATCCTATTTCGTTTACCTGTGATAAAGCTAGAAGAATGTTGGGCTTCGTTTTACATACGTCGAAAGATTTAAGCAGTGATTGCTTAAAAATCTCGTTTTGTTCCCTTGTTTGCTGTCATCTCGAATATGCCTCTCCTGTCTGGTCTCCTCAATTCCAGGTTGATATAAATAGCATTAAACTTATTATATTGCCCAGAACAATAGTATACCTAAGATGATGAGATGTGACAATGACTTTGCTCAATATCTCTGGTTCGACCTATTTTCTGATCCTTCAATTCATATAAACGGAAACTTCAACGTTACTGCGTCTTCATCTAACATGGAAAAAAGAATAAATGGAACAGAAGGCAATAGATAGAATATTACTCACAACATCTAAATTATGGGTTTTTTAGAATGTTAATTTTAGAACTGCATTATTATGTTTGTCATATTTTTTCTTTTAGGTTTAATTTACTTTAATATTGTAGATCAATATTTACATTTATTGTTTCCAGTAAATAAATTATTATTATTAAAAAAACCTTATATTGTGTCAGTTTACTTATATAAATTGCTTTTCTATATACGTTTTGGCTGAGAGTTTCGTCAGAGTTTTCATTAATAAGTATGTCAAGGAAAGGCAATTGTTCTATGTTATTCTATACTAATTCCATTGGAAATTTAATTTTGGCGTAGATTTTGTTAGAGTGCTCGAGAAAGTTTTTAAATTTTTCTTTACCAGCAATATAACATAGCCATGGAGATGCAGTATAAGCAGATGAATCTAGTGAAATTTCCTTGAAATATTCCATTAACAGATTAGCGATTACACGTTGTGGCCTCTATCCCAACCTCCAGTTAGAAAAAGAAAAACATCATCAAAAATTATTTAAAATATTTATATGATTAGATTAATTAAACATGCAATTATTTTATGTTTGTTAACATTTTAACAATTCCTAAACCCTCGCTCATGTTATACCAATTGGAGGGTGGACAGAGGCCGCCCACCCACCCTACATATACATGATATCTTTAATTGCTAATCGTTGATGACTTTGCTGCTAAAACAATCAAACACTTTATGTAATAAAAATTAAAACGAAATTAAAATTTCAGTGTAAATATAAATGATTTTCTATAGTTAATCTTATCTGTTTTGTATTAAAAATCTGCCCATCCATAATTCGCAAAATGTTTACTAATTTACTTACTAAAAAAATTTACCTATTCAATTTCTTTTTTATTTAAAAAGTTTTGCAATTAATTTTACTCCAAACCGCGAGACGATCAGTAATTGAAATTTATATGTATATTTAGGGTGGGTGGGTGGTCTCTATCCCATCCTCCAATCAGTAAAACATCATTAATAATTATTGAAAAATTTGTATGAATAAATCTCTAAAAATTGCAATTATTTTGAGTTTATTTATATTTTCAAACTTTTAATTAAAACTCTCACTTATTTTTTACTGATTGGAGGGTGGGATAGAGGCCACCCACCCACCCTACATATAAATGATAACTATAAATACTAATTGTTGATGACTTTGCTACTTACAAAATAATAAATTCTTGTATATAATTTTTATTCATTTACAAACTTAAAATTTTTAATGAAAATGATGGTAGCGACCGTTACTATGTGGTAGTTCATTTTAAAAAAGGTTAAATGAAAATAATTTTTAAGTTTTTATACCACTATTTATTGTATAATATACACAAACAAAGTTTACAATATATTATCAATTTTGACACAACTATAGTTTCGACCTTTGCAGGTCATTATCAACACTTGATAATGACCTGCAAAGGTCGAAACTATAGTTGTGTCAAAATTGATAATATATTGTAAACTTTATTTGTGTATATTATACAATAAATAGTGGTATAAAAACTTAAAAATTATTTTCATTTAACCTTTTTTTAAATTTTTACTTAATTTTTTTTTAAAATTCAAAATGTATAATTAAAGTTATAGGAAACCACGAGCCGATCCGTAATTGAAGTTAATATGTATATGTAGGGTGGGTGGGTGTCCTCTATCTCATCTTCTAGTCAGTAAAACATCATCCAAAATTATTTGAAATATTTCATATGTATACATCATATAAAAATGCAATTATTTTGTGTTTGTTTACATTTACAACTCTTAACTAAAACCCGATTTAAGGGTGGATAGAGGCCACCAACCCACCCTACATACATATACATGATAACTTTAATTGCTAATCGTCGATGATTTTGCTGCTAAAAACAATCAAACACTTTATCTAATAAACATGAAACAAAATCAAAATTTTAGTGTAAATATAAATGATTTTCTATAGCTAATCTTTTCCGATTTATATTTAAAATCTGCCTATCCATCATGCGCAAAATAATTTTTATTAATTTTCATACTCAAAAATTCTACCAATGAATTTTTTTTTATTCAAAAAGTTTTGTAATTAATTTTACTCCAAACCACGAGACGATCAGTAATTGAAATTTATATGTATATGTAGGGTGGGTGGGTGGCCTCTATCCCACCCTCCAATCAGTAAAACATCATTAACAATTATTGAAAAATTTGTATGAATAAATCTCTAAAAATTGCAATTATTTTGAGTTTATTTATATTTTACAACTTTTTATTAAAACTCTCGCTTATGATTTACTGATTTGAAGGTGTGATAGAGGACACCCACCCACCCTACATATATAAAATAACATTAAATCCTAATTGTTGATGAATTTGCTGCAAAAAAACAATAAAACCTTGTATGTAATAAAAGAAATAAAGCATAACCAAAGAATTTGTAATTATTTTTTATAAAAAAGTTACTTCTTTTTAAGTAATTATTTATATTTAGCAAATGGTTAACTATTTGAAATAGTAAATTCAAGTAATTTAAATTTGTTTGCTGTCGAGACATTCAATTGTTTTAGCTCCTTTTCTATGCCATCAACTCTTTTACCGTTAATTTTTATTTAGATATTATAATAATCGTTACATTAAACCATAATAAACACAATATTAAGTTATAACTTGATTATTACTTATTCTATCGTACTCTTGACCTACCTCAACAAACAATGCAATGACCTCCCTCGTACTCCCGACCCACCCGAATAAATTATACGTTGAGGTAGGTCAAGAGTACGCTGGAATTTTAGCGGGAAAATAGGCCCTAGATTAACGTATAGTTTATTGTCGTAGGTCAAGAGTACGTTCGGTTAAATAAATTGAAAAAAAAGAACTTAATTTATTTAAATTTTTACCAAAAACAATCGAAAATGTCATACTTTAAAATTCATTTCAAACAGTTATCTGAAAAACAATTGAAGTTATAATTTTATTAGCAATTTTTTTCTTTAATTTTAGCTTTGCTTTTTGAATACATTTTTTTCTTATTTGAGAAATTTTCTTTGTAATTAAGCAAATTTGAACTGATAAATTATATAAGTCCTTATGTTATAGAAAATTCACTAATAATTAGAAAAAACACGAATATATTTCGTAAAATGTACAACAAATTGTAGATTTTACGAAATATTTTCGTGTTTTTTCTAAATTTGAACTAGTTTTATAAAGTAAATTTAAAAATATTTCTTAGGAAAGTTTCAGCGGTAATTCAACAAAATTTCAATTAAATATTTAATTTTCTACAACGAACTAAAGGATTTTAATACATTTTATTATTAAAATTTCAATTATTTTAATATTTCATATATTTAATAAATGTTATTATTATTATTCTGAAAGTTTTTAACTGATTTTAATTGTATTTTTCTTAGAACTTGCCATTTAATTAACTTATTTTGAATTGTATCTTTTGTTTTTTAAAATTTTCTAAGAATATGTATGTGTTCTTGAGTTATGAGAAAATTATATAATTAATAAAAAAATAGGCTAAAATAAATAAATTAAACAGTGGCCAAAGGAAGTTAACGGCGTTTTTATTATTAATTTTTAAGAAAATAATTATTTAAACCTTTAGTAAATTTCAATTTTTCAAAATTGCTTTTTTAAACCATTTTTTTTTCTTATTTAAAAATTTTTTCAGTGTTATATTTTTAGATAGTTTACAACTGTTGTAATAATATTCAATTTTTCTTTTCATTGTTTTATATCAACTATTTGAACTGAAATTCTTTTAACCTTTTTTTTCAGCATTGAAAATATGTTAATTTTTAAGAAAAGAATTAATTTAACCTATTTCTCTTTAATTAGTAAATTTAATTTTGAGTTGTGCTTTTATAATTCATTTTTTTCTTATCTTTCAAACTGTTTACTGTTATATCTTGAATTATTTCTTAATGAAGGCACAAAAAATTAATGGACAAACTGCGAGCGTTGTTTTATTGATTGGGGGGTGTGATAGTGGCCTCCCACCCACCCTACATATATTTTTGAACTTAAATTATAACAGTGTTTTTTAAATTATTTAATAACATCTACACGTTTAGGTTTTTTTTTAGGTTTTTTAGATGGAAAGTAAAAAAGTATTTTTAATAAATAATAAATTACAGAAACGTATTATATGTTTTACCTTAGAGTCTTAAAATGTATTAAAATGTTTATTCTAATTGAACAATAATTTAATGGTGAATAGTAAAAACTTCTTAGAAAAATTAATTTCCGAAAAATTTTGAGAAAATTAATTTTTAAATGTATCTTCTCCTAAAAAATTAAACGTATTAAACACTTTCTAAAAATGTGAAGAAGAATAAACATAAATTTCAATTTTTTTTCTAATTACATTTCGTTTTGAAAGTAATTTAAATGAACATTCTGAAATATATAGAAAACTTGTGTAGTGAAAATGATTATTAACAATCCGTACAATAATAATAATAATAATAATAATAATAATAATGCATTTATTTCACAATGACAAATTCACAAAGATCAAATTTGTACATGTAAAAACGTCAGAAACAGTACAAAAAAAACAAACAAACAAAGTCTTTACATAAAATATACAGTAATTCAAGGAAATATATTTATATTATATACAAATTACATTATGTACAAAAGATTTTTACTCAATGATAAAAACTTATTAATTTTTTTAACCTTATGTAAGTCCTAGGATATTGGAAGTGGATTCAAACATTTTCGTAAATTTAAAAAATGGCTTTTATAGTGTGAAGAATTAAAAAATCAATTGTGAAAGTGAAATTTTTTAGAAAGCTTCAATGAAATAATAATAATAACCTTATTAATTATTAATATTTTTTTGACCATGGAAATTTTCAACAATTACATAAAGTTTTTTAGTGAAAATTTAAAAAGAAATGTTATAAACAAACAATTCAAATTATACAAATTTCATATTAAAACATCAGATGAAAGAATGATACATGTTAGATGTGGAATTATAAAAACATCTGCAATAAAACAGTTGAACACAAACAATTATGTGACATTTGATAATTGGAAGAATGTTAGATGACAGATGACATATAAGAGATGATATTAAATAAAATAAAAACTTGTAATAACTTTCTACACAGTTTATAAACTGTTTTACGTATTATATCTCCACGTAACTCAATCAACATTATAAGAAATGGTATCTGACATACGACAGATGCTAGATGACGGATAACAGATGTTAGATGAAAAATGATAAATAACAAATGAGAGATAAAAGTTGATAGATGACAGATGAATTGAAATATAATAATATTATATTTATTATAAGAACATCTTTAGTAAAACAATTGTGCACAAGCAATTGAAATTACACAATTTTAAAATCAAAAATTCAGATGATAAAATGATAGATGACCGATCACAGAATAACAGATAACAGATGATAGATAACAAATGACAAATGGAAAATAAAACTAATGAACAGAAGCAATTTAAATTATACAAATTCAATATCAAATAATCAGATGTAAAAAGATAGAAGAAAGATGTTTACACGACAGAAAGCAAATGACAGATTACCGAAACATCTGGAATAAAACAGTTGAACAGAAGCAATTGGAATAGAAAGTTCAAAAATTAGATGATAGAATAACAGATCTCTTGTGACAGATTATCAAAACATCTGTAATAAAATAGTACATAAATAATTGAAATTATACAAAATTAAAATCAAAGAATCTAATGACAGAATGACAAATGGCAGAATAAGAAATGTCAGATGACAGAATGATAGATGCCATATGAAAAAATTACAAAAGCTTCTGTAATAAAACAGTTGAAGACAAACAATTGAATAACAGATAACACATAGTAATATTATAAATTAATTCACTTAAATCTTTGCTAATGTTTTAATAATTGGAGGGTATGATAGTGGCCACCTACCCACCCTACATATGTATTTTTTTTGGATAGAGAAATTAAGGAATTCTCACATGGAATTAACGATTTTTTGGAAGGCGACAGCTTGATTTTAGTTTAGTATATCTTTGGTTTGAAACTTATTCATTATTAATCTGATTGATTACATCTTGAAACTATTAAAATATTCATGAAAACTATTCACAAAATAACAAGTTTTAAATTGTGACCTGTTTGATACGTTAGTAATTTATAAAATTATTAATTTGTGTAGAAAACATAATGTTCTATATATTACATCATTGTTAGCAATTGTTGTAATTATGTTAATATCAAGTTGATTTAGTCTGTAGTGGCAATAGCATGTATACAAAGTATATTTCGAGTAAAAACGAGTATACATGCATAAACTCGTGAAACACACTCGGTGCACATTTAGATAGCATTTTTATATAAAATTTTTAATATAATACATAAACCGTAAGTTTTCCTGACGGGAATGGAGCTACGTGAGATAACTTCGATCTGTAGTCCGGCGTTTGGTAGCCCGGAGGGAAATGTGTATGGAACTTGAAATTAGAGCAAGTGGGTCAGGTCAGCGTTAAATAACGATTCATCCATACACACACACACACATATATATAGTGCACTAACGGGCACCAGGTGACCATAATTAAAATGTGCCCAAATGCATATTCCCATCCCTAGTTATCTTCCTTTTATTCTACTTTTTAACGAAACTGTAGTCATAAAAGTCACACACCGACCGGGCGAGATTCATTCCTGCTGTCAAACCGGCCCTCGTCTACAAATATACGATCACACAACTGCAGCCTGATTACAAATCGAACTTCTATTAAACGGAATTACCCGCAAATTTATTTCAACACATAAATATTGATATAAATCAGATTGCACGCATTTACCTCCAATATTTCATATATTGATAACTCTACTATATTCCTGCTATTCGTTTTATTAAAAACAATATGTTTTTAAACTTAAAATATTTACAAATATTTCCAATCTAATGAATGTTTTTAATAATAAAGCTTAACAAAATTATTACCATAAATTCAAGCGTAACGTAATCAAAATTAATGTGATAAATGCTGGAAAAATATTCTTAATAATACCAAAACTATGGCGAGAAATAATTTATTACGTAAAGTCGCTAATTTATATTAATCATAATATAAACACGAGTTGGGAAAGTTTACTCTATCTATTCATTTTACGCACATATTATGTGTCGAGAGGGAGTGAAATCCAAAGAGGTATAATGCAGAAAATGAACTGCACGATCGATAAACTACCCTTATGGGGTAATAATTTACATTTTGCAAGGCCAAACGAGTTAATATTTTACGTTTTATATTTAGTTATTTAGCCGGTAGTTGCGCAATGAATGCCAAAAGCACTGTACTCTACATACCACACTAAAACATGTAAATTGTCTTGTGGTACTTAGGGCATTAAGCATTAATTACTCGCAAGGGTCATATTGACCCTCGAGGATTTGGGATTGACCCACATTTGAATAGAAATAGACGAGGTATGTCATGTCAGTAAACCACCTTTTAATTACATTACATGCTATAATTTATATTCAAACGAATCCTCCAGATAATTACTCTTTAACTAATCTATATCAGTAAAAGATAGTGTGTGCTAATTAGTAAACATGAAATTAGTTTGGTTTTGATTATTTTAATTGTAAAAAATTGTATGGATTTATATATGATACAAATGAATGGATTTTTAATAGTATTCAAAACTGGTTACGTATTTTGTGTACCTAAAATGAATCAATCAATTTGTAAAAGAAAATAATGCGGGGAGAAACGAAGCTGTCGGTTTTTCTACCATTTCACACAGAAAAGGGCCTATTTTTAAAGGGCGATTTGTTGTGGGAACTGGAAACTTAATGAGGGGGCAATAAATTAGTATCAACACTTTTAGACGTTGGATAGGTTAAATAAATGGTTGCACTAATTGACTATTTTGACTGAGCGATTAGCAAAAATGTTATATATTAATTAGTCATTCATTTATTCACTTAAGTCAATATGTATCACACAGTTATGGCTTCCAGCATTCAACATATTATTCACTTAAGATTTAGGTAAGATATAAATAAGCTAAGATATATAATAAAAAATGTATTAAAATTCTTCAGTTCGTTGTAGAAAATTAAATAATTGTTTCAAAATTAATTTGTCTTGTAGTCTTAGTAAGATTCATTGTTGTAGATTCACGAAATGTTTTCGTATTTTTAAATTAAGATATATAAAAATGAAGGAAAAACATAGATATAATTTTAACACCATGAAGAAGGGTGGAGTTCATCATTGTACATCATCTTTCACTCAAACCCATAAAATGAATCAAAATTTTAAATGTGGTTTACAAAATTAGGACATTTGTACGCCACAATAATATATATAAATAGACTCCTATAAATTATAAGGGTTGGATAGTGTCATCCACAAAACATAACAGTATTTATGTCGAGTGTCATAAGAGGAATTAAATTTTAAAGAGGATTAAAGTCACAAAAATAAATAAAGTATTATATAAATGAAAGTTTAAAGGGGATATTTATGTTTCCTATATAATTAATAAATAATATCACTTGAGACTATGTTATATAAATAAAATGCAAAACGCTCTTCTTTCATTAATATTATATATTCATTTATTAGATATAAAATAACCCAAATCTAATGCATATTTAAATGGGTCTCTACTTAAATGGAGTTTATTTATAAAGTAGTATATTTAGCAACGATAAATTTATTCATGCAAGAGTCAATAATTATTATTATATATTATTCTAATTGATACACTTTTGATGGAACGAGATATGTAAATTCGATTGGGTAAAACACTTGTTAAGTTTAACTTCATAATGGTTACGACCAATTCATTTATATATTCATTCATTTAAGCTTTATCAGAAATGATTATGCATATAAATAAACTGAGATATACAAAATTGAAGGAATAATTTTAACACCATTCGAAAGGGCAGAGTTCATCCTTGTAACATGATTTTCTACTCAAACCCATAAAACGAACCCAATAATATTCTTCATCATTTTCCATAATATTTTTTATCATTTTCAAAGTACAAAACTAATAGTCAATTAAACACATAACTAACGCACTTACTATGTTTTACCCACTAAAAAATTATATAATATATATATACATATATTACAAAAACACACGACTTAAGTTTCGACGGTTTAATGTCATTATCAAGTGATAATGTTTTTGTAATATATGTATATATATTACATAATTTTTTAGTGGGTAAAACATAGTAAGTGCGTTAGTTAAGTGTTTATCATGAATTACCACGTAGTAACGGTCACCACAATCCTTATGATTTAATAGTCAATTAGTTTAGTACTTTGAAAATGATCAGAAATGATCGAAATACGTTTCAGGCAACTGAAAATAAAAATATTGTTTAACTTAACATATGATTTACTCAATCGAATTTATATATTATTCGTATCGTTATGTAAATTCTGTTAAAACATAAAATTCATACATGAAAAGAACTAAGTAAAAAATAAAATTGTGTATTGGCTATCTCTACAATATAATTTTTATAAAAAATAATATCTTTTAGAAGCCATTAGATACGTTTATTGAAATATTATTCAATTTATGATAAAAAATAATTCACTTCGAGAGAAATAATGTTAAATAATAAAATTTCTATACGATGAATTAAATTCTCACTTAATCCGAGGTGAAACATTTTTATGTTAATTAAAAGGTTAATTAAACAATTGATTTTGTTTAACTGTTTTATACCATTTTTATTTTTTACTCAATACTTGTGACTATATAGTTTCAATTACACAGTAATCATTATCAAACTAAGACTTAGTTGATGATAATTACTGTGTATTTGAAACTAGTTATGAGTATTTTGTAAAAAATAAAAAGTAGTATAAAAACGTTACAAGTTTTTCTGTTATTCATTGAAAATGAAATACGATGTAAACGCCTCTAATTCAAAGTTTTTTAATATATTTCTCGGAGGATATATAAAAATAGTGAAATCAAGTGTTTAAATAATTAATCAAATTTCATCTGTATAGATTTAATATTGAAAATTTTAACTATATTCTGATATACTTCATACTTTAATTCTTAATACAATTTAATACACCCATTAAAAATTTCTCAGCGAAAAATATATGTTTAAAAATATGTAACATGTCTCAGGGAAATTTTTTTTTATGTATCCCATGTATAATAATTATAACTTTCGCGGTATGATAAGAAGTTGCCTCGAGTATGATTTGCGAGTATATTGAAAGTTGGAAAGTTTTGTATTTTCTTTAGATTTGCTCCGTTTTCATTAACTACGCGAGTTTTCCCATTAATCTAAATTATTTAAAAAAGTTCCGAGCCGCCCTTTTAAAAGTTGCAACCGCGCAAAAAGTAAACAGAGGTATGCTAAATTATGCGCAAGCGAAAATATACATATATATATTTTGCGGAAAGGTTTTATATTATCTAATGACCACAAGTTATCTGAGAAAGTATACTAAATTGAAATGCTTGATGGAATTTAAAATTACATTTCAATAGGTAATTTGATTGTTGAGTTACGTGAAGATGAACAGTAATAATAAAGACACTTGTAATTACTTTCTTCACATTAAGGGTTGTTTATAGAAAGGCACTTTTCACCACGTGATAAACGAGAATCAAATTCAACAAATAATTTCAACACAGTTTTTAATAATTAATTAAAATATTGCAAACCTATTTAATATTTATTGCAATAAAAAAAACACACATATTATTTTAACACAATTTAAAAACTGTGATTACAAGTGTTTTTATTATTTCAATAGGTATTTAGGTTTGCAATATTTTTTATTAATTATTTTAATTTCTTAACATATTTCTATCTAAAATTAAATTACAAGTCCTATTATTAATATAAATTTGTTGTTGATTTAGTTAATTTTTTTATTAATATATTAACATATGAATTTTCAATTGTGTAAATAATAACTGAAGTTGTGACAAAGCAGTTATCATATTTCTTACTGACGTCGAGAATATGGGCGATGATTTTGAAGTTAGCAGTTACCAACTTAAACATCTTTACGCCATCCCCAACTCCATAATGTATACTAGCGTAAAGTTGAGATATGAAGAGTCATATTTGTTAAAGTTGTTCACCACCCTAAAACGTTTGCCCGATGGTATGACAAAACTTTAGTTAAATATGAACGAATATATCTGGGAGTCATATTTTATTAATGCCTTTTACTTCAAGTTACTTTATTAACGTGTCACGTGAATTATTATTCATTGTATGTCCATAATTTATATAGTGCATTAATTGATGATATTAATTATTGCCTCGTAATAATAATAATGTGTGTTTATTTTCAAATAAACGGCCAATTATGTGGAATGTTATAAAATTACGTAGCCATTAAATAAATTGAGTGGCTATTTATCTATATATTGACTAACGTATCATATAAAAAAATATTATAATTATGTTAAATTGTAATAAGTGATGAAAAGAAAACGTTTTATTAAATGTTACTTAATCGTTGAAGTCAATTGATAAGACACAACGTTAATTAGGTGAATTAATAATGTATTTGAAGATCGTGTTAATAAATCATATTTAAAGTACAATGGTTTTTAAAGTAATTCATTGAAGAAAAATATTAGCAAATTAATTCATGCTAAAACTCCTGAAGACATAACCTGGAAATAGGTTATTAATAACTTTCTCTTTAATATTATTATCCATACGATTTAAATCACTATGGTCACTTATCGATTAGAATTATGTTAAAATGCATTCTTCCCCTATAAAAAGCACTTGCATAATATTTTTTTTATAAAGTCCTGAATGCATAAATGTGATTTGAATAAATACTACTATATAGACTAGATCTCTCGTAACTTGAAATTTTAAACTTCATCCCTGACACGCATGGCTCGAGGATTGTTCGAGGTAGGGGTGTGTCGAAAATGTCCGCAGAGATGTTTGAATTTATTCCATGTCGAATTTGAATATATTTTTGCATGCCGTGTGGTTTGTTAAATCTGTGGTTAGCCCCGAGCTGGAATAACGAGATGTAAATTGATTCCGGTGGCTTCTGGGACTGAAATTGCTGAACTTTACCTAAGATGAATCATCCAAATTGGAGCTTGGTTAACCTTTTTTTCGTGCTGTGGAAAAAGCAAAAGAAATATATTTATTTAGAAGAAAAAAAAATCAGCTCACTCACTCAACTATTAGTATTAACGTCAGCAACATTTAAAACTATTATACGGGGGGAAATTCGGGATTCAATAACTTTACATGACAAAGGATTGCCGGTGAGGAAAATCTGAATTTAATTTCCCATAATTTAAATATATAGCTTTCTCATAAAACGGTTGCATTAAATCAAAAACGGTCGCTTTATTTTTAAATAAATTCAATAATTGTCGCAGTCGCGATATTATCGAGGTAATAAAAATTATATAAATAAAAGGTTAATTCAATAAATGAAAATAATAGAAAATAATAGTATAGTTTATTCCTTACTTAACTTGTTTATCTAACAATTAATAAAGAAGTGAAGTAAAGAATAAACTGTAGTTTTTTTATATAAATAAAACTATACAAGCACTCAAATATAAACAATTGTTTCGCCACACTGTGGCTTCTTCAGGCTAAGAAATGGTCTAGAATTTTACAATGTATATTTGAAAGTGCTTATATAGTTTTATTTATATAAAAGTGAAGATGAACTTTCAACATTTATCAGCCTCATCAAACAATTATATAAACTGTAGTGTTATTTTCATTTTCAAAACACTTCACGTAAATTGAAATAAAACAAGACTGTTGGGAGGGTTTCACATTAATTGTTGAACACTGCAACATGTTTCACCACACAGTGGCAGATGAATTATTCATCTGCCTGATGAAGCCACTGTGTGGCGAAACATGTTACAGTGTTCAACAAAAAATGTTAAACCTTCCCAACTGTCTTGTTTTATTTCAATTTGTGGAGTTTCATCATATATCCGCCTCGTCAATTCAATAACTTCACGTAAACTTAAATTATCAATAGTAATTCAATAAATTCTATCTTTAATGATAAAAATAGTAACAATTTATATTATATATAAAATCTTATAATTATTTTCTCATTTATTACTAAGTGTAACATTATGTTAACATGTTTGAGGCTGCCGAAATATTTAAAAATATTAATATTCGCCACGTAAAACTAACTTTTCAAAAATCCACAATCCATAATTAACTTACTTGTTTACTACTCCGAAATTTTTAACTACTGAAATGTCCGCGCTTGCGACCCTAAATCAAGAACCAGAAAATATAAAATCCCCATTTTTTCGCAATAAGTCCACAGAGTGGAAATTATATTTGTTGGAAAGTTTTATTAAAAGAGTTCTGAATGGCTTATAAAACAGATATAAAGTTTTTCATGTGGAGGCATCGAAAATTAAATCTTTTTTTTTTATACTTCTAATGGCCACAACGTAATTACGCAATTTTGACAAAGTAAAGATATTAAAGTTTTAAATAATGAATATTAAATGCTAGGAGGCGTCCTTAACTAGACAATTGTGAAAGGTAAATATGAATAAAAATAAAATACTTTATTGCTCAACAGGGTATTCCTAAATACAAAGCAATATTACTCTAACGTAAACAGATAAATATTAAATATAAATACATAAGTTAAAAGTGTATAATATAGGGATTTAATTAATTTGATTGAGTTAAAACATTTGGTATGATTTCACTTGTTAATTATTAACCAAGTGTTCTAATTCAATCAAAAAAATACAAAAATGTTTCACCAAGGGTTAAGTGAGAAATTAATCATATAGTAAGGGATTTAATTATTTTCGACTGGCTCTGAATATAAAACTTGAAGGTTTAGGTCGTTCATAATCCATAAATATAATTATTTTTATCAAAAATAACATCAAGATCCTTGAAAATATCAACCAAAGATAATTGGAAGATGTAGTTATTAGATTCAGATATTTCGTAAGTTCAATTATAGTACACAAATACACGAGGGTATATTTATTGAAATGAAAAATAAAAAAAAACACGTTGGCAGTTATTTGAGATGAAATTCCGTTTGCCCGTATTTGCTGACAGTAGTATACTGTCTATCTGCGGGGTATGATTTTTATTTTTTCGACAGGTGCCGCAGGAATAAGTTAACGAGTGTAATATATAATTTTATGGCTTTTATGGCGTTGGTATGTTCATCACGCAGGACAAGGACACGCAGTTCGCGTTAGTTTGCATAATGACATACCGTCTCCTGAAAATCCGCTGAAATTTGCGAAACGTTTATTCAAATGACCTGGTAAACTCCCCCGTGAATATATCCTACTTAAATGATACTTGGAAAATAAAATTAAACTTAAATTCCTGTATAATAATGTAAAGTGATGACGGAACGTGACTCGAAAATTAAACCCAAGCACTTTTTTTTTAAATAATAATCTCTACAATGACCAGTAACGACCAACCCTGTGAAATATATATATATATATATATATTTTTATATATATATATATATATATATATATATATATATATATATATATATAAAACAGGGTTTAATTATTAAGTAACGCATTTTAATTTCATTCCATTTAGAAAAGGGGGGTGGGGGGCGCCTCTGTTGAATCAATATTTCACCAAGTAATTGCAAACATTTTTCAGGAAATCGTCCCTCCTTACTGCTAAAATATGCAAATTGAAAAGTTACTAATTGTAATGTCATTAGACACGAGAGGGATTCGTGAAAATTATTCCCCATCAGTTTCAGCTCGCTCTAAGCACTTATCCGAAGAATAAAATGTTGCAAATTTCTCCTCTGACATTTACTGAAATGCAACCATATTTCAATTTGCGTCTCGGGCCGTCCATTTCCGGAATACAAAATATTAATTAATTTTACGATTCGCAAATAAACTTCTGATATTTGGCCCATTTATTTACCTCGACTCCTAATTATCGTCAATTATGTTTTACGTAGTTTTTAATTTAGTCGATAATGCATTTTTTTGAAGTATTGCGCTGTATCTTTTTAAATGGTGAGTGCTGGCTTCTTACGGACTTGTTTTATTTATTTTTATAATCAATCAATAATACTGTTGTGTTAATGACGAGCTGCAGTTGGCGAAAATGTAGTTAAAAGTTTAATTAACGAAGTGGTACCAAACAATTTATATTAAATTATCAAAATGTATCATCAAATTGAAAGCTTCCATAATTCCTTATTAAAAAAAAAACACTAAATTAAAGCCATATGATTCATAGTTACTTTTATTTACAATTAGATCTGAATTAATAATTGAGTGATGAGGATTAAGTGGATAAATAAATGGAGGCAAGACTGGATGAATTAATTGATGATCTCGGCCAGGAAATATCTTATGCAGCAAATGAATTTGTTCAAAAGCTGTATAACATATGACATTATCTTAATAAAATCCTAACTTTATCATACGCCAATGACAATAAAGTACGTTTTAAATACGAATCATCTAGATTTATGTGCAGCCTGATGTTTTTAGATCATTTCATGTTCATTAAACAATAACAAAACGAGGGCTTGAAATACAGAGACGTTAAAATCCTTATTTCTAATGTTGTGAAACGCTTTCACCAAACAAGAGGCTAATCCAAAATTCCACTGCAAACTTTCCTTTGTACAAATCTTGAAACATTGATTGATAAATTAATAACCTATCCACAAAATTTATCCTATGTTGAGAAAACGTAGACCAAAAACTACTAGTCAGGATTTTGGTGGTATGATAATGGAACAAGGTGATGTATTATACATACGGATTTCTCGAAGGCATTCGATAACGTCGATCACGATTAGCTCAGCAATAAATTGCATAGTTTTGGATAACCTTCGTTGACTATCAATCTATCAATTCACGTACATTTGCTTTTCATATTGGTATTCCACAGGGCTCAAACCTTGGGCCTTTATTACTCTTGCTTTTTGTAAACGACATTCATAAATAACATTATTTGATAAGTTGCGTAAAGATAAAACAATATAAAATAAGTGGTAATCACTTTCTACACAATTTCGTATTATTTTGATAAATGTACATTTCGTTTACGATGTAAACATTTTTAATAGCTGTACAAGCAATAATAATATGTAGAAGATATTTGGAATACTATAAATTCATCAGAATCTTCTCTATCAGCATCCTTTCTAGCATGAGGGATTATATATTTTCATATTATTAACCGCTATTATGAGTGTTTAACTTTTGTACTTTTAATTTTTTTTTTCACTTCATCGCCTGTTTCAAAACATTATATCTGATGTTGTAGTGCTAATTGATAAGCTACAAAAACAGATGTAGATTTTGACATTCATGTTAGTCGATAAATAACTATTGATAGTTCAATTAAACTGTCATTCGTGTCTTGTTGATTTCGAAGATATGACATTCAAAATTTCTCAGTTGTTATGAATATAAATTTAATGTAATACCGAAATGTCATATGGAGTCCTTAAATAATACTTACGTGACTGTATCTATTTAGTAAAACATTTCATTACCACGATGATGTATTTATTTCCTTGGTGAAATAATTGCAATGACTTGTAATGAAATAAATGGGTACTTTCTTTCAGAACAAATTATACATTTTCTGCACCCTCTTATTTATTTTAAAGTTCAGCCATTAGACTACATATACATGATAACTTTAAATAATAATCGTTGATGATTTTGCACTTACAAAACAATTAAACCTGTAATAAAATAATAAGCATATTTGAATAATTTGAATTAATATATCAATTCAAAAATGCTATTCTTTTGTGTTCGTTTACAACTTCTAACTAAAACCCTCGATTATGTTTTACTGATTTGAGAGTGGGATAGAGGCCACCCACCCACCATACATATACTTGATAACTTTAGTTGCAAATAGTTGTTGATTTTGTTGCTAAAAACAATTAAACTCGTGATGTAATAAAAAATAAAACAAAATCAAAATTTAAGCTTAAATATAAAAGACTTTCTATAGTTAATATTATCTTATTAAGATTTAGAGTCTGCACACCCATCAAGCATTAAAATTTTATTAATTTCCTTACTCAAAAATTTTACCTTTTGAATTTCTTTTTTATTCAAAAAGTTTTGTTATTATTTTTACTCCAAACCGCAAGACGATCAGCAATTTAAGTTAATATGTATATGTAGGGTGGGTGGGTGGCCTCTATTCCACCCTCCAATCAGTAAAACTTCATCATAAATTATTTGAAAAATATACATACTTAAGCTTCTTAAAATTGCAATTATTTTTTGTTGATTTATTTTTTACAACTTTTAATTAAAACCCTTGATTATGATTTACTGATTGAAGGGCGGGATAGAGGCCACCCACCCACCCTACATATACTTTAACTTTAGTTGCAAATAGTTGATGATTTTGTTGCTAAAAGCAATCAAACCCTTTATGTAATAAAAAATAAAACAAAACCAAATTTAAGTTTAAATATAAATGACTTTCTTATAGCTAATCATATTTAATATAGATTTAGAGTCTGCCCACCCATCAAGCATAACATTTTTATTAATTTCCTTACTCAAAAACTTTAACTTTTTAATTTCTTGTTTAAAAATTTGTATAAATAAATCTCTAAAAATTGCATTTATTTTGTATTTATTTATATTTTACAACTTTTAATTAAAACCCTTGCTTATGTTTAACCGATTGAAGGGTAGGATAGAGGCCACCCACCCACTCTACATATATATTAACTTTAACTAATCGTTGATGATTTTGCAACTAAAAATAATATAACTCTTGATGTAATAAAAAATAAAACAAAATCAAAATTTAAGTATAAATATAAATAGCCTTCTATAGCTAATCTGGTTTTTTTTTAGATTTATAGTCTGCCCACCCATAAATCATTAAAATTTTATTATTTTCTTACTCAAAAATTTTACCTTTTAAATTTCTTTTTTATTCAAAAAGGTTTGTAATTATTTTTATTCCAAACCCCAAGACGATCAGTAATTAAAATTTATATGTATATGTAGGGTGGGTGGGTGGCCTCTATTTCACCTTGCAATCAGTATAACATCAACATAAATTATTTGAAAAATTTGTTTAAAAAATCTTTTAAAATTGCAATTATTTTGTGTTTATTTATAATTTACAACTTTTAATTAAAACCCTCGCTTATGTTTTGCTGATTGGAGGGTGGGATAGAGGCCACCCACCCACCCTACATATTCGTGATAACTTTTAATACTAATTGTTGATGATTAATCAAAAAAAAAAAAAATTAATCATAATCCAAATTTAAGTATTATAATTTTTAATAGCAAAATCATTAACAATTAGTTAAAATTAATATGAATATTTAGGGTGGGTGGGTGGCCACTATCCCACCCTTTAGTGAGTAAAACATCATCAAAAATTATTTCAAATATTTGTATGAATACATAAAGTAAGAAATGCAATTATTTTGTGTTTGTCTTCATTTTACAACTTCGAATTTAAACCCTCGAATATGTTCTCCTGATTGGAGGGTGGAATAGAGGCTACCTTTTTGTGGATTGACACTACCGAAGCAATTTTCAGACATCTGGAAATTCAGCTGATCATGATTTTTGTGAGGGGTCGTAGAAAAACAAATTTAATGACATCTGCCGATACGATTAATGTTTTTCTTTTCAATCTGGTAAGTAAATAATAATAATAAGTAAGGAAGTAAGTAAGTAAGAAATTTAATGTCAGCACAAAAATGTTTACATAAGTCAAAACATATAAATATAAATACAAAACAAGGCAGTAATATAAATACATATTAAAATATAAATATTGTTACGAATAAAAACGAAAGATAAAATCTCTAGTGGTACAATTAATGCAATGAAAACTAATACTATAATTATTATCTAATTAAACATGCTATAGATCGCTAGTAAATTCGTGAATTGAGTAAAACACCCTATCAATTAAATATGTTTTAATTCTTTGTTTAAACTTGTTTAAAAGTAATGTTTTTACTCTTTCAGGTAAGGAAGGGTGTATAGTAGTTTACTTTATTCCGTGATCTAGATAAACGACAGAATACAGGAAGGATTCGTTTTCCAGATCGCGTGTTATGTCGCGATGCTTCTTGTATTTATCAATATTAGTATGGGAATATACTAGACATGTCAATACGTATATGTAAGGATACATAGATATCTAAAGGAAAAACGGTAATCTCTTTGATAACTTACAGAGCTTATTACTCTTACAGCTCTCCAAAGGCCAAAGAGTCTCGTAACAATACTAGAGTGACCCCAAATTAGGATGCCTTAGACAATTCTTCTATGTACTGTCGCATAATATGCAGATTTTTAGGCTGCAGCTGGTAAGCAATGACTTAGTTGCCCAAGTAGATATTTCTACAGATATTGCGGGAGAGTTCGTTTTCGTGTTTATGCCAGGTTAATTTACTATCTATATATAATTCTAGAAATTTAGTAGTTCTTAATTGAGTGTGCGGTTTCAAAGAAAATATTACCCTATGTGACCTACTTGGGTTAACAGGTTGTTTGTTTCCTGTACACCACGCAGTATCCTAAAGAGTCGAATTCACACTAAACTGAATGGCAGTTACTTGAATCTTTGAGGAGATCAATAAGGTAGTGTCATCAGCAAATAAAATGGAGATACAGTTAACTTGTTGTGAAACCAAGGAATTGATATAGAGTAGGAACAATAAAGGGCCCAGTATTGATGCTTGCGGATCACCGTGCTTTAATGATAATTCATCTGATGTAGAGTTACCAACACGTACAATTTGATGCCTGTTGCAGAGAAATGAATTAATTATGCGACAGGCAATCGGTGTAAAGTTATAATAATATAGCTTTCGCAAGAGAAGCCAATGGGAGACACCATAAACTGCACTAGGAAAACATATTAAAGGAGCCACAGAGGTAATGCCATCTTGAAAAATTTTGTAGATCCTTTCGGTAAAGGCAATATTTGCACTCACCGTTGACTATCCCTGGCGAAAATCATACTGGTTATTAGAAAGTCTATTGGTATAAGAAATCAACCATTTGCTTGTATAATAACCTCTCAAGCACCTTTGATATAACTGGTAGAAGCGATATTGGCCTATAGTTTTTGACATCTTCGCGTTCGTTTGAGACAATCTGGAAAAATTCCAGAGCTGATGCCATAGTTTAATAGCTTAGTAAAACAAGATATAATAACATAAATTATGTCTTTAAGGAAGATGTACTCATTCTATAAATATCTTGGCATTTTCTGCTTTTCAAGCTATTGACTATATCCCGTACTTTTGTAGGACTAACCTCAATGAATTTAAAATAAGCATTAGATTGTATATTAATATTATGCATAATAAATTAAATAGAAAATCGAAAATAAATAAATAGAAAATCGAAACTATATTCTTTTTTATGTAATATGGAACGATACACTTTGGATGAATATTTTTCTAAATGTTGAAAACTATGTATTTTATATTTTATATTTTTTATGATGTTTTTTTCTTGTACAACCATTTTTTGTAATATTTGTCTTGGAAAAATAAACATATTATTATTATTATTATTATTATGTATACATTTTGGAAAGGTTTTGGTACAGTTTATTCGCAAAATTAATGAAGTGCAAATTGAATGAATCAACGTCTATATTGGAATTGATTTTAGGATGGTTTTTAGGTTGACAGGATTTTATAAGGATCCATAGGGACCTGGAGTTATTACCAGACTGATCGATAACTAGTTTCTTTTTTGAAATTTATGTATTCTGTCCTCATTTGAGAATATTTAGTGCTCGCTTATCTTAGAAGTATAATAGTTTTTCTCATTTCACGTGAATCTTCGTTAAACCAGGCAGTTTTTGATTGATTAGGAATGACAGATCTAACTTTTTCAGGAAAACACCCATTGTGATAACTACTAATGATATTAAGAAAATCCTCAATTCCCCACATTCTTCACATAATACAGGTACAGAACAGATTAAACTAATTAATCAACTCATTACTTGGAGCCAGGGAAATTAATAATGGATATATCGATGCTCCTTATTTATTAGGATTAATATTTATCTACACACCTTGAAAAACACACGTTCTCATTCTATATTTACACTTATATAACACTTCTGAGCTCTATGAATTTAATGGCATGGATGCTGAGGAATGGAAATTAATTCAACGACCGCAGAAGGATGAACTTACAAGATTCATCCATTCTTTACTTGCTATATTTTGTTTTCTGCGCTGCTGTACTAATGGACCTGTATTTCATCATCACCGTCTCATAAATATTAATTTTATTGGCTCATTTTGAGTTAATTTCATCTTAAATAAATTACCCAGAAAACTGCCGTATAAAAATCGATCCTAATGCCCCACTTTAACGTGATTGAGTTAATTTTACTACGGTAACAGAGGGCGCTGTTTAATTAGCTAAGTATCACTTTTATTTCAGAACATAATTTTCATTTAGCATAGAGAAAACCAACAAAGCATTTTTATATATACCATATAACATATTTTTTTAATTCAATTTCATAGTGAATTTAATTGATATCCTATCAAGGATTACACTTGTTATGTTCCATTTTTGTATTATCAGATAAGTGATACGTGATTCGATCATTACGAAACATTCTCACAGTTAAAATTAAATTTAAAATGAATGCGTGGCATTATATATAGGTATATAATTATGATTAATTATATGAAAATTCCGGCGAATAATGTTGTCCGTATTGATTATTTCGTGTTGGTTGTTAAGGAGAAAATCCCCTCTGTTGATGGCTCGTTTAATCTCTAAACTAAATCGAATTCTATACAAAATAAATTTGAAATATAATATTGTAAATAAGATATTGTAATAATTCATTTTTATTACATAATAAACAATAACTTGTAAACAAGCATATATTAAAAAAAATCAGAATTATTAATGTAAATAATTATTTTTTTAACTAAACTGTTTACTGTATATATATATATCTCTTACAGATTATAAGAGGTGTACGTAATGTTACCACTCTTTAGATATTTTAGAAATATTTACAGAATTTTCTTAATTTCGCCTGAGAATTCAAAGCATTTTCTTGCTTTAAACTGGGAGATTAATTAATCCCATTAATTGTACATTCCATTAATGACTTCGTTTTATTCATTTAGGAATCCATTAGGCGTCTCTGGCCAATTAAGTGCAAAATTTGCTTTCCACTCTCACGTCTATTCACAAAAAAAAAATCCCAATTGGATATTTCAGGTTCCCCTCGGCCTTAATTTTTTTTAATTGAGAATAATACCGTGCGATATCTCTCGACAGAATGCGAAACAATGGCCCCGGACCAATTGGAAAAATGTTAATAAAATGGCGCGATCGGAAAATTATTCCCAATAAATGTGTTACACCCGTAAATGGCAGTAATATCGGCCGATTTATGTTTAATGTCGGTTTTGCAACGTTTTATTCCCTGCCACGGGGGGTTTATTTATATTTTCGGTAGTATTTTTATTTTTATTACGCGGGAGTATAATATTTTATATTATCTGAGCTGCAAATCATAAACGGGGCGCACTTTTCTACACGAAAGAAGATTTATATACGCCGCACCGAGAATAACTTACATTTTTGCGTATTCCGAATAAGAGGAGCCCGAAATAACGGCTCTTCTTGATTAAAGTATTAAAAACGTTATATATAAAAAAAACTGTATTACATTAATTTTCTAATCTAAATTATACGATAAATTTAATTGATGTGGATTTAAAATTAATTATTACATAACATCATCATAAAATTATTAATAATTCTAAACATGTACTTTTAATTATAATAATATTAAGTTTTATCTGGGTTGTGTAAGCTTTTTTATTGTAAAATTTTGTTTAAAGATTATTTAATTTAAGTAATATTTCTCTAAATATAAATATTTAATTAATTTGTTTACAAGATTAGATTTCTTACATATTTAGTGTACATTATCACAATATTATCATATTTGGATAAAGAAATATTAGGATTATAATTATAACTAGTTTTATATTTTAATAATGCTTAAAAGATTAAATTTATTAAAATTGAAGAAGGAAACACACATTATATTCAAGTGAACGCCTTCACAATTAAACATTTATTACAATTGATTTTATTTCGTGTATTATTTTAATAATGACTTATAAAATGAATGTATAAAAATATAATGAATATAATTATATATAACGTTGGTATAGTTAAACTAATTTAAATTTAATGGTAATTCAAATATGAACTCAAAAATAATACGCGTGTATAATGTAAAATATTGGCCGGTAAAGTAGGGTGTTACGGTACTAAGGCCCCCTGTTTTCATAAGCGGAACTTTTGCAGCGTCAGATTTTTATTGCAGCCGTGATATACTTTACCCAATCAAGATTTCATTATAGATAGCGTAAATTTTAATATTGGATTCAATTTCAGTTTGAAGCTTTGGATTAGGGAATGCGCTGCATAAATTTTCGTTCATAATTGCTGCTTTTGGTTTCTCCTCTATAGATTTCCGTTTCTGATACGGATATAGATTTCACATAAATTGTCACGCTTTTGGCGATCGATTCCTCGGTGGTGTGTGCCGTTAAGCGCGTCCCATTTACAGAAAGGGCGTAAAGCAACAGGCAAATCACTCCATTAATTAAGTACATCTTAATATGACGACTGTTACACATGTTGTCCGTTAATATCTGAGGCGAATGGTTTTTAAGTAAGATTTATTAATCGTTTATATTAACACATTTTCTTTCTTTTTTTGAAAACTTGCACATGTTGTACTTCACACATATGCAATGAGTAAAGTTTATTCCTATCTATGAAGGTAACTGATGAAATCCTAAAATTTGCCTTGGATAAAACTGAGAAAATTGAAGGGAATAGAGTCGCTCAAATAAAAATTAGAGGAGGAAGTTATTGACCTACAAAATACACCCACATATACCACAATTATCAGTAAACTCGAGCAACTGGAAAAGGTTATAGTGTAATATTCAAGAAGGAAATTGCAACAATAAGGAATTCATAAGGAATGGAAATTAATGCTTTCACAAGAGATGGATTTTACTATGTGGACGTGAACATAAAAGAAAAACATTTTACCTATAGATACTGAAATAGACATTTGGTATAGAAAAATAGGATATCTCAATGAAAAAGATTTAAAACAAGCTCTCCAAAATGTAATCCTTTTATTTTAAACCTGAAGAAAAACTCTCTGACTGTGAAACATGTTTCAAAGAAATGACAAATTTACCTTTTCTGAAAGAAAGACGAGTAGAAACAAAAGCTCGAGAGAAGTATATGGCCTCATACCAGAGGAAATTAATGCTAGTTACGAATACTTAGTTACTTCCATAGAAGTTACTCAAAATTGAAATTAAGTTTTACATCACAGCATAACGGGTTAGCCGAAAGAAAAAATAGATCCTTATTAGAAAAAGCTCGTTATATGATGCTAGAAGCAAATATATCAGAATCATTTTGGGCAGTGGCTATTCATACTGAAAATTATATTACCAATAGAGTGCCAACAAAAGTAACGAATGGGAAACCCCCTTTTGAGATGTTGTTTGAACGCACATTTTCAATGCTTTTATATAAAACTTCCTGAAAATGAAGTACCAGAAAGTGACCGTTATAATCTGATGATGAAAGCATCCTAACACGACTTGTAAAAGAAGCAGAAAATAAAAATCTGGACATACCTCAAAGAAAAAGACCTGAAAGAGAAATGAAAATGCCAATATGGACAAGAGATTACTATCTAGAAAAAAGTATGATATGCATAGATAAAAATAATCCTGGTGAACCACGACATTCTAATTCAAATATTAAAACGTGTAGGTCTCGACGATTCGGCTAACTTAATATTATATCACCATCTAGTTGGACGCATGTCATGATTACAACTATATAATCAAAGATCAAGCTTCCTAAGTATTAAGAAAGGTGTACCACAAGGCTTTGTTTTTGGTCCACTCCTATTGTCTATTTACACATCCAACATCCTTAATCAATTACACGTTTGCAAAGGTCATATGTGAATGTACGCCGATGACAGTCAAATATACTTCTCGTTTAAGCTTGAGTTCTTTCGAGATGCTGAAATGTGTGTGATGACAGACTTGCAGAAATTATATGATAACTCAGTTATGCTACATTCAACCTTAAATCCAGCTAAGTCTTCGTTCCTTCTTTTTGGTAAAATACTGACATGTACAGAACTCTCCTCACAAATGAAAAGATCGATTAATAGTACCGAAATTCCATCTGTTAAAGAATCTAAAAACCAAGTGTTAGTTATCGATAATTCTTTCAGATACAAAAAACAAGTCAATAAATATATTTGCACCTCGTATATGAATATTAATAGGAAAGAAATTATACTGTATAATTTGATTTCTTGAACTGTTGTATTACTATATCTTGAATTTTGGAGGCGTTCACTTCGTAGTACATTTTTAATGAATAACAGAAAAACGTTTAACTTTTTTATACTACTTTTTATTTTTATACAACACTTTGTGACTAGTTTCGAATTACACAGTAATCATTATCAAACTAAGTTTGATAATGATTACTGTGTAATTCGAAACTAGTCACAAAGTGTTGTATAAAAATAAAAAGTAGTATAAAAAAGTTAAACGTTTTTCTGTTATTCATTTGTTGTATTACTATTTCACTAATCTAATTAATATTTCACAGAATTAGTTTAATTTAACATTCAATGTTTCTCTTTGTTTGTTTGTTTGTCCTTTTACCTACATCTGTTTTATGTTTTATAAAGTAATAGGTTTTTATGGCATAGTAGTTTTAGGTTTTCCTTAAAACTGAATCTCACCTTAGGATTTGTTAATGATAATTAGAATTAAATAAAGTAAAACTCATTTTCTTGATATCACACTATTTATTTAAAAACTGACTCGAGTTTCAATCAACAGCAGTTTGAAAAGTAATCTAGGATTAGGCGACATTGGAATAAAAAAATGGTGATCATCACAATACTTTCAAAATATTTTTATCAAAATCTCTCAGGTTTACGCAAAACGTCTGCTTAAAAATTTGAATTCTTTACAATTATTGACTATTTGTTTTGAGTTATGTGAAGTAATAGTCACACGATTTTATAGTGCTCAAAATGTACATTTAACCTTTAGAAATAAATTAGTAAAGAAAGGAAATCAAATCGTGTTTTATTAGTCTTTACAATTATTTGTTATATACATTTCATTTAACTATAAGCAATTGATAAAAAATGTCAAAATTATTAAGTAAAAAACCTTATGAAAGACATGTTTTAATAAAACTATTTCAGCTTTTTATTCTCTTTAAGTTTTTTTTTTGGAAAATTATGCCTTATTTTTCAAAATTTCTTAAATTTCTAAATTTGTTAGAGTAAATCTATTAAATTTTGCAAAAATGTTATGTTTATGTACGCTTTAAAACTTTTAAATAAAACCCTGGCTTATGTTTTACTGATTGGAGGGTGGGATAGAGGCCACCCACCCACCCTACATATACTTAACTTTAATTGCGAATCGTTGATGATTTTTCTGCTTAAAACAATCAAACCCTTTATGTAGTAAAAAAATAAAACGAAATCAAAAATTTAAGTATAAATATAAATGACTTTCTCTAGCTAAATCTTATGTGATTTATATTTAAAATACTTTTTGAATAATAAAGAAATTTAAAAGGTTAAATTTTTGAGTGAGTAAATTAATAAAAATTGAATGCATGATGGGTGGATAGTCTAGATTAGATACGATTATCTATAGAATATCATTTATATTTATTCTTAAGTTTAGATTATGCTTTATATTTATTAGATACAAGGTTTTATTATGTTTTGTAGCAAAATTATCAGCGATTAGTATTTAAAATTATCATGTGTATGTAGGGTGGGTGGGTGGCCTCTATCCCACCCTCCAATCAGTAAATCATAAGCGAGGGTTTTAATTAGAAATTGTAAAATTTAAAGAAATCTTTGAGATGCAGTGCCCACAGAAATTCAAACTTGTTTGAAAAATTATGTAACCGAAATTATGGTAGAAGGAAGGGTCGAAGATGACCAAACCATCTTTAATAAACCAATATCAATGTTGGAGGATTTGAGAAAATCTAAAGGCAATGAAATCTGTCTGCTTAAAAAAGCCCTATATGGTTTAAAACAATCAGGACGACAATTGTATAGACTAGATTCTAAACTAAGAAACATTGGTTTTGAACGATCCCAGGCAAAGCCTTGTGTTAACCAACTGAGGAAAGGAGGAGAGGAAATTATAATCATAATATATGTAGATGACTTAATAATATCCTACTCAAATGAAAAAAAAAATTAAATGAAGTAACGAAAAGTCCAAAAACAAAATTCGATATGAAAGAGATGGGTGAACTGAAATACTATTTAGAAATAGATTTTAAATGTGAAAATAATTTATAACAATAAAATCAATCACTCATACTTACTTTTTGTGGCCTTTATTGGGCTGAGACATTGAACAATTTTAAACTATGCTGAATCACACTAGAGAAATTTTTGATCATAATGAAGTACTAGGGTAATACGAATCTTCTGCAATTATAAATAGCGATCTAATTTGAGATCACATCAACTCTCTCCCATCATAACACACTCAAACAATTCCTATATCCTATTTTGAATTCGGATATGACACTGGACAGAACAACATCCGTTCAGATCACATTTCCTCTACAGACTTAACGCACGAACTGAATTTCTACTCCCCCTTCCGAATTATATATTATATAATCATGCTTAAAAGTAAATTAGACATTAAGGAATGAATTGCGTGGCGTTCGTTCATTTGTTCCCGAGGAGCAACCTCTCACCTTTAAGAGAAAGGACATTCATCATACTTTATTGTGTGTGCCGTTTAATATCTTGAAACGGAACAATGTCGTTAAAAAATAAATTATAAATGGATTCGAGGGAGCAAAAACCGGAATTTTTATTAGAAGCTCACCCGAAAATTAAACGCATCCCCCCCGCGAGTTTCGCGTTTTGCGCTTTGCGACTTGTTATTCGTCCCGGAATTAAAAGCGACCCAAATTCGTACTCAATCAATCATCCTAGCGAGTACTTGAGAAAGTGAAAGACGAAACGAAGTCAGATAGCAAGAACAAAGAAGGGCAAAGTAATGTGTACAGGGTTCTTAAGTATTTCTTATAGTAATTGCCAAAATTGTGAAGAGATAAATGGTAGTTAATGTGAAATTATATTCAATTTTTTGTTGAATTGCAAAACATTGTGGAAAATTTTTTCCATTTTACTTTTCATAGCAACTAAATAAGACATAATAACTTAGAATTTTATCCTTATTAATAAGCACTTAACTAATACTCTTACTATGTTTTATATACTTTTTTTGAATGGCTTCCTCACTTATCGCTTGGTGAAACATTTTGAAATATTAGTGATGAAGGCTTAAATTAAACTTTACTTCGTTTGTTTTAAGATTTTTCTTTATTTAAGAAAGTGTATATCATGAATTACTACGTAATAACAATCTCGACCATTATCATTAATAAGATTCTTCTTTCAACTACATACCAAAAAAATTAGTTTATTATTGATATTTTCATGGTATGAACGAAATGTACATTTAATCTTAATAAACAATTGAAGTAGGGAATACACTGAGTGTTATTTTCATTGTATATAAGGTGTATTTGCAATTAAGTCTTAAACTTGTATATATGAGACTTTATTGAGTTGTACAAGTGACCTACATACAACATTTAATTTAAAGTTTTGTATGAAGTAGTCTTAAATAAAAACTAAAACGTATTATAATACGCTATGAAACGCGAGTTATAATAATAAATATGTTCGCGACCATAAATTACGGGTCGGTGGAAGTCTGGGGGAAAGATAATAAAAATATCCCCTGTTGCTAAAATAATAAACTTATTGACAGTTATGATTTATTATAGTTAACAAAATCAATAGAATTCATATATCACGTTTTGCCAGCATATACACATACAGCTGATTGACCTGCTACACGTGATATATATTTAATTTTGCATCTGACAGATTATTTTTTCCATTATTTCATGCGGTGGAAAGGAAGCAATTATTCTTGCATTTATATTTTACTAATGGGTTTATGGTTGTCATGTGTATACCGCATAAGCAAACAGATTTATCTTTGATGCTGATTTTATTATAATTTTCGTCGATTTATATATACGTTTTTTTTTCTCTCTCAATATAGTTGCTATTACTTACGGTTTGTTTGGTATTCCCCAGCGTGACTGTCGTAATGAGTGATGAATTTCCCTGAAAGAACAAAATTTAATTTTAGAAACAATTTGTAGGGTCACGACATGACAAAGTGAAAGGAATGTGTTTGGCTTTTCATTTATTTATTTGTCTTTCGTTTAGTTTATTGAATAATAAATATAATAATAAATTTAAAAAGAAACATTCATAAATTTTGGGTGGAGTTTACAATTGATTAAGTTCTTCTACTCAAATCCTTTATATTGAGGCAGAAGGTATCCTCGTCGACATCCTAAATCTTCTGTGCCTTTCATACTCCACTTTTGATGATCGACAATATTATTAAAATTCTTTACATCATTTCATCATGTAAGAAAAATTAAATGAGCTGTTAATAAAATGCGAGGGTCTATCAATAAGTATACGTTTGTGAAGACAGGTAGCGATGCTACAATGATACACTGAAATCATCTATAACGACTTCTAACAAATTTTAAGCAGAATACATGAAATATAAAATAATATAAATATCTACAGTTGTCGACAGAAGTAGAAGAAATTCTCCAGAATTCTAATAAATGGGAACATTCTATATGGGTTTGACTGGAAGAACATTTTGAAGAATGAAGTCCGCCTGTGAATCCTATGCTCAATTTTTTTTATATAAGTGTATATTAATATATTCTATTAACAGGTAATCAAAAGCATCATAATAAACAACAAATAACAAGGGGATACTCTTCATGCACTTGCTTTTACTTCACACCTGCAATTGCTTCAATCACTTTACATCTTCAACTTGTATGGTTTGCATTAACTACCAATAAGATAGTCGATCCATCATTATATGTTTCAAAACGTTAATTGTAATATTTACCACTGGTTGACTTATTCAAATTTCAATTACCAAAGGATGGAAAGAATAAAACTTTAGGTTCTACCGATATAATAATACCAGAAAGGTACCATCTATTAATAAATTTAATGCTTAGGTTTTACAATTAAAAATGGAAATTGCTTCAATTCATGCAAAATTTGTTCAAATGTATATTTTTTTTATTATTGTAATAAATATACGTATTTGTTTCTGTATAGTTTACGTCATACCACCGATATATCGCCCAGCAGGATTACAGTAAAATCCCTTTATTAATAATTTCAAAAATTTCATAAAACTTTGTTGTGGCAATGGCTGGTCCAGTTTAAATGGATTAAAATACACACACACACACACAAAAAAACAAGTGAAGTAACATGAAACAGAGAGGTAGCGGAAAAGGAGTGCGCCACGTTTTATGTTTGCATATAAGTCAGGTCACAGCTGGTTGTAAAAAAGTTTGCGACTCTAAAATAAAAATAAACAGAATACGAAATGTGCCAAGTTTGCAACATTAAATTATTGAGAGGTAAAACTCGTGGAGTCGGGTTGGGTTGGTTAGTCTGTGTTGTCTTTATTTTGGATGGGGGGATGGGCCGTGATCACACAGAAGCGACTTAATTTCCCTGGGCTCGCAGAATTAAAGGTTCAGATAATCAATTAATCGATTATACCCTTCAAAGTCTCATTTAACTTTTCCAAACTTTCCTAACTTAATCTTGTTTCCTGTCGATACAAATTCTGTTATGTCTCCAAATTAATTCCATAATTTCAGATAGGCGAAAAGTTCAACATCAATCTTATAACATATATTAATTCTTTCATTTAAACATAGCTTCTTACATATTTAAATATACATCAAACATAAATTTATTAATACAAATATTTATCTGCTTTAAATTTAATTTAACATTTACTCTCTCGTACAATAAACTATTAATTATAAACTTTACCAACTGATTATTTCATATAATATTATATAATGGTAATTATTCGCTCGGGAAATGCTGTTATGAAAATTATTGCAATAAATTTAATATCGCGTAATTATCACAGCAATTTATTATTAAAATTCTTTCATTTACCATTTTGCAATATATTTCTAGATAGTATATAAGGTAATGGAATTTCATCATGTATCAGCCTCGTCAATTCAATATTATAGATAGTATGTTTACTTTCTAGTGTACCCATTTATTATCTCGTGATTTTATTAAAGATGGAGACACCAAAACATATATTATATTGCCTCAGTGGTTACAGTCGTCTTATAATATGTTTTTTAAACAGTTTGAAATGTGTTTCTTCCAATATTTTTAAATCCACTCGATGGATTTCAATAGAATGAAACATTGAATAAACCAAAAAATAACGATGAATAATGTTTTTTTTAGAATATCCTTTAAATTTGGTTGTATTTTTATCTAAAAATAACTTTAAAGTGTACTCCATTGAATTGTTTTAAAACTACCCAATGAATTTTGATGAAATTGTTAAGATGTATTCCTAAAATGCGTGGCTTTGAATTGTTGAAGAAACACAAAATTGGCGACTCTATGTACATTAGAAAAAATTAAATATAATATTTTAATGTGTTTTTCTTTAAATTTCTTGAAAATCAGCTTATGAATTTTGATAAAATTTGCAGGACATACTCTTGAAATATATCTCTTTGAAATATCGAAGAAAGTAAAGATTAATCATCATTAGTTTTTGAAGAATTTCAACTCAAATTTATTTTGTGTTTTACTTCAAATTCTTTGAAAACCTATCAGTGAATTTTGATGGGATTTGCAAAATACATTCTTCAAATATGTGCTGTTGAAATATTCTAGAAACCAAAAATTTGTGATCACTATTTCTTGAAGTATTTCCACTAAAATTTATTGTTTTCTTTTTTTAATCGCTTTGAATTATTCTTCTTCGAATTTTTTTAAATCAACTTCTTTAATTTTGATTGAAATTGCAAGGCATATTTCCAAAATGTGTGGTTTTGAAATATTGAAAAAACCAAGAACTAGGGATCACTAGTTTTTAAAAAATTTCGTCTAAAGTTTATTGTATTTTTTTATAAAAACCACTTTAAGAGTTGTTCCTAGAATATTTTGAAAACCACACGATGATTTTGGAAGGAATTAGCATGATATATTCCTGAAATGCGTGGCTTTAAGTATTAAAAAAAACAAACACGTTCACTAGTTTGTTTTTAGAATTCTCATCAAAATCATTTGCTCTATTTTATCATTTTATCAAGTGTTCTTCTTTGAATTTTTTGAAATTCACTTTATGCATTTTGATGGAAGTTTGCAGGATATATTCATGAAAAGTGTGGCTTGGAATAATGTGATATTAATCCATTTAGACCCAAACGGTCGAAAACGACCAGACAACACTCTATCCCAAACGGTACGAAACGACCGTACTAAATACCTTTAATTAAAAGTCACTTGTGTATATTTTATGGTGCTAAGGGGTATACCCTCTGTATAAGTGATGTTTAGGCTACCATATTGACTTATCACCCCATAATAAACTTAGTAGTTATTTGTTTTTTGTGGGAATAACTTCGTACGTAAAATTGTTCAAGAACATGGCGGAAAATAATCGTTAATAACTAATTTAATTTTAACTTAAATATAAATATTTTCTGCTCATATATAATAAAACTCCACCTATTAAAATACCAACTAGCAATCAAATCGAAAAACAAGTTTGTATGCTGATAAATGGCGATGAAAATGGAAGTGTTCGTTTTCGACCGTTTGGGATAATAAGTATAAAAATCTATAACAGTATTTGAGGTATGCTCCAATATAAAGCAATATATCTGTGAACGAATCAATGATCAAATATTTCGCTAAACATTCATGTAAGTAGTACAAAACTTATAACTGAATTATATATCAAGGAAGGAAGGAAGCTTGCTCAATAGTAAAGTAATGAAAAGAAGTGATCGCGCTACGATCTATAGCCGTATTGACAAAGATAATTGTATTGAAGTTATTAGTTGTATAGATAACAGTGTTGTTACCATTTTGTCTAATCAAAATGGCATAGAACCAGTGAAGAAGATATCGCGCTTTTCTCTAAAGTAAATAAAAGTTTGAGGTACACTTATGGTATCAATATGTACAGCAAATACATGGGAGGAGGAGATCAAATGGGCAACCACATTTTAAATTGAACCTTCGATATAACTGTAAATATCTCAAGAGTTTCGACTCAAAATTAGATAAATTAGACATGTTGTTGAAGCAGTATACCAAACGTATGGTTACAAAATGACGAGACCAGATCCTAGCCGGAAATCAAAGTAAGCCAAATGCAAAAAGATATAGCAAGGCATTTAGTGCTAACTGGTTAAAAAAGCACAAATTGTAAAAATAAAATTAACTGCACGTGAAAATTGTAATATCCCTTGATATGCATGATAAATCTTTTATAGAATATAATAAGTAGTTAATATTGTCAAAATTAATAGTTTTCGTAAATAAAATCTATAATTGTTATACACTTATTTAACTATTTGCTTATTACAAACAATATTCTAACATTAGAGACAATATTATAATAAAGTACATAATTTTTAATTTGTAGCACATTATCCCAAATGGTCGTTTTCGACCCAAGCCATAAGTCCAAAAATAAAAATTGCATTTAATAATTTTCTTTTATTTTCATCTTAGATTGAATAGTTTTATCATAAGAAATAATGACAAATACAAAATAATTTTAAAAAAGTTTCGGGCACACGGGAGTATAATATTTATCGAATTACGGATCTAAATGGGTTAACAAAGTAAACGTTTTTGTTTAATTTTCCAAAATGTATTACGAAGTTAAGGCATCAATCATTAATCAATTAAAATATTTAATAATCCAAAAATTAATAATAAATTGTTTTTTCAAAAATGTGTATTAAGTTTTTTGTTTTTATAGGAATCCCTTTGAAGTGTTTTCTTATAAAATTTTAGAAAATCTAACAATGAATTATGATGGAACTGGTAGGATATATTCGTGAAATATGTGACTTAAAGATATAAAAAAATTAATAATTAATGATTACCAGTTTTTCAAGAATTTCTGCTATAATTTTTTTTTTTTTATTAAAAAATCACTCTGTAGGTTTTCTTTGTATTTTTTTAAAACCACTCAATGAATTTAGATGGAATTTTCAGGATATATTCCTAAAGTATGTGGCTTTGAAATATTGTAACAATGAAAAATTTATCATCCTTAGTTCTTCTAAAATTTTCAATGAAATTTGTTGTTTTTTGAAAATATAAATCACTTTGAAGTAATTCTAAATATTTTGAAAATCACCTCATAAATTTTTAGAATATAATCCTAAACTGGCTTTGAAATATTTAGGAAAACAAAAAAAATTATATTACTTATATATTGTTTACTATCGTACAAAAATCACTTAGATATGTTTTCATTTGAATTATTTGAAAATCCCCCAATGAATTTTGGTAGAATCTTCAGGATATATTTCTGAAACAGGTAGATTTGGAATGTTTAAGAAAGCAAACATTAATCATCACTAGTTTTTCAAGAATTTCCACTTAAACTTGTTGATGTCTTTTTAATAAAAAATAACTTTGAAGTGTTTTCCTTTTAATTATTTAGAAACCACCTGACAAATTTTGATGAATGAAATCTGCAGGATATACTTCTGAAGTATGTGACATTGAAATATTGAAGAAACCAAAAACTAGTGATTACCAGTTTTCCAAGAATTTCCTCTAAAATTTATTACTTTTTTTTATAAGAATCTTTTTGAAGAGTTTTTCTTAGAATTTTTTGAAAACAACTTGATGAGTTTGGATGGAATTAGTAGGATATTTCTGAAACACGTGGCTTTAAAATATTTAAGAAATCAAAAAGGTTTGCTGTTTTTTTTTTCAAATAATTTTCACTAAAATTGTTTTTTCTTTTTTAAATCATTTCGAATTGTTTTCCTTTGAATTTTTTGATAACCAGTTTATGAATTTTGATGGAATTTACAAAATATGTTCTTGAATTATGTGGAATTGAAATTTTATAGTAAGTAAAAATGAGTGAACGCTAGTTCTTCAAGAATTACCCCTTAAAATTGGCTTTTTTAAAAAATAAACGTCTCGCGGTTTAGTGTAAAATTAATTACCAAACTTATTGCGCAGTTGATGATAATTGTGGATAACTATATATATTGACTTAAATTATCCACAAAATACTGCTTGCGCAGTGATATATGTGCCTGCATACAAGAAGTACTGCGCAAGCAGTATTTTCTAGATAATTTAGATCAATATGATACTTGTGCAATAAACATCAATCACTGCGCAAGCAGTATTTTGTAGATAATTTAAGTCAACATATATTCTTATTCACAAGCATCTACAACTGCACAAGCAGTATTTTGTGAATGTTTAATTTGGAAAAAAAGTCAGGGAAGTTAGATGCAAAGAGGTATTCAATTAAGAAAGATCACCTTTCAAAGATACATATAACCATTATCGACATCTGTAGAAGGAACTATAGTATCTATAAAAGAGGGTTGTTGGAATTCAGATTACCTAGAAACTTGCTGATTTAAAAACTAGAGGAGAAACTAAATTTTTAAATTCTTGAGAAGATAAAATAAGTTCACCAATAATAATTATTTAAATCATGTAAATAAACAAAATACTGCTTGCGCAGTTGATGATGTCTGTGGATAACTATATATATTGACTTAAATTACCTACAAAATACTGCTTGCGCAGTGATGTATGTTCCTGCATACAAGAAGTACTGCGCGAGCAGTATTTTCTAGATAATTTAGATCAATATGTTACTTGTGGACTAAACATTAATCACTGCGCAAGCAGTATTTTGTAGATAATTTAAGTCAACTTACATTCTTATTCACAAGCATTCACAACTGCGCAAGCAGTATTTTGTGGATAGTTTATCATTAATACGATTATAAAAATAATATTTATAAACTTATTCAATTAGAATGATTCTATAGATAGTATGGAATTATGTGGATGTCTGATTTGGAAAAAAAATCATGCAACGAGGTATTAAATTGAAAGAAATTACCTTTCAAAGATAGATATAACCATTATCGACATCTGTAGAAGAAACTATAGTACCTATAAAAGAGGGTTGTTGGAATTTAGATTACCTAGACACTTGCTGATTTAAAACCTAGAGGTGAAATTAAATTTTTAAATTCTTGGGAAGATAAAATAAGTTAATTAATAATAATTATTTATATCATGTAAATCAACAAAATACTGCTTGCGCAGTTGATGATGTCTGTGGATAACTATATATATTGACTTAAATTACCTACAAAATACTGCTTACGCAGTGATGTATGTGCCTGCATGCAAGAAGTACTGCGCGAGCAGTATTTTCTAGATGATTTAGATCAATATGATACTCGTGGACTAGACATTAATCACTGCGCAAGCAGTATTTTGTAGATAATTTAACTCAACATATATTCTTACTCACAAGCATCCACAACTGCGCAAGCAGTATTTTGTGGAAGGTTTATCATCAATACGATTGTAAAAATAATATTCATAAACTTATTCAATTAGGAGAATTTTATAGATAGTATGGAATTATGTGGATGTCTGATTTGGAAAAAAAATCATGCAAAGCAATATTAAATTGAGAGAAATTACCTTTCAAAGATACATATAACTATTATCGACATCTGTAGAAGAAATTATTGTAGCTATAAAAGAGGGTTATTGGAATTTAGATTACCTAGACACTTGCTGATTTGAAACCTAGAGGTGAAACAAAATTTTTAAATTCTTGAGAAGATAAAATAAGTTAACCAATAATAATTATTTATATCATGTAAATCAACAAAATACTGCTTGCGCGGTTGATGATGTTTGTGGATAAGTATATATATTGATTTAAATTATCTACAAAATACTGCTTGCGCAGTGATTAATGTCTACTCCACAAATATCAAATTGATCTAAATTATTTAGAAAATACTGCTTGCGCAGTGATGTATGTGCCTGCATACAAGAAGTACTGCGCGAGCAGTATTTTCTAGATAATTTAGATTAATTTGATACTTGTGAACTAGACACTAATCACTGCGCAAGCAGTATTTTGTAGATAATTTAAGTCAATATACAATCTTACCCACAAACATCCATAACTGCGCAAGCAGTATTTTGTGGATGGTTTATCATCAATACGATTCTAAAAATAATATTAATAAACTTATTTAATTAGAAGGATTTTATAGATAGTATGAAATTATGTGGATGTTCGATTTGGAGAAAAATCAAGAAAGTTAGATGCAAAGAGGTATTCAATTAAGAAAGATCACCTTTCAAAGATACATATAACCATTATCGACATCTGTAGAAAAAACTATAGTATCTGTAAAAGAGGGTTGTTGATAACCTAGATACTTGCTGATTTGAAACATAGAGGTTGAACTAAATTTTTAAATTCCTGAGAAGATAGATAGATTAACCAATAATTATTATTTAAATTATGTAAATAAACAAAATACTGCTTGCGCAGTTGATGATGTTTGTGGATAAGGATATATATTGACTTATTATCTACAATTATCTACAAAATACTGCTTGCGCAGTGATGTATGTGCCTGTATACAAGAAGTACTGCGCAAGCAGTATTTTCTAAATGATTTAGATTAATAAGATACTTGTGGATACTCCAATCAGTAAAACATCACTAGTAATTATTTTAAAAATTTGTTTTAATAAATCTATTAAAATTTGCAATAATGTTATGTTTCTTTACGTTTTAAAACTTTCAATTAACACCCTTTGCTTATATTTTACTGATTGGAGGGTGGGTTAGATACATAGATGATATTTTTGACTACTAATTATTAATGGATTTTACGTCTTCTATATAGAATATATCAGTAGGCGAAATAGAAAAACTTACAAAGGAAAATGGTGGGTGTTTTTATATTTTAATAACGTTTAAAACAATGAATTAATTATCGGCAATTAAAACTTAAATGTTATTGTTATGTAAATAGCTAATACCTTTATATTATTTTCTTTAGGTGTACATGAAATTATACGGTGAACCTGTTTTTTTTTTCTTTAAATATATAAACAAAAACAGCGGCAGCGTATACCGCACAAACACGTATGATTTATGAGGGCGGATTTAAATAATAAATGAGTGTAAATAAGGGCATTTGGTGTTTAACATGGCGGGGGCGCGTAACACATGCCTGAAAAATGTATCCACTGAATTATTTTCCGATTATCGACAAAAGCACATATTATCGATAATTTGTTGCTTGCTGTATGCGTGGGTGTGTTTACCAGACGTGAATTAGCCTCGATTTTATTCATGAAAAATCAGTTAGTGGTCGTAATACTTCAAGGAATTCACTACTATTTTGTTCACTTACGTTACATAACTATTGCCGCGTATTGATTAGGAGATTTTTATAATGCCTTTGTTTTTGAATGATTTTTTATTTACTAGACAAATATAAAATATATTAATTATTACAGGCTGTTGCTTGTAATTATTAATACGTAAATACGTAACATTGCATAACTGAAATTCCTTTGTGAATTTAATTTTAAAAACGGTATGCACGAATATAGCTCGTACATGACGTAAAAATATTCTTAAAGGTGTAACATAGTACTAAAATATGTTGAAAAAACTCCACCTACAAGATCTATGCTCTAAATTTCAAAGAGTGTGATTAATTATATGTATGTTGTAGGTATTTGTATTATATTTTTTCTATAGATCTTATAAAATAAATAAACTAAACTAAACCAATTAGTATTTTAGTAATTTCATTATAATTGTTTATATTTTAAATGTAGTTAAAATAATATTGAATATTAGTTATTTGATTTGTTGGTTGATTCACAATTAAAATTTTAGTTATCCATTAGTAGTCATAATACACAATATCGAACAATAAACGTAAAACGCGCATATAATATAAACAATGCCCGGATTTGTCAATTGATATATTATTTATGTTGATTTAGTCGAGTTTCGCGGAACGTATAAATAGATTTTGTCGGTTATATCGCAAAATCATTTCGCGCCTGATTTCAGTGGAATATCATTTAAAAAGTAGTCTGCAAACTGCAAGTGACGGGTATATATATATATATATATATATATAAATAAAGTTGCTTTTAACTTTGGACATTATCCAAAACTTGGGCAATTATTGTGAAGGAGCCGAGGTCAAAACTGCAACGTTTTACGATCTGACTCCAAAATTTAATGTATCATCGTATAAGGTCGTTTATAACTTATAAAGACACGTAAAACAATATGTTATTAAGGTATATTAACAGCAAAATTTTTTAAATTTTATTGTTTAAAGTTAAAGGTTAAAGGCCTCCACAATTACCTATTTAATAATTGTGGATGCTTCATTATTGTGATGCATTATTATTATTTATATACATGATTGTAACGACCTTGTTTAATATCACAAACTTTTTGAAACTTTTTTTTTAAGTAGAGTTTGAAAATAACAGGCGTAAGCTGTCTAAAATATAGTCGCAAATAAAGTTTTTAAAAGTGTGTGATATTAAACAAGGTCTTTACAATCATTCATATAAATATATGTTGTTTCACAATTTTTATGGTTGGCCATTCTCAATGAAATAATTTTAATTCATCGTATTAAGTTGTTTATTTTCACTAATAGAACACGATTTGACTTCCTTTCTTCACTAATTTATTTTTACACGTTAAATGTACATTTCGAGCACCATGTTCACCATTTTCAGTTATTGAAAATGAGCACATGGTGCTCGAAATGTACATTTAACGTGTAAAAATAAATTAGTGAAGAAAGGAAATCAAATCGTGTTTTATTAGTGATTATTACTTCACATAACTCAAAACAAATAGTGAATTGTTTATTTTCGATGGCTATTTAAATTAATGTATGTGATAATTCAGTGGGCTTTATGGTTATATCATATTTTAATAGTACAAAATGATGAAAAAAGGGCATCATATTAATTAATGCATCTGGTGGGCGTAAATATGATACATGGTTATTGAATGGTTATTAATTTATCGCAGATGAATCAATAACTTGCATCTCTATTTACCGTATTCAGTGTAAATATTATGTCGACAATGTTTAATTTTAATCCTTTGGCATAACAACGAGTCCGTTTTATCGATCAGAAAGTTATTAATTACAAAGAGGAACGAAATTCACCGCTATTAACAGAAAATGACACACACGCGTTTATGTTTGCATTGTGAAAACAAGTGTAATATATGATTTATATTAACGTTTACAACTGAACACGAATATTCATCAAATGCAAACAAAGTCTTTTAATGTATTGATTATAAATTATTTCAAAGTGTATTGCAAAATATGTTATTATTGGATAAAAGGACAATAATAATTGATTAATTACTAATTTTAATTGCTAAATGATAAATTGTTCATACATAAAATCCCCTAAAAAGGGTATAAAAAGCAAGCACATATAAAAAATATTCAAGAGAATAAATATTCTCTTCGACATTTTTTTATATGTGCTTGCTCTCCTCAACATCATGAAAGAGAAAGGGTTTGAGTGAAAGAACAGGATTTATAATTATGTGCTTCTTTCGTCCAAAATTTGACATATGTTTTTTTTTTAAATGTTATTAATTTGTAATATTTTTATAATTTTCAAGAAAGGATTAATAAATAAATATTGGGCATATTATTTTTCCATAATTGTGTAACTAGGTTCTTAATAAAACTTCTAAAGTTGTTAAAACATTGCTTAGTTGATTACTTCAGCGGCATTTAACTGAAAAAACAAAGCACTTAGGAACCGGGACAATTTTCCGGTTGCCATTTAATCCTAAAAACTCATTTCGTGTTTAAACACGTGATTCTGAATCACGATACCTTTTTTGGTTTAACGGATTAAAATGAAACAAGTACGCACTACCAAAATACAATTTCATTGCATATTAAATTTGCTTATCTTAATTTAAAGTTAAGTATAGTTTTATTCAATAGATTTATAGTAAAACTTATTTACTTAATTAACTTTTTACATATTCATTTATTTATTTATCATGATGCTGTTAAATTAATCAACACAGACAAATGTTGATGTGGCCATCATAATACATCCCTCATATTTTTCTCGAAAACTATGAGGAAGAAGTTTATAGAAGAGAAATACGAAGATAGATAAAGGGTAGAAGAACCCTATACTCTTAAAGGGTAGAAGGTTATAAGATTATATATATATTCTCTGGTAATGCATGTAGGAAGAGATGTTTGATATAAACAATTATTTTAATCAAGTCAATCGTACCTATTCTATCTAAATTTTAATTTTATATAATTAACATATAATTTGTATGTCATGAAATAATTTTCACCCCATACTGCATAGGGTATGTAATTGTTACTGAAACAACACTGAACGCTTACATAATACAGGGCCTTTGCGCGCCGAGAAATATAATATAGTATAAATATTTGCTGGGTGATATCAGCCTCCTTAGATTATAAATTGAGTGAACATAGGGGCCGCTTTTTATATAGAAGTGTATATTACATTCTGTGTTTGAGAGGCAAACATTTTTGTCGTTTGACAAACGCGACATGTTCGACACGGGATCTCTATGAGCTAGACAATCGATATCAGTTTGTTCCTTCCTTTTCTCTAGGCAAGATTAATGTCTTCCTTTTTAAACAGCTTCTGTGTTCGTGCGGGAATTTTCGTTGAAATCCCTATTACATTTCATTCGTTTCCCTCATGTATACACTAAATTTAAATTCCTCAATCATTTTTTATTTCATTTACAAATCAAAATTATATATAATATAAAAATAACACAATTAACGAGCTATATGAGAAACTAATTCAAGAAATTATATATAATAATAATTATAATTACTATATTTTCATAACAAATTTATTGCTTCAATAAATTTGTGAAACAATTGTTCTAAATACGTTCTATAACATAAGGAAGTGAAGAAAAGAAATACAAATTAAATTTTAGTGTAGAATTTTAATTTCACATCGTTCCCCATAAATAATTTAATAGCGTACAGAATATCACGTTTCGAGGAGTTTGAGGTCTGCGGTTCTACATCTAGTCAAAAACTTATACAGGAAATTTGGGACTAACCTAAATAAGTAATTCAATCAGGAAATCCGCCAACTTTTTTTATCGGAAAGATACTCGGGGAAAATAACTTTGACGCTCCTTACTTAATGCTATAATCTTTTGCGTGGAAACTTTTATAGAAATCCTTTATGGTATTATTAATTTAATTCCCGAGCACTTAAATAAAAACGGACGACGAGACGAAAAGGGACGGGGCGTTAACGTTTTGCGGGAAAACTCCAGATACGAATATTCGACGAAATTATCATAGATTAAAGCCGAGTGCGCGATTATAATTCCACCTGTCACATATGCGCACGCAAAAATACGCTAATTTATAGACGTAAATATCAATCTGTGTCATAATGCAAATTATGTAATTACATTTCAAATCTGATATAGTTAATCGGTATAATTAGTTTACTGCAAAATTTTTAATTGGCATTTTTAAGCAAAAATATTTATAAATAAAAAACTTTATTAAAACATAAAATTTCAGAAACTAATTTTATGTAAAAAAATGTTTAATTCGAGGCTGAATGGAAAAACATGAAGAGAAGAAGCATAGTAATTGTCCTATTATCAGATGTAACACTATCTTTCAATAAAGATGTTTATCTCTCTCTAGTTTAATTACATTCAATATTTTCTTTAAAATCATTATGCGTAAATATGGATTGCTGTTTGTTGTTAAATATTTTTTAAGTGTCATAAAATGTCATATTTTGTAGTATGTAACTAACTTATTTTATATGTGTATAGTTAGGAAATTGTTGCTGAATCAACCATCTTCTTCTATTAAATGGTTAGTATATGTTAAAATCGAATGTATGCTTTCATAGTTACACACACAGAGTTTACAAAAATTGTAGAAAGATTATTAAAACTGTTTACTGTTTTTATTGTTATTATAACGAATAATAAGTTGGCAATTTCAAGTGCTTCAATCTAATTTGCAAGGATGCTCCAATTAAATCGGTCTAATTAAACATACAATACAAATTACGTCATAATATTAGTGTTCAATTTATAATTCCATCTATGGTACATACGAATATTAGGAGTCAACCACAACAGAGTCCCGATTTGCAGAATATTAATTATTAACGCGCTTGAGCAACTCGAGTAGTGCTGTTGAAGCTTCTTAATCATTCCTATGGGAATGTGTCTTTGAAGCTGCTCAATAAACTCATAAAACCATTAATTATTAATGAAAATCATTGAAGCAATACTTAAAATAAATATTACCTAAATATAAAAGATTATTGGATTTATAATAAAATTGATTATCAACCATAGATAACAACAATCAAGGGTTAAAAATTAAAGCATGTTATACACGACATAAAAATATCATTTTGAGTTGTTTACAATGAGGCACTTGGTTGGTTTCACATTTTTTTTTAAAACAATTTATTCCCATTAGTTTCGATTTTTACATCATTAACTAGGAATTATGTAAAAATCGAAACTAGTTAGAATAAATTGATTAAAAAATTATGAAACCAACCAAGTGCCTTTTGTAAACAATTCTTAATAATAAAAATATTTCACCAAGTGATAAACAAGAAATAATTTCAACAAATAAAAATATTATTATTTAAGACATGAAAATATTTATAAATTGGCTGAAACATTTGATAACTAAGAGGAGAAGGAAAACATATAATGTAATTCTTTCTCTATTTATAAATAACTTTAATTAGTTTATAAGTAACTAATAGTTTACCTAAGTTAATATCATTATTAATATTTTATTTTCTAGATAGAATTTTTCAAACGTTTAATTTAACAACTACAATCAACCCAAATGATAATTGAATAACACGAAGTGTAAATATACCGAATCGTGAATCTAATAAAAGCAATTAAGGATCTAATTATTCCTTCTGTCCGTTCGTTATTGTCGGGCGTTCTGTTCGAGCTTTTAGAATGCGCGCTCTCCCCGCTGAAAAATTTCCCAACTTTTCACTTCTTAATCTTCCGTAATTAATAAAATATATTTCCATGCCTTTGTTTGCACTTATAACGTTTTCGATAAAACTTTCTTAATAACGGCCCGACCCGAGCGCGAAATATTACTTTTTCCGATAAAGATATTTTCATTTTACCTCGTCTCGACGATTTGAGAATTAAAAATTGAAAAGAGAGAGAGAGAGAGAACGCATTAGCCAATGATCTGGGCTCATCCGATTTACCTACAATTGTTGAAATTAGTAAATATATTTATTATAAATCCACGAGGATGACAACTAATTAATCTATCTAAAAACTAATATCACAACTAATATCACAGGCGAAGGTACAATATAAAAAGACATATACAGAATAAATAATAATAAATTAACGCATTAAAATCATCGTATGTTGATGATTTAGGATTAGAGGACAAAGAGGCATTCACACGTGGACGAGCAACTCTCCATGGAGGAAGACTTACAGGGAAATCATTAATATTGGATAGATTAAAATGAGTTTCAATTAAAATGCTCTGCATCCGAATTCCAAAGAGTTTTGTGCAGCGTTTCCTAAGAGCATAAAATAAATTTTCTATTAAAATGGGGAAAATACATGTAGATTTACGAGTACATAATCACAATCATGGTTAGAATACACAATCATGGATGTGTTGGTTTTATTTGACATGCAATTTCGGGCGAAGTAAGAGACTCTTTTTCCAGTAGCTCAAAGGTGCCTCACCCGATTCAGCAAGAGGCTAATGACCAGACTAGTTCTAAATGCACCTATGGCTAAATTAATTCCAAAATTATGAACGGTATTTATAGTTCGGAGGTATGATTCTCTGGCTGACCTGTAAACAATACAGCCGTAATCAACTTGGAATCTAATAAGTGCACGATACAACTTAAGCAACTTGTGGAAGATGCGCTCTTACAACAACGCCTTGAAAGGGAATATACAACTCGATTGATTCACAAAATATTCGGTTCGATACAATTTCCACATCACCACTTGCATGTTCGTTGTCGTTACAATATTTTCTAAAAAAGGTATAACCTTGTAAAGATGGTATAGAATTCATGTGAAAGTGTGTCTCCTGCAAACATAAAGCAATTAGTTAGACTGGGTTGCAAAGCATCCTGATTTCTGCTAATCGTACTTTAAAACCGTTACGACTCCATTGTATGAGTTTTCTCGTTTGCAAAAGGTTGAAAAGTTGAAACTTAAGACGATCCGGACCAACAAGCAACTTAGCCTGTTCTATATCCATAAGGTAATCAGTAATTACATCTTCAGAACAACTGATGGATCTTTTATAGATTTAGCTACTTGGTTCGAGACTTCTTTTAATTTTGGCGTTGCACCATTGTTCGGTTTTAACGAAGTTTGGATCTGGCTTTTCGTATTTCTCATAACTTCTACCTTTTTTTGGAAGTTTTCAAACACTGAAAACTTTGTCGATATATTAAGTACCTATGATTGAAATCTGTACAGCAGCAGCTTTCATAAATAACTTTGTTTCCCAAAACGATGTGGGGCACATAGAACGATATTTTCGTTTTGCTTCAATGGAGGAATTGCGGTCATCTACTCGGATCTTCTATATAGCGTACTCAATTTGAAATTTCGGCCATTGTCTAGAGCATGGTGAATGAGGTTCTGCAGAGTTAGCACATTTAAAACTTCCATCGTGTAGTAGTTTGCCACATTGGGCACATACAGAATTATTAATACATTTGTCTGACACATGACCGAATTGCTGACAATTAAAAATATCTCAGGGGGTTTGATATAATTGGTCATACTTGCAGATTATACATCGAGACAATCTTTACACATTTAAGTAGTTAAAAGACGTTATATGTTGAAATAAAGTAGCTGGCTGATTTGATACCTGCCCTTTTAGAAGTTAGACAGTTTAAAATTTTAATTCAGATTGTACCTCTTCATCGGTGCAATGTGTCAAATCAAAACCATAAATAACTTCTTTAGAGACATTTAAGATTTTGTGTGGTTCTACTTTAATATCAAAAACACCCATTTATCTACATTTCTTAAATGTCTTACTCTGATTTTCACTAATAGTAGTAATCATTAGAGAACCATCACATAACTTTTAAATATTATCATCATCAACATCACTTACAATTTTACTAATAACAAATGGTGACATTTTTGCAAACAAGTTTTGGTAATTTAAATTAAGAATAAATTCTGGACTGTCTGATTTGGGGAAAATTTTAGATATCCATTAGGAATTTTACATATTTCATCTCCTTCACTTCTTGGAGCCTCAACCTTGAAATAAAACATAGTTGAATCTAAAAACAACTTGCAGCTACGTTCTCACCCCTCCGTTTAAAAGAAATAGCAAGTAAACTTGAGGTAAATCGATTAAAATCCAGTGAATTCGTAGAAAATTAACATGTATGTTATATTAAATCAAATTACACACCATTACAATTACAGATTAACAACATAAAAAGGAGGAGAAAACTTTCAAAGATATACCATGAACCGAAATTAAAAATTAAAGAGATACCTTATTGATACCTACTAGAAAAACATTCAACGGAATGAAGATGTTACTTTCCTAAATGATGAGGAGGTAATATAAAGTGATGAAAGAATAATAAAGTACTTCCAGTTAAGTAAAATATTTAATTTTATTTTCCGGACTAGTTTCGATGCTCTTTATGCATCATTTTCAGCGGAAGAAACGTCAGAAAAAATGCTTAATGTGTTGCTTTCATAAGTTAAAAAAAATAATATAATATATAGGAAAATCATCAACCTTAACACGAACGTGGTTTTCGGTGGGCGTTATTAAAAAGTTATGTTCATAATACAAAGTGTTCTATTTAATTCAATTCAAATAGTTGAAAAGCATTAAGACTCCTAAACGAATTTTGAATAAGAAGAAGATGATAGTGATGATGATGACGATAAGGCCGAATTAACACTTCATATGTATCATGCTCAGAAAAGTTTTAGAATATAGTTGAACAGTCTAGGTGTGCAAAGTACATTATACAGTAATTTGATGAATTACCAAGAGAATTTGTCATCTATTTCAAAACACATACAAAAGCTGACGACTAACTTTACAAACACACACTGTCAACACTGCTTAGACTATAAATATTTTAACTACATCTGAGCTTAGCTTTAACACTCCCACTAGCTAAGTGTATTAAACATAATAAAATTAACTTAAACCTAAATCCGCTGCAAGTTACATGCTGAAAATGGCCTGTCTTCACTGCTCTTTGTCAGGACTCGACAAAGCTTCATCGAATGTCGCGGAATCTTCTCCTAAAACACTTGACTCACCGCACAGATATGTATTATATTTATAATCTGGAAAATCTTTTTGTTTTCTTTCTCTACGTGGCCTTTCCACTTCTCCAACTAATGGTATAATATTTCATTAAGGCTTCAAAGTCCTTATTTACAAATTTGTCGCCACTATCAGATCGAAAGCATTTAATTTTAGTATTGGCTTGATTTTTAACTAATTTTTTAAATGCTTTGAAGCTATCAAAAACTTGATAAAAATATACAAAAGAAATTCTTAAGAGGTCATCAACGAATAGCAAAAAATATCTAGATCCTCCAAATGATTACGTCTTCATTGGACCACAGACATCTCCATGCACATCTTCCAGATGTATTTACTCGACTGCCTCGGTGGTTAGAGGGTAGTCGAGACTGTTTTCCTTCAATTAAAGAATCAAATTTTCTATTGTTAATGTAAGAAGCTTCTACTCCGTTATACATGTTTGAATAATTAATAAAACACTTCAACTTATATTCCGATAATGGCAAGTGGAGTTGCCGAAACTAGTCAACAAAATAAAATATAGAGTGTTATACAAATAAAGTTGAAGTGTTTTATTAATTAATCAAATTTTCTTTTAAGTTGAACACTTTAGTCCATTCACCGAACCCTTTATGATTTTTTTAAAGTCCACATTGTTCAAATGTCCATATCTTCGGTGCCATAATTCGCCTGATGTCACTGCCATTAAATATTCGTCTGTTGAGTCCGGACATAGTTTAATTTTATAGACTTTACCAACTAAATCAGCAATGGCAATTATTGCAATTATTTCACTACGTTTAATGTAAATTTTACAGTCAGTATAATTTTTTCCTCAAGTGAGAAAGATAACATGTGTTTCTAAAAGTAAAAACAATTTGAAGGTCATTTGAAAGTCAAGGTCATTTGAAGCTGAAGGTCATTTCAAGGTCAAGGTCGTTTCATGGTCATTTGAGTTTGTCAATGCAAGGTCAAAGTTAAAGTCAAGGAATTCCTCAGATCGTAAACTAGCAAAATCTGGAACCTTCTCACGATCGTCAAGGTCATAGAAGGTTTTAGAATCGGCTAGTTCTATCATTTAGGGACATGTAAGTGTTCACATGCACTGCAAATGTATATTTTGTTTATAACTGTTATATTTTGGTCGGTAATATATTTATTATTATTGTGAATTATTTATATGATACATTATAAACAATTCATATCTGAGACCTTTCGTCACGTATCTAGGTAAGCTTTTCTCAACAAAAAAAGAAACAACAACAGCCAGTCATAAATACAACACAGGGCGTAAACTTTAGCATTTATAACAAAATATAGGTCAAGCATGTAAAAAATTATTCATGAAAACGAAGCAGAGTCTGAGTGCAGCGGCGCAATAGGGACGTTACCATGTGACATGTCGCTAGTTATAATTTACATGGCATTTTCGCAAAAATGGTAAAAAGTAAAAAAGGGAAAACCCTCCCCCCGTTTCGGTTATACACACATATGGCGGCCCGAAGGAAAGAAGGTAGCATGTTACGGCCCTCCTAATATATTTTGTCACGCGATTACAAAATGCCCGTCCGCGGTGCACGTGAAAATGGAACGTTTGTTATATATGGGGTGCATTAAATGCGATACATGACCTTAATTACACTCAATATATTTTTCAATTTCGACCTAGAAACTCGAGACACATTTTCTATACAGTAATTCACGTAGTAATAATAAAACATTTGCATTATTAATAATAAATTACCATCTTTTAAATTTAACTCGATTCTCGTCCGAGAAAGGAATCAGACTGGAAGGACTGGAATTTATATATATAGAGAGAAATCAGTTCATTTCCGCGAATAAAAGTGGCGCAGCGAGTTTGTCATTGTTTAACGAGCAGAAATTAACATAATTGCATAATCTGCGAGTGTCACATACATTGTAATTCTTGTGTAGCCGGAAGAGCTCTGGATCTTGAATATCTTGCTTCCTGTCGTGACTCCAAGATGAATGACTTCTTGCGGGCCCGCAAAAACTCGCCTTCCTCCGTGAAGCGTATGGTGCAAGTTACAGGGGCATTTAAATCGCGATTTATGATATATACAAAAAGTCTAATGCGATTTAATACTTCGTGGCCTTTATGTCGCCGTACGGATTTATTGAAAATAGTGAGAAACTACTTTTTGTCCACGCCTTATTATGCAACGTAAAGAAATTATGTCAATTTATCGCCTGCCAAACCGCAGACCCAAATCACTTTTGGGCGTTATCCTAATTACATGACACCATTGTAACATGAATAATAATAATAATAGTAAGCGAGGGATTCTTTTACGCGCGCCTTCAAAGTGTAATGGAGGCAAATGAGTAAAAATTGCTCAGTTGCGTGCCGGCACGATTTAGTTTCTTAAAGTAGAAAACATTTCAAACAAACTAAGCAAACTGGATTTCTCAATTTATTATATTTTAATGCATTCGAAGGGATATTTAAAACAACTTCAAAGAGAATGTTCAGATGGTTTATTAATTTAACTTAAGGGAGTTTGTTTACAGGAAACCAGAGGACTAGAGTAAACGTTTAATTTATAAACATCTTAAACATAAATGAGAAAATGTGAAAGAACTAGTTTACAACTACTTAGAAATTTAATATATATCTTTTTCGAATTATTATTAATCGCTGTGAATAATATCTTATGTACATGTTAATACATGAACGTATATATTTATTAATTTCACGAATAAAGCAATAATAACTTACCTTCATAATTTTATAGGAATGTACATTCCCGATAAAAAGTGACCATCATCAATGGATTAGCACTGTGTTTTATTCCTCAAATTAATTTGATCTTAATTTAATTATGATTATCTTTATCATTACTTTTATTTTATCTTTGCACTTCATTCTTATAAAATACAATTCACAAAATAATAAAATATACTCAAAATTTTGGCTGAAGGGAAGATGGGCGGAGTTCACTTCTTCGAAAGATCTTCCACTTTAACCCATAAATATAGATCATCAATGCTACTTCCAAATGCTATTACAGGTATCCATTTATATATTTATTGCTTATATAAAGCATAGTTTAGTCTTTAAATTGACATTTTTTGTGACATATGTGGTCAAATATTTGATTATAACAATTGTAATATTTAAAAGTTGTTATAACTATTAAATTATTTAAAGTCTGGATATAAGAAAGTAATTACAAATTATGTTTACAAATATTTAAGTTTGCACAATACCACATGCAGCGCATTCACTCTCATTATAAATTTATCAGCAGGCAATATTGGTAAACCAAAATTAATTAAGTGCAAATAAAGACATACACTTGTAATTAGCGTTGATAACTATTTAATTAGATAGGAGGATATGAGGTCGGTCCTATATAACCTACTTGTTAATTTAAACTGCTTGCTATCTAATAATTACGTTGCTATTGGAACCCATTATTATGTTGCTACGTTCAGAAGGTGTTATATTATTTTCGATTTATACATTAAAACAATTAATATTATAAAATCAATTTGATTTAAAATTATAAAATTAATTTATAATACATACAGTTATAATAATATATAATTATAATCATAAATTTAATACAAATAAAGTTAATTTTATTACAGACTAACATATCATCAGAAATTATACAAAAGAACGATAAAGATAAGTTTTTTTACTGTTTTTAGTTAAAACATAGAATTGAAATGAAGGCCAAATAATTTAATTGCCCAGTAACATAAATGATACAACATTTTTCATAAAAAATTGCGTCAGCAGATATTACCTTCCCTATATAGAATATATAAAGAAAGTACAGTTTTCGTGAATAAGAATGCCTCAAAAATAAATGATGATCATATATAGCTATTCTTATCTAATTTAAATTTAAAGTCTAAGCACCCATCGTTTTATTTTATTTATATCCTCACTGAAAAATTTTACCTTTTGAATTTCTTTAATATTCAGAAAGTTTTATAATTAATTTTACAACAAATCGCCTGACGGTCAATAATTGAAATTTCTATGTATATGTAGGGTGGGTGGGTGGCCTCTATCCCACCCTCCAATCAGTAAAATATTATGAAAAATTATTTGAAAAATTTGTATGAATAAATCTCTGAGAATTGCAATTATCTTGTGTTAATTTATATTTTACGACTTTTAATTAAAACCCTCGCCTATGTTATACTGATTAGAGGGTGGATAGGGGCCACCCACCCACCCTACATATACATATTAACTTTAATTACTAATCCTTGATGAGCTTGCTTCTAAAAAGAATAAAACCCTTTAAGTAAAAAAAAATGAATAAAATCAATATTTACGTTTAAGTATAAACGACTTTCTATAGATAATCTTATCTAATTTATATTTATAGCCTAACCACCCATCATACATCAAATTTTTAATAATTACAACACACTAAAAAATTTTACCGTTTGATTTTTTTTTATTCAAAGAGTTTTGAAATTAATTTTACTCCAAACCGGGCGACGATCAGTAATTTAAATTTATATGTATATGTAGGGTGGCCGGATGGCCTATATCCCACCCTCCAATCAGTAAAACATTTTTAAAAATTATTTGAAAAATTCGTATAAATAAATCTCTAAAAATTGCAATTATTTTATGTTTATTTATATTGTTCAATTTTAAATTAAAACCCTCGCTTATGTTTTACTGATTGGAGGGTTGGATAGAGGCCACCCACCCACCCTACATATACATGATAACTTTAATTGCTAATCGTTGATGATTTTGCTCTTAAAACAATCAAACTCTTTATGTAATAAAGATTTGAATAAAATCAATATTTAAGTTTAAATATATATGATTTTCTATATCTAATCTTAGCTAATGTAGATATAGAGTCTGCCCACCCTTCATGCTTCAAATTTTTACTAATTTACTCACTCAAAAATTGTATCTTTTGATTTTTTTGTATTCAAAACGTTTCGTAATTAATTTTAATCTAAACCGCGCCACGATCAGTAATTTAAATTTATATGTATATGTAGGTTGGGTGGGTGGCCTCTATCCCACCCTTTAATCAGTAAAACATCATCAAAAATTATGTGAAAAGTTCGTATAAATAAATCTGTAAAAATTGCAATTATTTTATGTTTATTTATATTGTTTAATTTTAAATTAAAACCCTCGCTTATGTTTCACTGATTGGAGGGTGGGATAGAGGCCACCCACCCACCCTACATATACATGACAACTTTAATTACTAATCGTTGATGTTTTTGCTGCTAAAAAGAATAAAACACTTTAAGTAATAAAAAAATAAATAAAATCAATATTTACGTTTAAAAATAAATGTCTTTCTATAGCTAATCGTACATAATTTGGATTTATAGTCTACCCACCCACCATACATACAAATTTTATTAATTTACTCACTGAAAAATTTTATCTTAAAAATTTCTCTTTATCCAAAAATTTTTGTAATTAATTTTATTGTAATTTACGAGACGATAAGGAATTAAAATTTATATGTATATGGAGGGTGGGTGTGTGGCCTCTATCCCACCCTCAAATTAGTAAAACATCATCAAAATTTATTTGGAAAATTTGTTTGAATAAATCTATTAAATTCTTCAATAATGTTATGTTTACTTACGTTTTACAACTTTTAATTAAAATAACCTTCGCTTTTATTTTACTGAATTTTAATTAATTTATTGATTTACTATGGTTATTAAAAAGTTCCTGCATTATTTCTTACTGTGATGCATCAATTGTTTTTTTGAATTGTTAAAACTAGATTAATTTTGAATATATTTATATAATTTCAAGTTCATTTTGTGTATCAATTAATTATTACAACTGTTTTAATTCCAGAGAGCAATTATTGTTAATTTATCATCAAGATTTAGGAATTGTTGTATTGTTTCCTGCTACAACGAATCAATTGTTTTAATGGAACTTCATTACTATATTAATTTTTAATGTTTCTTACAAAATTTCAAGAAGAATATATAGATTGTTCAATGATTACAAATGTTTTAATTAGATTGAGGTTTTTTGCTGACTTCCTCTTAAGTTATAAGGTTTCCTGTATTATTTCCTACATTGATGTTGAGTTGTTTTAATTGATTGTCAACACTAGATTAATTTTGATTGTATTTATAAAATTTTAAATTGAATCTGTGGATTATTTAATTTAATTACAACTGTAATTGCATTGTTTTCTACAGTGATGTGTCAATTGTTTTAATTAATTATTACAACTCGATTATTTTTAAATATATTTTACGTTGATTCTATGGATAATTCAATTGTTACAACTGTTTTAATTATAGATAGCAATTTTCATTGATTTACTCTGAATATTAAAGAGTTGCTGCATTGTTTATAACTGTGGTGTATCAAATGTTTTATTGAATTGTTAAAACTAGATTAATTTTGAATATATTTACAAAATTTCAAGTTAATTTTATAGATCAGTCAAATATTAAAACTGTTTTAATTCGAGAGAGAAATTTTTGTTAATTTATCATCAAGTTTTAAAAGTTGTTGTGTTGTTACCTGCTAAATGTATCAATTGTTTTAATGCGACATCATAACTATATTAATTATTTTTGTATGTTTTTACAAAATTTCAAATAGATTATATGGATTGTTCAATGGTTACAAATCTTTTAATTAGATGCAGATTTTTTGTTGATTTGCTTTCAAGTTTTAAGGTTTGCTGTATTGTTTCTTATAGTGATGTGTAGTTGTTTTAATCAATTGTCAACACTAGATCAATTTTGATTGTATTTATAAAATTTTAAATTAAATCTGTGGATTATTTAATCGTTACAACTGTTTTTTATTACAGAGAGCAAATTTTGTTAATTTTAAGTTTTAAGAATTGTTGTATTGTTTTCTAAAGTGATGTGTTAATTTTTTAAATTAATTATTACAACTAGATTAATTTTAAATATATTTACAAAATTTTAAGTTGATTCCATCCACCATTTATTTGTTTTATACTGTTTTAATTACAAAATTGCAATTTTTATTAAATTACTCTCAATATTAAACAGTTGCTGCATTGTTTTTTACTGTGATGTATCAATTGTTTTACTGAATTATCAAAAGCAAATTAATTTTGAATATATTTTAACTTGATTTTATGAATCAGTCAATTATTACAACTGTTTTAATTCGAAATAGATTAATTTTGAATATATTTACAAAATTTTATGGTCCAATCCATTATTATAACTGTTTTAATTCCAGAGAGCAATTTTTATTAATTTATCCTTAAGTTTTAAGAGTTGTTGTATTATTTACTTGCTAAATGTATCAATTGTTTTAATGAAACCTCATAACTTAATTTCGAATATTTATACAAAATGTCAAGTTGATTATATGAATTGTTCAATTGTTACAAATGTTTTAATTATAAGGATATTTTGTTGTTAATTTCCTTTCAAGTTTCGAGGTTTGTCATATTGTTCATGGATCGTTTCCTTCAAGAACTCCTGCTGTTTAACTATTTGCTTTTTTTGATGATCTTATTGTGTACAAAAAACAAATAAGTTTTCTTGTACATTAACATTAACCCAGAAGTCAAGAGAGGAAACCCACACGAAACAAGGAAGATGTTACATAATTTTTGTGATAAATTGGTCTAATTTTATATTGAATTTTGTCAAAAGGTAAATCTAATTCTAAGTTGTGGCGTCTACTAGTTAATTCAGAATGCGTTACCTTTAAGTGTATGGAGTTAGTGTCACTCTCATGGAGGAGTTTCTTGAAATCTTCGGCCAACCATATTTTCTTTGCAACATATATCGACTTTTTTGCTGCTCTGCTGTTTGTACTTGACTGTTCTCTCATTCATTCAAGCATGTTCATAGTATCGACAGTACCGATCTCACGAAGAAAAAGGCTACTTCGAAATGGGCTGAAGAAGAAGAAAAAGCCTCCACCAGCCTGAAAAAACTTCTTTGTGAAGCACCAGTCCTTCAACCAACTAATAGTAAGAATCAGTTTACGATACGCAAAGACGCTTACGAGTAGGTTATAGGAGACGTTCTCGTCCAAAGGGTGAAGGAGGAGGAATACCCAGTCGAGTACATTCTGACGAATTATGAAAGACATTATTCCACTATGGAATGTGAAACTCTCGCCATTGTTTGGGCTATCACTAAGTTTAGAGGATATATCGAAGGATGTACAATTACAATCAGCACCGATCATCAGGCCCTCAATAGCTTATGAGCATAAAATCATCAAGAGATCGCCTCGCACGATGGGCTCTTCTACTCCATACAATCTCACAATATATTACATTCTGACCTGAAAAAGAAGAGCTCTCGCCAATGATCTCATACTTTGATGTTCAATTGAGCACTCCTTTAAGAATTGATCGAAAAACACACAAGGAGCAGACAAAAACCTGCAAGCTATCATCCGAAACCTGGAAGATCCGAAAGGAATTAAAAATACCCACTACTGGAGTAACAAAGGATATGTTATCTTCCAAGGCGTTCTCCACTGGTACGGACCTGAAGGTGAATCTGAAGACGCTCAGCAGGCTGTACCAAAAAATTAAGTTCAACGAGTATTATACGTACCTAAAGCATGTCACTATGGTTTAGATATGACCCTCTATAAGATACAGACCCGATATTATTGGAAGAATATGAAGAAGGACATTATCGAATACATCAAGAAGTATATCCCATGATTAATGATTTTTTTCTTGGTAGTTCGTATTCTTTGTATCACTGACTAATCTGTTATGATTTTTCTTTGATTGATTACATGCATCTCCATGTATAGGATATTGTGAAGATGGAACAAGTCATGAAATTGATTACTTGGAGTTTTATTGTTACCTAGAGGAACATTATTATTGAAATGGCATATAAAGATATTGTGAAAGTAATCAAATTTAGTGTTCAAATCATGTTCAGAGAAAACGTCTTGTCAAGATTCATTTGACAACTACATGTTAAAATTTTCAATTTTTCTATTCGACTTGTTTTTATGTACTAACAATGTATTGTTGTAAATGTTAATAATTATGAGTATTATGTTTTTGGGTAACAATTTAAAAGGTTATTAAATGTATAATTAAAACAAGAGTAAGAACGTGATGCTTGGCTTATAATTTCTATATAAATTAGAGACTATTAGAGTTATTATTTAAATAACAATTTGTCGACTGTAAATTAATACGTAGCATATTCAAGTAATTCTTTCCCACTCGGGCTGGAAAGTAAGTTGTTAAATTCTCCAACGTTTACATTATAGACAAGATATAAACCGGGCAATTTTTCAAAATCTCTCAAATTTCAATATGAATCAATCACTGCCTCATACAACGCGCACTTTTCCCGATGCGGGCTCCACAGTATGCACAGCGATTTATCTTGGATGTATTTAAATAAAACAAGTAGGCCGTGAGATTCCATCAAGTTTCAGGATGCTGCTTCTCCCTCTTTACCAATCCAAGCGGCAATATTACAGAAGCCCTCCTATGCACAGATAACACTGATCTAAAAGATCCATACAAGGTATATATATTATATATTATATATAAATATATATGTATATATCTTTATGTGGTTCAAATAATGTAATGGAAATATGACATAATAATTCCATCATTATTCATACGTAATTTTTTTCACCCAGAGGAATGTGATTAATGCAGTTTTCGGTTCTTATGGATTTAATAAGTGGCAACTTTAATTTTTAATTTTTCATCCTTTATCCACCCTCTGGCGCGCTCGAATGATTTTTGCTACCAACCCCCCCGCCCCAACGGATTGAGGCCACATGCGCGCTGCGTCGTACAATATTTGTCTTGGAAATGATGGCCACGTTGATAAAGCACTTTCATACAGACACTGTTCCTCGCCGTATAAAGCTGTTCCTTCCTAAATGGCGTCTGACGGTATCACACTTAACCGGGAAAACGGTAAAACGTAACGAAAGGGGAATTTTTCCGCATCCAAACGGGATTATAGTTTACTGAAATTGCTCACGCGGACGCGTCACTGAGCATTTACTTCGTATTCATAAACACGAGACATAAAACTGTTTCTGAAAAGGGGAATATGTATCAATTTACTATTTCTGATTTCAAAGAGTACTGTAGAGTAGAATAAGAATACTTTTATTGATAAAAAATTGCCTTTTATATTGTCTAAAATTGACTTACCCAATTTAACATTTAACCTACCAGAATTGTACAGTTTATATGATGATTTAATACAATTTATTCTTACCAATAAGTTTACGGTTAATTAATTTAAATTTATTGATAGAAATAAATACGTTCAAACTAGTCTAAAGTTTATTTTATCAGTTATTAGTTTATTCAACAGAAATAATTTTCGTTCAAATTAGAATTGCTTTGATAGTACTATTTGTAACACACAAATTACTTTTGTATCATTCAATGAAGTAGTTGTTTTTTTTGTAGTCTTAAGACTTATTGTTGTAGATTTACGAAATGTTTTCGTGGCTTTCTAAAGTTCAAAAAAAGTAATTAGTATATTTACAAACATTGAATGTTGTATTCCAACTAATTTAATTTTTATCCTATCCAATTCTTGATCGTAAAATTGGAAATTATAATTATTTCTTTATAAATGTAAATTAGTTTACTTACAATACAAAATATTCTGATTTGTAGAATAATTAAATCTCGTAGCATAAAAACTTTGGAATCGCATTAAAAATCGGTAACGACAAATACGTGTGCGCGCGGATAGAAATAAATTCATTTCTGAAGGAGATATTTTATTACTGAATGTGAGTTTTGTGTGTGGGTTATCCCTTTGGCCTCAATACGACAATAGTGTAATTCAGCGAACAGCATTATAACTTCGCCTCATAAAGTTCTGAAAACCGCACACATAACCCGACCGTATTTTATCAAACATCAATATGGAACTTCCACTAAATAAATTTAGCATGTTCAACATGCCTTTTGTTGTAAAATAACTTCAGAACTTTTGCGCTCTAAGAAATGTGACCGCCGTAAAAGCGGCATATTTATTAAAACCAGAAGACACATTCCATGTATATTTAATAGAATTAGGTTTATTTTTGATAACGCAATCAAAAATATGAATGCATACTAAGAGTCATAATATACTGTGGGTTATTTTTGATGTAAATTCATTACAAAATTACAAATTTTATATATATTTAAAACTTCAGATTGTTTATGGTACTACACAACAAATCCCACTTTTGTAAAAAAAAACCTTGTTTTCTGGCAATTGAAAGGGATTTTAGTATTATATTTACCAAATAATCAAAACTTTCATTTATACAATTGATTATAAGCGTAAAGGGTTTCGAAATAATAAAGGGAGGTCCAGGTTCGACAATATTGACGATAATAAAAAGAAATTAAGTGTTATTGTGAATATGGCGGCGCACATGTTGGTGTAACAAAGCACACATCGTAAAAGTGCTGTCCCTTAAATCCTCATAGGAACCATTTCCCCCGGCTTTAACGCATCGGGCGTCCTCGCACCCCTATATTCGCTCTATTATAAAAGTAAACAATTAACTCTTGATGGCTTAATCACATTGCGGGTACAGATGCCACTTTATCCATTCTATGCAATGCACATGTTACTGTCATGAATTAAACGGCACCTTGGGGGGTTTACAGCTACGGTTATAGCGGTTTGCCTTCTATAAATTTTGCGGGGGGTGAATTTTTAAAATGTCATATCTTTCGTAGATTTATCATCAATAGTTTCAACTGTTTGAATAAAAAAAATCATAATTAATTTAACATATTGCAATTGAAATTGAATAATGTTTTAACAATATTAATTAGTGGACAAAAATTGATTTGTTTTTATGGGTACTATAGCTTCAGAACGGATACGGTTAGTTTTATTAGCATAGCTAAAAACCTTTTGGCTATATTTTATACATCATCGATTTTTTTATAGAGAGACAAACATCTTTATTGAAGATAACACGATATAAATATTATTAAAGTGCTTCTTTTCTTCTTCATTGACCATCGATGGTTTTTCACCACGTCATCGTTCGTCAGCCAATGTTTATGTCAGTCCTATGATTTAGGACGAAATGATTTATCAAATGTTGGTGCTAGGGTGTTTAGTTTTAGGTCCATTTTTAATATTTCCTAACTTTGTTTTAAAAAAATCATTTCAAAAAACAGAGTAAATAAAATGTAGAACGTGAAGCTATGATTAATTAAAACTTGATTAAAATACTAACACTTTCTTCACAATTAATTTTTATTTACAATATAAATAAAATGTAATGAATAACTTTGTTCGATGAATTAAACTCTCACCTAATCCATCGTATAGTAAGTGCCAGTATAGCAGATTCCCCAACTTTGTTTGAGATGAAAATTACATTTAATTAAAATTAAAACTATATTTTTTCTTATTGATTCATTAATGTAATGGCATTAGCCTATAGCAACCCACACACACACACTCAAAGAAAAAGAAGTGTTTGGTAATAATTGGAAAAATATTTGTTTCGGTTTGTGGAATCGTTTTATTGTCGCATCGATACAAAGGGCTCGAAACTTTACGATCCCAACTAAATACAACATAATAGAATGCAATTTGTAATGACAAAGTTGCGAACGCTGTTACATTAGCCGTTCCCAGCGATGAATCTGTTATCGCCAAATTAGGCAAAGTACCTGATTAATACAGCTGTTGCTTTTCCAGTTTATCACAGGTATTTATTACGGATTAGCATTAATTATTCATCCGCTTCGGATAGCGTCTTCATATCAAATCATTTCCCCAATGGATTCCTATTAAATCAATACTAAAACAGTTAAGGACTTACCATTTCCAATTACTGTTACAACTCAAATAAATATAATTAAGGTAGACAATAATATAATTATACACTGATGGAATGTTTATTTAATAGTTTATGTAAAATATTTTACAATTTTTGTAGGACAAATAATAAATTTTATTAAATAAATGTCACATTGACATTACGAATTAAATAAGGTCTACAAAAATGGGACCCAGAAATTGTCAAAATATTGGTTTAGTAATCAAAATAGCTTGGTAAATATCATTACCAGCTAACAACTATAATGGGTGGAGTGGAAGAACTTGAGAAGTCGTGAACTCAAGTTCTTGCGTCAAAATTTTAAGTTAGTGTATTCACATGTATATTTTTTTTTAATAGAGCTTGTAAAGTATATTAAATAAATAAAATTAATAATGAAGTATGAGGGTATATTAATTCTAAAATCTATGTTTAGTTTTATGCCGTTTGTGTTCATTAAATTTAAGTTATTTTGCAGAATGAACGAATCAAATATTTTGAGGTCATCTACATAAGCTAGATATTTACATATAATGAAATATGTTCTTGTTTATTAATGATTCTAAATGGATTACAATATATGATTAATTTATATAAAAACGTGTTTAATATGCTAGTTCATGTTGCGTGTCGGGTTTTTACTGCTTTCCGTATAAAATGTCGTGCCCATTTTAAACACGCCGCGATAATTAATTGATATTATTTTACTTTCCAGGTTAATGAAATCCAGACAATGGCTTTGTTATTGTAATTAATATATTTTTCAATAGATGCCTGAAGGCATGCCCCAACTTTTATTATATCTTTTGATTGAATTTAACATTATGTAATATAAATATATCAGGAGTATGCATTCATTCATGTGGTTTTTTTCCGAAAATTAAGGCTTTATTGTGAATGGTTATACACTCAATGATCAAAGTATTGTCCATCGGAAGCTATAATATTTGCCCATATTTCTGGCGGTTTGTCATTTCCAACCCAAAAGAACTTATCCGACTTGGTGGTGAAGAATGAATCGAGCCAATTTTTGATACCCTGTTCTGAAGTGAAGCGTATTCCGGTGAGGGCATTCTGCATTGATCTGAACAAGTAGTAATCAGAAGGGGTTATGTCTGGGATTTAAGGTGGGTGAGGTAGAACTTCCCACCCACTGTTTTCCAAATAGTTTTGAACCGGTCTTCAAACATGGTGGAAAATTATGGATTCGTGTTTTGTTGCATATTCTGGTCGTTTTTCCGCAATCGCTCTCTTCAAATGAATTAATTGTGTTTGGTAGAGGTACCCTTTGATCGTCTGACCCGAATTTAATACGCATCTTCATCAAGTAATGCCTCCAATTCTTCATCTTCAAACTGCCTGGGTCGTTTATCGTCTTCTAAGTTGAAATCGCCACTTTTAAACCGTGCAAACCGCTTCTGGCACGTTCTTTCAGCAAGAGCATGGTCACCATATACCTCTACTAAAATATGATGAGTTTCGGTAGCACTTTTCTTCATGTGAAAGTAATGAAGGAGAACTCCCCGCAAAAACACTTTTTCTGGCACAAAGTTCGATTAGTTCAAATGAATAGAAAAAAATTTTGTTTACGTTTCAATGATATTACATATACAAAAAAAAACGTGCAATGGCAGTAGCTTTCAAATGAATATAGTCACGGATGAACACGACGCGAAATAATACTAGTAACGCCCTCTCTTAGAAAACCGCATCAATTAATGCATACAATTTTTCTTCCTTCTCTTTATTATAGTTATGCACTCTATCATTGTTTTTCTCAATTCTCCCTTTGTTAGTCGACATTATTCATCAAAGTAAGTACTTATTTCCCATCGTTCCTTCACTTTTTTTTTCATTCTACTGCGACATCTTTTAATTCTTTCATTGATCTAACTTCCCTTCTATGCATACTTTGATACCTCTTCTATTGATATCCTAAAGCCCCTTGGTAGCTAAATCACTCATTCTTTATTATACACATTTCAATTAATCACATAATCATTTCCAGTTATCCAATCCTCAAAATCTTCTTTCTATACACTGTTCTGATATTTACATTTTAACACAGCTGCATTCCAAAACCCTAACGTTATAACTCCTTCATTATCCAAATTGGTAACATTATCAAACAACTTCTTGATTGATAATGATACGTGTAATTACCGACCGAAACTTTAGTCACAAAAATAAATATAGTGTTATACAATAAATGTCTATTTATATTATATAATAAGTTATATTAATCTAATTAAAGCTACTTTATTAGTAATAATAAATATATATTTAAAATTTATGTTATTTAAAATTAACATCCTTAATACAAACAAACAAATATTAATTGGGCCTATTCGAAACTCAGTTCGACACTATTATACGAATGAATAATATTTATCCATGCAGAATGGTAATGATTAATAGATGCACGTTTACAATAATAATTCTAATTAGTTTTCAGATAAATCATCGTACGTACATTAGTTAGTATTATCCAGTATTAGTTAGTAAATGTTTAGACTATAAAATTTAGCAAACACAACGACACGGCCATTATTTCGAGCCGGCCATAAAGTAACAGTACGAAACTGGTTCTACATGCATGTGGAGTAAATTGAGATCCTTATCCACTTCATTATATGCACTTCCCTAGATGTAATAAAGGACGGATTTACGTTTCATAAATAGTAGAAAAAAAAATGTTGGTAATCGCCATTGTTTCTGCTTTGCATATTAATAAGATAATAATGCAATAACACGACATGTCTTGTCCACAAGTGTCATATTGATCTAAATTAACTAAAAAATACTGCTCGCGCAGTACTTCTTGTATGCAGGCACATACATCACTGCGCAAGCAGTATTTTGTGGATAATTTAAGTCAATATATATTCTTATTCAAAAACATCACACGACTGCGCAAGCAGTATTTTGTTGATTTACATGATTTAAATAATAATCATTTGTTAATCTATCGTATCTTCTTAAAAATTTAAAATAGTTTTACCTCTAGTTTTCACATCAGCAAGTTTCTAGGTAATCTAAATTCCATTCCAACAATCCTTTTTTATAGATACTATACTTTTTTCTACAGATGTCTATAATGGTTATATGTATGTTTGAAAGGTGATCTTTCTTAATTTAATACCTCTTTGCATCTAACTTTCCTGACTTTTTTCCAAATCGGACATCCACATAATTTCATACTATTATATCTATAAAATCCTCCTAATTGAATAAGTTTATGAATATTAGTTTTACAATCGTATTGATGATAAACCATCCATAAAATACTGCTTGCGCAGTGATTAATGTTTAGTACACAAGTATCATATTGATCTAAATCAATTAAAAAATACTGCTCGCGCAGTACTTTTTGTATGCAGGCACATACATCACTGCGCAAGCAGTATTTTGTAGATAATTAAAGTTAATATATATTCTTTTCCACAAACATCCACGACTGCGCAAGCAGTATTTTGTTGATTTACATGATATAAATAATTATTTTATCTTCTCAAGAATTTAAAAATTTAGTTTCACCTCTAGGTTTCAAATCAGTAAGTATGTAGGTAATGTAAATTCCAACAACCTTCTTTTATAGACATATATAGTTTCTTCTTCGGATGTCGGTAATGATTATATGTATTTTTTAAGGCTAATTTTTCTTAATTGAATACCTCTTTGCATCAAACTTTCCTGAATTTTTCTCCAAATCGGACGTCCACATAATTCCCTAACTATACAATTCTCCTAATTGAATAAGTTTATGAATATTATTTTTACAATGGTATTAATGATAAACCATCCACAAAATACTGCTTGCGCAGTTGTTGATGCTTGTGAATAAGAATATATGTTGGCTTAAATTATCAACAAAATACTGCTTGGGCAGTGATTAATGTCTAGTCCACGAGTACCATATTGATCTAAATCATCTAGAAAATACTGCTCGCGCAGTACTTCTTGCATGCAGGCACATACATCACTGCGCAAACAGTATTTTGTGGATAATTTAAGTCAATATATATTCGTATTCATAAACATCATCAACTGCGCAAGCAGTATTTTGTTTCACCTCTAGGTTTCAAATCAGCAAGTGTCTAAGTAATCTAATTTCTAACAGCCTTCTTTTATAGACATATAAAGTTTCTTCTTCAGATGTCGGTAATGATTATATGTATTTTTTAAGGCTGATCTTTCTTAATTGAATACCTCTTTGCATCAAACTATCCTTACTTTTTTTCCAAATCGGACGTCCACATAAATCCCTAACTATAAAATTCTCCTAATTGAATAAGTTTATGAATATTATTTTTACAATGGTATTGATGATAAACCATCCACAAAATACTGCTTGCGCAGTTGTGGATGCTTCTGGATAAGAATATATGTTGATTTAAATTATCTACAAAATACTGCTTGCGCAGTGATTAATGTCTTGTCTATAAGTATCATATTGATCTAAATCATCAAGAAAATACTGTACGCGCAGTACTTCTTGTATGGAGGCACATACATCACTGCGCAAGCAGTATTTTGTGGATAATTTAAGTCAATATACATTCTTATCCACAAACATCATCAACTGCGCAAGCAGTATTTTGTTGATTTACATGATACAAATAGTTATTATTAGTTAACTTATTTTATCTTCTCAAGAATTTAAAAATTTTGTTTCACCTATAGTTTTCAAATAAACAAGTTTCTAGGTAATCTAAATTCCAACAATCCTCTTTTATAGATACTATAGTTTTTTCTACATATGTCGATAATAGTTATATGTATCTTTTCTAGGTAATCTTTCTTAATTTAATACCTCTTTACGATTTAGACAAAAAGTCAAAAGAATTAACTTTTTGTCTAAATCGGGCATCCTCATAATTTCACACTATCTATAAAATCCTCCTAATTAATTTTACAATCGTAGGGTGGGTGGGTGGCCTCTATCCCACCCTCCAACCAGTAAAACATAATCAAGGGTTTTAGTTAGAAGTTGTTAAATGTAAGCAAACTCAAAATTATTCCAATTTTTTAAATTTATTTATTCATAAATTTCATATAATTTTTGATGATGTTTTGCTGATTGGAGGGTGGGATAAAGGCCATCTACCCACCCTACATATACATATAAACTTTAATTCCTCATCATCGCGCGGTTTCCAATAAAATTAATTACAAAACTTTTTGAATAATAATTAATTTCCTCACTCAAAAATTTTACCTTTCTATTTTATTCTAGAAGTTTTGTAATTAATTTTACTCCAAACCGCAAAACAATCAGTAATTGCAATTTATATGTATATGTAGGGTGGGTGGGTGGCCTCTATCCCACCTTCCAATCAGTAAAACATAATCAAAAATTATTTGAAATATTTGTATGAATAAATCTCTAATAATTGCAATAATTTTGTGTTTATTTATATTTGGAACTTCTAATTTAAACCCTTGCTTATGTTTTACTGATTGGAGGGTGGGATAGAGGCCACCCACCCACCCTACTTATACATATAAACTTTAATTCCTTATCGTCTCGCTGTATCCAATTAAATTAATTACAAAACTTTTTGAATAAAAAAGAAATTTTTGAGTGAGTAAATTGCTAATAATTTTATGCGTGATGGGTGGGTAGACTCTAATTCTAAATTAGATAAGATTAGCTATAAAAAGTATTTGGTATTTGAACTTAAATTTTGATTTTGTTTTATTTTTTATTACATGAAGTGTTTGATGATTTTTAGCAAGAAAATCATCAACGATTAGGAATTAAAGTTATTATGTATATGTAGGGTGGGTGGGTGGCCTCTATCCCACCCTTCAATCAGTAAAAAATAAGCGAGGGTTTTAATTAGAAGTTACAAAATATAAATAAACACAAAATTATTGCAATTATTAGAGATTTATTCATACAAATATTTTAAATAATTTTTGATGATGTTTTACTGATTGGAAGGTGGGATAGAGGCCACCCACCCACCCTACATATACATATAAATTACAATTACTGATCGTCTCGCGGTTTGGAGTAAAATTAATCAAAAAACTTTTTGAATATAAAAGAAATTCAAAAGGTAAAATTCTTGAGTGAGTAAATTACTAAAAATTTGACGCATAATGGGTGGGCGGACTAAAAATCTAAATTAGATAAGATTAGCTATAGAAAGTTATTTATATTTAAACCTAAATTTTGAATTTGTTTTAATTTTTATTACATAAGGTATTTTTATAGTTTTTTGCAATAAAATCATGAATGATTAGGAATTCACGTAATTATGTATATGTAGGGTGGATGGGTGGCCTCTATCCCACCCTATAATCAGTAAAACATAAGCGGAGGTTTTAATTAAAAGTTATAAAATATAAATAAACACAAAATTATTGCAATTATTAGAGATTTATTAATACAAATTTTTCAAATAATATTTGTTGACGTTTTACTAATAGCAGGGTAGGATAGAGACCACCCACCCTACATATACATATAAATTTTAATTATTGATCGCCTCACGGTATGGGGTTAAATTAATTACAAAACTTTCTGAATAAAAGAAAAATACAAAAAATATTATTTTTAGTGAGTAAATTAGTACAAATTTGGTGCATGATGGGTGGGCAGCCTTTAAATCTAAATTAAATAAGATTAGCTATATAAAGTCATTTATATTTAAACTTAAATTTTGATTAGACTTTATTTTTATGTTTTTTAGCAGCAAAATCGTCAAGACATAGCAATTAAAGTCATCATGTATATGTAGGGTGGATGGGTGGCCACTATTCCATCTTCCAATCAGTAATACATAAGCAAGGGTTTTAATTAAAAGTTGTAGCATATAAATAAACACAAAATAATTGCAATTTTTAGAGATTTATTCATACAAACTTTTCAAATAATTTTTGACAATGTTTTAATGATTGGAGAATGGGATAGAGGCCACCCACCCACCCTACATATACAAATAAATTTCAATTACTTATCGCCTCCCGTTTTAAAGTAAAATTTATTACAATTTTTTTTAAATAAAAAAGAAATTCAAATGATAAAATTTTTCAGTGAGAAAATTAATATAATTTGTATGCATAATGTATGGGCAGATTTTAAATCTACAGTAAAACATAAGCGAGGATTTTAGTTTAAAGTTAAAAATCTTATAAACACAAAATAATTGTAATTTATTGAGATTTATTATAAGACATTTTTCAAATAATTTTTGCTGATGTTTTACTGGTGGGAGGGTGGATTAGAGGCCATCCGCCCACTCTACATATACATATACATTTTAATTACTGATCGTATCGCAATTTAGAGTGAAATTAATTTCAAACTTTTTGAATAAAAAACAAATTCAAAGGGTAACATATTTTAGTGAGGAAACTAATAAACATTTTATGCATGATAATAATAATAATTTAACTTTATTTATGAAGCTGCTTAAATTCAGATGTGATTCGTCAATACAAAAGAAATACGGTTACATACAGAAAGTATATTTAGTTAGATTATGATATGGTATATAAATATCAATTCAAATCAAATCCTTTATTGGTTTTAGAACATTTGTTTTACACAAGTCAGGTGATATTTATTAAAATATATCTATAACATATTAACATTATTACATGGGATATTATTAGCTATATGACAAACTAGAACACTAAATTTAACATATAAATAATTTGTATAAATAAAACTTATTATTAGAACGAATGACATACACTTAGACGCAGATTAAAGATAATGTAAAGGTAAAATCGTTGTATAAGACATGATAGACACAATATTTTAAAATTTATTAAGTGATAAGTAAAATAAGATCAAAGTTAAAGATTAAAATCATTGAGTAATAAAACTTGCTTATCCCACGTAAGTTTACAATCCGTAATTACTCCTAGAAACTTACAAAAATCATGGGATTCTTTAATATTAGAATTTATATTGTAGAATTCATCAGAAACATTTTTGCGAATATAAAGTTTACATATACCGTTTTATTAGAGTTCAAGATAACACTGTTAGATTTACACGACAAACTAAATTGATCTATAATTCTGTTTAATGCTGAAGTTCCTCTAGGCATTATGATATAATTACAACCAAGGTATCATCACAATGTGGTCTGCATGCAGAAAATTCTGTAAATCATTTTTGAAAATAAGGACCCTGGACTGAAACCTGTGGTAGCCCTATAATTATATTGACTTATTTTTTTCTATTTTAACAAATTGTTTTCGGTGCACTAAATATGATATTATCCATTTTAACATAGTACCTCGAATACCAATGCTATACAATTTTTCGATTATAAAGTTTGGAGAAAGTATATCAAACGCACGACTTAAATAAAAAGTCCAATTGTCTATTTACCTTTGTCTATACAACTGTAAATATAATCAATAAAAGATACGTTTCCAGATGTAGTTGAATATTATTTTCTAAAGCCAAATTGGCGGTCGCTTAATAGTTTATAGTTATTGAACAAAATTCATAATTTTATTGCAAATAACTCGTTCTATAATTGTTGATTCATCACTCAGCAGAGAAATTGGTCTAAAGATTCCAGTTTCAGCAGAATCACCATTTTTGTAAATGGGTATGACTGTTAAATATTTACGACCTGATGGAAATGGAAATATTTAGTAAATGAGTCGCAGGTTCAAGAAAATACAAACTAACATAGTTCAATAACGTTGTAGGTAGTGCATCGATACCATTTATATTTGTAATTTTAAGCTGATTTATCACATGATAGATCTCATGAGATGTAAAAAAGTTAAATACAATCGTATGGGGTACTATACCTTAAACAGTACATGTTGTTGAGATAGTTGGTTAAAAATTTTGAGTCTTGGAATGTTTGGAAAATATAGACCAAATATTTAAATAAAGTAAAACTCACTTTGTTAATATCACACTATTTTGTGATATTAACAATGCCAATTTAAGATCTTTTGAATATCTGAAAGGCCTCATCCACAGTATTTCATAAGTATACTTCATTTCAGTTCTCCTTACCAATTGATTTCATAAGTTGGTGCCTGGAAGTATCATTTATGGACCGAACGTATTTTTTAGTGTTCAAATTGGGTAAAGTAGAACACTTGTTTTGTTCCATAATTTTATTTTCAGTTGCCTGACACGTGTTTCGATCGGTTAAGATCATTTTCAAAGTTAAACCCATTAACAAATGAAAATGAAAATAAAATTATGGAACAAAACAAGTGTTCTACTTTACCCAATTTGAAAATATTGTTCCATCAAGAAAGTAGCGCAACAAGTATTCAGTATATTTTTTAGTGTTACACAATCACTTGATATAATAATAATAGTAAACTATTTGATGATTTCCAATTTTTTATTTTACTCACTATAATTGTTTCGCTATAATATAACTTCTTCAGGCGAAGAAATATAATATATAATATTATTTATTCTCTCAGAAGTGGTACTGATTAATATCAATTTAGTTGCTAAATGATCAGCCATATTAACATTGAAAACCTGTACTTTGAAATCAAACTCCAAGTTACTTATAACCATAAATTCAAATTTTATTATTTTGTAATATATTTTTGTTATATTTATTTTATAAGAATGGAGTACAAAGATGTAATAAAGATAAAGATAAAGAATAGCCGTGCAGCTAGTATAACCATTTTTATAAGTAAATATTCTTTTTGGTTCAGATGCTGTTTTCTTGATGTTGTAGGAGTTGAATAAATCATTAAGAAATTTTATATCTGTATTTACACTATAAAGATGAACATTAAGACTTCCACATATTACAATCATATCAGATATAGTGTTAAATTTAAGAATGACTTCAGAAAAATTTCTAATAAAGGTATTGAAACAACCATCAGGTTGTTTATTATTTATTTTAAATGTAGTATTCAAAATTGGTTTCTGCACATAAGTCCACGTGGAAATTGTTTTGTTTAGTAATAAAATTATTGCGGACATATATAATCGGATGATGGGTGAGAAGACTTTAAATCTAAATTAGATAAGATTAGTTAAAAAAAGTCTTTTATATTTAAACTTAATTTTGGATTATGCTTTATTCTTTTTATTACATACAAGGTTTTATTGTTATTTTTGCAGCAAAATCTTCAAGTATTAGTATTTAAAGTTATCATGTATATGTAGGGTGGGCGGGTGGCCTCTATCCTACCCTCCAATCAGTAAGCGAGGGTTTTGAATAAATGTTGTAAAATGTAAAAAAAAAACACAAAATAATAGTTAAGTGGATATTTTTCTCGAAAACTATGAGGTTTATGCAGAATGGCTATACTTAATTTGCTCAATTTTTGACTCTTTATAATTAATTTAAATTTCATCTAAGTCCTATAGTTTATTAGCTGTAGGCAGAAAATATCAAAATTTTGCTTTGGATAAAATTTATTCATAGTATCTTAGGGAGTTTGTAGAGTCTTCCACTAGGAAATCTTATACTCTAGCGTACTCTTGACCTACCTCAACGTACAATATGTTGGGGTGGAGAGGTCATTGCATTGCCTGTTAAGGTAGGTCAAGAGTACGATAGAATAGATAGTAATCAAGTTTATAGAGTTAAGTGAATATTGTGTTTATTATAGTCTAATGTTACGATTATTACAATATCTAAAAACTAACGTTGAATTAGTGCATATTGACAAAACGCTAAAACAATAGTAAATAAATTTAAATTACTTGAATTTAAAAATTTCAAATATTTATTAAAAAAAGTAATTTTCTGTAAAAAATACAAATTTTTTCAAACGTTAAGAACTTTATGAAAAAGATGTTTAAATAAAACTTGTCCAGTTTCTCATTGCCTTCATATTATAAAACCTTAAAAATATATTATTTTAAGTTACGTGAGAAGATTATTGTAGTAATAAATTTAAAAATACGAAAACATTTCGTGAATCTACATCAATGAGTCTTACTAAGACTACAAAACAAATTAATTTGAAACAACTACTTCTCTGGCTAATACTTCGACAGACATTGAATAATACAAATTAATTTGCGTGTTACAAATAGTACAACTATTAAAGCAACACTAATTTGAATGAAATTATTTCTGTTGAATAAACCAATAAATGATAAAATGTACTTTAGATTGTTCAAATGTAACTATAACATGAAAAATTATGAAAATGAATTTTAAACTGATTTCATTAAATTAAATTAGCAAAAGTAATTAAAAAATCTAGCATTCAAGTTTATAATCATATGCAGACACGTGTTTCGAACTTTCGCTCTCTTCAGTACAGCTTTATTATAAAATTGATTTTAAATACAAATAAAAACACTTACTAAAATAAATATAATGAAATATGATAATAAATATTATTTCGAAACACGAATGTATTTTTTTCAATGTAATTTTAACTACTGATAAAGAACACTTCATGTTTCGAAATATACATCTCGTGATTAAAAACAATTTGTGAAGAAAGTGATAATACTTTAATTACAATTTAATAAAACCTTAAGTTTAAAGTTTTATTTCAAACGAGTCATACGTTTTTGAGATACAACTCTTACAGGCATTCTCATTCACGAAAACAATACTTTTCCTGTAAGTAATAATATATAAGATTACAGCTGAAATTGATTAATTTATAAATACATGTATAGACAGTTTATAAATTTAATAATACTTCACCTCCTTCACCTCACTGAACGAATCAGTGGTTAACTGTGTTTGTCGTTAGCTCAGTCAAGCCGACATAAAATAATCACTTTAAAGGCGAGTGCGTTTTAATCGGCACTCAATAAAAAAACCACCATATCGTCAGCGATAACGTAATCGCATTTGATAAAGTGATTCTACTTTCATCGATACGTTCATCCGGTATCGTATTAGCTTCCGCACCCGAGAATTATACACGTTAATTATCTCATCATGTTTTATTCAAAGCGAATCTTCGCATTTACTACACATAATAAAAATATATCCACATATGTACGTCGAGTTCTAAGTTGAACCTTTACACATAAACGCAGGTTGAAGGTGTGACGTTGTGCAGAGCGCACAATTTGTCAATTTTACGTTTATGCCGGTGTACTCAATAACCGTAAATTTTCACGAACAAAATTTGTGGAAATTGCGTAAAGTATAAAATGTGTACAACCATCGTTTTATATAAAACCAAATAGAGTTCGATTTTATATATATATATATACATATATATATATATATATATATATATATATATATATATATAATAAATAATTTATTACTTTTCAGCTAATGTAAATTATAATTTAAGTTATAATGTGATGCAAGTAAATGATTGCACTATTTTTTAATAAATTTCTAAAATAACTTTGTTGGTTTCAATATGTTTCTCATATTATATTGAAATTAAATTATTTGTCCTCTGCTGTAATAATAAAATATATTAAATTGTCCCGTTAGTTAAATCAATAGTGTTGTTATCTGTTTGCATAATAATTTGCAGTAATGGGAACTAATTACGAATTACATATATGTTGAATAGTTGCGTATTTTATCTTAGATAAAGATATTGAATGTAGGATGAAATCATTTTTTGTTATCGACGAAGGAATTGATGAAAGAGTTTGCGAAAATTAATTAAAACCGACTGCCAAGTTCAGAGAAAATCTGTATCCGAACAAAAGCTATTACGAAGTAAAACGGGTGTCATAACAGCAGCATGTAAAACACATAGTTGTAGCCGTTCGTTCCATCCCCTGTTTTCCTGCAGCGAGAAAGGGTTGGCCAGTCTAGCCGACGTGTCTCACTTTTATTATGACAATCAGTAGTGCTCCCATGCAACCAAGCAGGCAAGCAAGCCCGCAATGTGTCGCCCTCCTACCGTTTCAATTATATTTTATACTGTATCTTCCACATGGGTATACACAGAGGAGACGCAGACTGTTATTCGCATTTCGTAACTACACCAAGTGTACCACCTCTCTTTCGTACATCCAGCAATCCAACAATATACGTCGCTCTCCCATTTAAAGCCCCATGAGTCCTCCTGCTGTTCGCATAATTCAAGGTACTGTGCCCCAGCTAAGGTAGCTGCGACTAGTTACATAATTACTCTCCGTGCATTTCGTTGAGTTGGGTCGTTATAGCGGGCAGCACTTAAAGAGCTTTGTTGGAAAATATCCGGCGGCATTGTTACGGTGCCTCGGCATTTTTCTCCTTCTGAAAGAACTAATGTCGGGCATTTATTTCAAAAACTAAGCTCTCCTTACAAATGTTTACCATTTCGCACATTTCAGCATCTCTACATACACAGCATACAGATGTATAAAACCTGGCTCCCTCTCATTTCTCTTTTTTGTTATTCATTCAAACGGTCAAATTTTTATTGTGAGTGAACTTCTGAATTTCATTTCGAGCGAAGAACGGTAAAGAATCTGGCATTATATGGAATACGTGACCACAATCGGTGAATGTAGAAAAAATCGCGGCCGTTTCCCGTCGGCTCTCTCGGACTTTTCTATATATCGAAAAGTCCTATTTCAATCATAAATCATACGCGGGAGGATTCAGTGGATAATCGACTGTCCTCTGTGACGGCTGGACATAATTCTATATAGGACCTACATTTTCTGATATTTCACATATTGAAAATACTGATTACAAAGGGAGAGCGTTACACATTTATCAACTGACACATTTTATAATATTGATATTACGATTGACCTTTTTACACGTAGCCTTCACCGACTACAGGGTAAAACGAAATTATAGTTTTACATGATTACATCCTCTCTTTTTTCAAACAACGATACTAAATCACACCTCTCGACGTAAGTCTGCATAAAAGTGATTGTAATTTTGGTCATCAAGGTTTTCGCAGTAATGATTAGCAATGTTTCTCTCAAATATACTCCTACTACTTCATTATGTTGTAATGGCGACCGAGTCGACAATCGTGATTTTGTCAGTGGGAAAATTAATTTTAAATCTGGAGAAAATAATAAAATCAGGAACCCAGTGCATATCGTGCGGTATAGAAGTTGTGCGTGGAAAGCAAAGTCCTGTTATGAAGTTAACTTTAACTCTAAAATTACTATAGAACTAATCGAAGGGTGTGTAATTTTCAAAATGGAAACATATCTAAAAATGGTGATGTGACCATCATAGTACTTTCCCTATATTTTACTCGAAAACTATAAGGATTTCGTAAAAAAACTATTCTTAATAATTTGATCACTTTTGAATTCTATACTATTATTTGTCATACAAATTTCAAGTAACCATTAGGAAAAATGTCAAAATTTTCAATTTTTATATTTTTTAAGAATTCTACGAAAAATATATTTTAATAAAACTTGTTCAGTTCTTCATTCCCTTTAACTTTTGTTTGATAAGTTTTCTAAATTTTTCATAATTAAAAAAAATACCGGAAAAAAACAAAAAAAGACCTCGAGTAAACATCCACTTCGGGTTTATGAATGTTTACTAAAAACTTGCCAGTTTCACTTTAGTCTAAAGTTTCATCTATATAGGATCTTTCGTTTTTTTTTTGTAATTAAAAATGAGGGTTAGTCCGGCCATTTATGCTATTTTTTAGTATTAAATCAGTTTTCGAGCTTTGTAAACATTAAATTTTCTTAACATATAATTTTCTTAACATATTAAATCATCTAAAAGTTTAATTTAGCGGTTTCTGGATGTAAATACCTTTTTGTCAATGTGTTAGTCTAAATTTTCGAAACATTTAATTTTCTAGATATTGTTTTTTTCCGGAATATAAATTTTTCCATAAATCGAATCTTCTAAACATTGAATTTAGAAGTTTCTGTGTTTTAATATATTACATTAAATGTATCAAACACCATATTTAGAAATGTTTGTATGTACATTTATTATATATCGTATTTTCTATATATTAAATTTTTAAACATCCATTTTAGTTTCTTTTATGGGTAAATATTTTTATCAATTAACTAATTTTCTAAATAGAGAATTTTCTAAACTAAATGTTAATTTTTCGAATGAATACATCCAATTTTTTGAGTATTGATTTGTCTAAATGCAGAATTCTCTGTACATCAAATTTCCAACACATAAACATTTATAAGTAAAATATATAAGTCCTTACGTTGTAGAAAATTCACTATGTACATTTATAAGTATTTAATTTTCTAAGCAGAGAATTCTCTATCCATTGAATTTTCTGAACAATTCCTTTTAAGTATTGAATTTTATTAACAGAAACTTGTCCATACATCGACTTTACTAATCATAGATGTTTATGATATGTTTTTTAAACAAAGAATTTTTGATACATTCAATTTTCTATATGCCAAAGTTTCTAAACATACATTTTTTTAGTATTGAATTTTCTAGACAGAGAATTTTCTTTACGTTTCTTAATAAATATAAACTTTGTATTGAATTGTGTAAACATTGAATTTTCTATACATCGAAAGCATTCATATTTTTAGTATTAAATTTTTTTCAACAAAGAAGTTTCTATACATCAAATTTTCTAAACACAAAGTTTTATATATATTGAATTTTCTCTACATCGAATTTTCTAAATATAAGGTTTTATAAGTTTTTTTATGACCAGAAAATGTTTATTAATGATGTACAGAAAATTCTATTTAGAATATTCAACTAAATAGAATTTTTTTTACATTTTCTAAAAGACAGGGTTTTTTAATAATGCATTTTCTTAACAAAAAAATTATAGAGTTAGAATTTGTTTATTTCGAAGCAGAATATTTACATTCATGGGTTAGTCATAAGTAATAATTATAAAATATAAAATTTTCTGAATACTTAATTTTTCTGCACAGCGAAATTTATAAATATACATTTTTTGAGCATTAAAATTTCAAAAAAGAGAATTTTCTAAACCATTTTCTTTATAATTGTAGAATTTTTTAAACAAAAATTTTTCTGTACATTGAATTTTCTAATCAAAGAATTTTATATATGAATAATTTTCTGTACATCGAATTTTCTAAGCATACCCTTCTTTAACCATTGAATATTCTAAACAAATAATTTTCTAAACATCAAAATGCCTAAAAAAAGAATTATCTGTACATCTAATTTTCTAAACATGAATATATTTGAGTATTGATTTTTCTAAACGAAGAATTTTCTAAACAAAGAATTTTTTATACATCGAATTTTCTAAAAATATATTTTTTGGGTATTGAATTTTCTAAACAAAGGATTTTTATACATAGAATTTTCTAAACATAAATATTTTTTTAGTATTGGATTTTCCAAACAAAGAATTTTCAATACATCGCATTTTCTAAACAAAGAATTTTCTAAACATCGAAATGCCTAAAAAAAGAATTATCTGTACATCTAATTTTCTAAACATAAATATATTTGAGTATTGATTTTTCTAAACGAAGAATTTTCTAAACAAAGAATTTTTTATACATCGAATTTTCTAAAAATATATTTTTTGGGTATTGAATTTTCTAAATAAAGGATTTTCTATACATCGAATTTTCTTAACATAAATATTTTTTTAGTATTGAATTTTCCAAACAAAGAATTTTCAATACATCGCATTTTCTAAACAAAGAATTTTCTATACATCGAAATTTTTAACAACAAAGGTTCTAAACATCAAATTTTCTGAACATTCACTATTTTTGAGTATTAAATTTTCTAAACAAAGAATTTTTTATACATCGAATTTTCTAAACATATATTTTTTGGGTATTGAATTTTCTAAACATTAATATCTTTTTAATATTGAATTTTCCAAACAAAGAATTTTCAATACATCGCATTTTCTAAACAAAGAATTTTCTATACATGGAAATTTTTAACAACAAAGGTTCTAAACATCAAATTTTCTGAACATCCACTTTTTTTGAGTATTGGATTTTCTAAACAAAGAATTTTCTATACATCGACTTTTCTAAACATATTTTTTTTTTGAGTAATTAATTTTCTAAACAAAGAATTTTCAATACATCTAATTATCCAAACAAAGAATTTTCTATACACAATTTTTTATTCATCGAGTTTTCTAAACAAAATTTTTTCTATATAGGTATACAAAACATAAAATCGAATTTCCTAAACAAAGAATTTTTTACACGTCGAATTTTCCAAGTGTTGAATTTTCTAATTAAAGAATTTCCTATACATCGAATTTTCTAAACATTTTTTTTGAGTATTGAATTTTCTAAACAAAGACTTTTCTATACATCGAATTTTCTAAACAAAGAATTTTCCCTACATCATATTTTCTAAACAAAAATTTTATAAGTATTGAATTTTCGAAACAAAACCAAAATTACATATCAAATTTTCTAAATAAAGAATTTTCTGTACATCGAATTTTTTAAACGTGGAATTTCCTATACATCGAATAATCTAAACATATTTTTTTTGAGTATTGAATTTTCTAAACAAAGACTTTTCTATACATCGAGTTTTCTATACATAAAATTTTCTAAACAGAGAATTTTCTCTACATCATATTTTCTAAACATAAACTTTTGAAAGTATTTAATTTTCTAAACAAAGAAATTTCTATACATCGAATTTTCTAAATAAAGAATTTTCTGTACATCGAATTTTCTAAACGAGGAATTTCCTATACATCGAATGTTCTAAACATATTTTTTTTGAGTATTGAATTTTCTAAACAAAGACTTTTCTATACATCGAGTTTTCTATACATAAAATTTTCTAAACAGAGAATTTTCTCTACATCATATTTTCTAAACATAAACTTTTGAAAGTATTTAATTTTCTAAACAAAGAAATTTCTATACATCGAATTTTCTAAATAAAGAATTTTCTGTACATCGAATTTTCTAAACGAGGAATTTCCTATACATCGAATGTTCTAAACATATATTTTTTGAGTAATGAATTCTCTAAACAAATAGTTTTCTGTTCATCGATTTGTCTAAACAAAGATTTCTCTATACATTTTCTTTATAATGTTTTATACATTTTCTACATTCTACATTCATTTTTTTTATACATTTTCTTTATAATGTTTTATACATTTTCTACATTATACAGTTTCTAATAATAATTTTCTATACGTTGAATTTTCTAAACATAAAATTTTATAAGAATTAAATTGAGATTTACGAGCTATTCCTAATAATTTGTTCACTTTCGAATTCTCTACTCTAATTATTTCATATAACTTCTGTAGTTTAGCAATAGGAAAAAAATGTCAACATTTTTAATTTTTAAATTTTTTCTCGCACGTTTTTGAAAAAATGTTCAAATAAAACTTATTCAGTTTCTCGTTCCCTGTAACTTCTGTTTGAAATGTTTAGTAAAAATTTTCATATTTAAAAATATATTGGAAAAAAAAAACAAAAAACGGCGTCGAGTAAACATCCATTTTCGGTTTTTGAATGTTTACGAAAAGCTTTTCAGTTTCAGTTTTTAATGATAAAACCTTAGATTTAAGGTTTCATCTCAAACGGATCATTCATTTTTCATGCACGAAAACAATACTTCCCCTATATATACATACTTTATAGGGAAAGTAAAAAAGAACCTGTAAGCGAACTGAAATCAAACAATTTTTTACTACAAGAGAAAGTTGAATAATTAGAAGAAAACAAATAAAAAATTACGCTTGTAGTTTTAGTTGCCAACTTCTAAAGTAAATAATCCTGAAGCTGATAATACAAAAATAAACAGTAATGTCTTCCCAATACAACGAAAAGCAATAAATACACCGAGACCTCGATTTGCCTCGGTAAATAATATACGTAGTGTGATTAACCCAGGCACGAATATTAGCAAGGATATTCCGATCGATAATAAATTATCATCAAATTCCCACATAAAAATTAATACTGAACCAAATAAAACGGAATATAATACATACATAATACACTATTTATAGAAATTCAAACTGAATCGATGGAAAAACATTGTAAAATTTTTGCATCCTATCTTCCACACTATGATATAATTGTTGTAAATATAAACCATTCATCTATATTTAAATATTTTGGGAAATTTTCTGAATAATAATTAACAAGAATATTATCCTAGGAGGAGATTTAAATGTATATTTTCATAGAGAAGATGAATCCATTTTATGGCTTCATGTGGGCTTTAGGAATTAGTAAATTTTACAACTAGATAGACAACTGTTTGGACAATGTGTTCAGAAATATGCAAGCAACAGAAATAAATGTTATTCCCATTGATTTTTATTTATCTGATCATGTTAGAATACATATATAAATATCAGTAACAGACTCAGGAAATTTGCCACTTACACGCCAAATACGGCCCATTACACAAAGAGGTAAATACAAATTGTATAATTACTTACAAAATACAGATTTTCCAATTAGAGGTTAATTAGTATAAAAAAGTGGGAATTTAGTTCATCGTAATGATTGTTTAGAAATTTGTTGTTGGGTTACGTAAAGATATGATAAAAACTTGATTTAAACACTAACACTTTCTTTTAAAATCCAACGAAAAGTAGTAAAATTATTTATAAATAAATCTAAATTATTTCTAACACAAACTACATTAGCCATACGCATTAATCTAGACATAGGACTATTATAACTAAAATTTGATCTGTGCATTCTTATCCTAAATATCTTGAATAGCATTAGTATGATTACCTCGAACTTGTAGCCAAAAATCAAGTAGAGTTAATAATGAAGCGCAAGCAATTTGACCAGAGATTATTTTAGATAATGAACATAAATCAGCAAAAATTCTGCGGCAACGCAACTTACAAATTTTAAGATCAGAAATTATTTATGTATAATTGACAGAGGCATACGGTATATTTGATTTAATCGCAATAATCCTTTAAAATTTTGTTTGTACCCTCTCAAGCAAATATATTAAATACTTATGATGCGGTTGCCATATACTAGAGGCATCTTGATTAGAATATTTTGTGAAACAAACCAAGTGTTTTTAATTTCTAATCAAGATTTTTCAAATATGTTTCACCACGGGTTAAGTGAGCAATTAATTAAATATACTAGAGGCATATTCTAGATGGGACAAAAGCGCAATACAAAAGTTTAAATTCCTATCCTATTCTCCGAATAAAACATTTTCGTCGCTCTATTAACAATTGACTTAATGTGATTACTGAATGATAAATTTTTATTTAAAAGAATCCCCAAATTAGATATAGCATCAACTCTCATCAAACTGGTATTGTTAATTTTGTAATTGTTAAGCATTACATTTCTACTTCTTAAGAAAGTTATCGTTCTCCATTTATTTTCAATGCACCAACTCAATATCTCGTTGTATAAACTGAGTGTCTTCAATTGAGCTAGCTTTGCGAAAAATCTTTAGATCATTAGCATATAAAAGAAACTTACAATGCCTAATTACAGTTGGTAAGTCGTTAATAAATAATAAAAACAAAACCGGCCCAATATGAGATCCCTAAGGTACCCCTGATGTAACACTAATTAACCTAGATGTGTAATTACCAATTCTCACCATTTGAAATCGTTCAATCAAAAAACTTCTTAACCATCTCACAAATCCGTCATTAAAATCCAACAAAATATGCTTTTCCAGTAAAATTATATGATTTACTCTGTCGGAAGCCTTGGATAAGTCAGTACATAGGGAGACAATTTGAACCCCATCTTCCAAGGCATTCAACAGATAAGATTGGTATGAAAACGAATTAGTATTGGAAGACCTAGCATGGAAAAATCCATGTTGTTCCTCAAGAATGATATTTTTTGTGGCCCATTTCAACTGCCTAGCCAAGATACTATCCAACAATTTAGGGATTGCAGATTGTATAGATACTCGTACTGTAGTTCTTAACATAATTTCGACTACCGTTTTTATGGATTGGAGTAATATAACAGCTTTTTCAGATTTGTCAAAAAATACTTTTAAATTTTCAAACAAAATAAAAATTGCATTCATTTATCCAATACTAAAATCATCTTCCCCGATGGTAGACGTTACCAACTTTCATCCTATTGAAATCCTATCACACATTGGGAAAATAGTTGATATAATCTTAAATGATTAAATCTCCAACCATATTAAATTATACATAACAGTTAGTGATCTTCTTATAATTACGCATAATATTACTGAAACAATCAATTCTGCTAGGCAACTCGATGTTATCTACATAGACTTGTTTAAAAGTTGACCATAATATTCTTCTGTAGAAATTAAGTAATTTTGGTTTTTGCAAATTAGCAAATTTAGTTAGTTATATGTGATTCTTAACAGCTTCAAATCTTGTTTTTACTTTCCACCATCAGGGGTACCACAAAGTTCAATCTTGGGATCTTTGTAGTTTAATATTTTTATTAATGACCTCTCTGAAAAATTGGATTGTGAGTATCTATTTTATTCAGATGACGTTAAAATTTATTCTGAAGTCAAGAACTTTAACGATTTATAACTTTCTAATTATTTTTTGGAAATTCCACATTATTCATCAACATAATCTCCTTCAAGAGTGATAAATTCATTTCAACCGCCCTTTAACTTGCCCTTTTTGTGAAACGATTTGTCATTACTCTCAAAATAAGGCTCGGTTTCGGCAATAATTTCTTCATTTCAGCCAAATTCATTTCGTTGGTATATGTTTTTAATGTCTGCAAGAAGCCTGTAGTCACTCAGGGGCAAATTTAAAATGTACCGTGGGTGGAAAAAACATTCAAAGCATAATTAAACCAATTTAACCATCGCTTTCATTGACTTGTGACACAGGGCATCGTTCGGTAAAACAGCAATTTTTTCTTTTGCATGTGAGGCCGTTTTTTTTCTTGATTTTTGCACTCAATCGATCTAATAATATCATGTAATATTCACTATCGATAGTTATGACTTACTCATGAAAGTCGATGAACAAAATTCCACGCGTGTCAAAAAATACGATGCCATAATCTGACTTTTGAGTTGTTGATCACTTTAGATGACTTTCACCGGCTGCTCTCCACTCAACTGACCATCTCTTTGATTTAGGCGTGTAGTAGTGAATCCATACTTCATCTGTTGTTACATACCAATGCAAGAAATCCTTTTTATTTTGCTTGAACACCTTCAAGCAGCCCTTTGAATCTTCGACGAGTTGTTGTTTATGGTTTGGTATGAGCAAACGCGACATCCACTTCGAAAGCAATATGATTATGCCTAAATTTTCATCTAAAATTGCAAAGAGCTCCATGTTACGGTGTTTTAAAACACTTTTGTTTATATTTTTTGTGTTTTCTAGAACAATCGCCGATTTTGGGCGACTAGAGCATTCAACATCATCAGTGCTTGTACAACCGGATTTAAGTTCAATATACCAGGTAATAATAGTTGATTTCCCTGGTGCAGAGTTTATAAAATGCTTAACAAGTCACTGATTAGGTTCAACAGTATTTTTCCCCATCAAAAAACAGTGTTTAATCAACACAAGAAATTATTGTCTACCTATTGTCTTAAAAATTACAAAACCGTGGTAACTAAAATGCCTATAACTTCTAAACTAACAGTCAGAATCCAATGAAATTGACACGTCCTGTTTGAAGATTAGTACTACCTGGAAATCACCTGGGTCTCTCAACAATTTTTCCATATTTGTGTCAGAGCGGGGATTTATTAAGTGACGTATTATATGCGTTCCAAGTTGTAGTATGCTGCATTGTAATGGTATCTCCAAAATATGCAACACTCCCTACTTTTGGAAAATGATTTACTCAAAGTTTTAAAATTTTTGTATGAAAAATGGGCATATTTAATAGAGCCAACATCGCAAGAATTTCATGCAAGGTTTCCGCATGTAATTGTTAACAACAGTACATATTCTCGTGATGTGAGAGCTATTGTTCCATGTTACAGGATCGGTGCAACACAAAAAGGATGCGTGCAGACATAGTGTAAGAAATGAAAATGTATAAAACACAAGAATCACTATAGAAGAACCTTTGATATCCGTTAGAAGATTGGCGCAACGTTTGTATATGAATAGAGGAACATGTCATAATATTCGCATTGTTAATCTTGGATAAATTCCTTACAAAATGCAGATGAATTAAGAACTTGACCCTATGCTGGGTGAAATGATATAACAACAGAATAGAAGATGGTTTGGAGAGGAAGTCATCCGGACGAACGATATACGGGCCTGCAAGACTTTATTACCCTACTAAAAAATGCATCAATCAGATGTTACAAGGAACGATCAGATATAGAGTCTCAAAAAAACTTCACACTAAAATTGCTAGATACTGATGTAACTGTCCAGAGAAGAGGTACGGAAGGTAAAGTTCTTCTAACAAGACGCTAGAATTTAACTGACTGGGACTACAATCTAGTCCTACTTACAAAGGGTATGAAGAGGAAGAGGAAACCTTCGTTAATTATAAATTACTTTCTTTAGCTGATCTATATTGTATGTAACTTTAATAATTAATATTTTGCAATAATTTATCTGCAAGGAACTGAAATATTATAATAAACCTTTAGATAAAATAGCTAACTACTCTTTCACATTTAAAAAAATATAATTCAGCGTATTAAACAGCTATATTACATTTAAAAATAAATATTAATACAGGAATGAATTTTAAAATATTGCGATAATAATTATTACTATTATGCTCTCTTCTTTTTTATTAAACGGTTTTAAGTTGATTCAAATTTAATGAACTGTTCATTGAAATTATAATTTTCTCGGCGATAATTGAGCCAGTGTTGTTGACGGGTTATACCAAGTCTCACAAGTGTTCCATCGTAAGAATGTTTTTATAATGATTGCCTTTCGGATGCTATTATAGATATTATTATTAAATGTAGGATGAAATAAAATACGATTTTCTATGTTTTTTACCACGGTATATATATTATTATATTATATAGTATTATACCGTGGTAAAAAACATAGAAAATCGTGTTTTATTTCATCCTACATTTGAAAATGAAATACCACATAGTAACGGTCACCACCATCCTGATATTATTATTATTAATAAACACCTGTATTAATATTTTAATTGTAGATGCTGAAAATGCAATTTTTAATGGATAAGTTGATGCGCTCAAAAACTAAATCCGCACTCAAAGCATGACTGGTGATTCGATCATTAACGATCCCAACAATAGAGTTGGATTTGCGGGGCTTTGTGGGGGTAAACATGGACTACTGTCAGATCAAAGGCGATAGAATCGATTGAATGCTTCAATGCTGGGGGGGTGGTAACTCTAACGGGCATCTGTCACGTCAATACCAGAAAACGCCCCATTAAAAGTCACCGTAAAACAACATGTTCCAATTGAACTATATAACGAAATTGTCGGTGTGGCCGACCACAATTGCTTCTTATTTAAATTCACCTGAGAAGATTTAATTTCTAGTTTTCCAGTTTTTCACCCTCCACCACCCGCGCCCCGGTCTCAATCCAGTTTGTCAGTCTCCCTATTTTTATTTCAGCGCTAGTTTTTTCCTTATTTATAACATCTGTAGAACAAGTTAAAGAACCGTCCAAGTTTTTGAGAGAACTAGAACTAGGTTTCAACTAGTTAAAACGGACACATCTGTTACTGGGAACTTTTCACGTTATTCGCCCAGATGAGGATTTAAAAATATACGCGCGCTCTAAAAATGGACCGCTTTGAAGTCCATCCGAATGTTATTAATTAATCATAATTAATATTAGCCATAAATTAAACGGTTTAAAGTTGATTCAGATTTAATGAACTGTTCATTGAAATTATAATTTTATTTAATCCACGTATAATTCGAAACTACTAAAATCTATTCGGATTGCTTTATCTGTATTTTAATTAATTGAGGGAAACGTTTAATTACTTTTAATTAGGCTAATTCTCAAATAATTGTAATTATATCCTTTCTTCACATTTTATTTTTATGCTTAAATATATATTTCGAGTGATCAATAATACCTTTATATAATGATGTTTTGTGGTATCAGAAAGAAAGCTAATGAAATTTTAATATCTAAAATAGTCAGCTTAAAGTAATTATATATGAATTTAAAATGGATTCCTTAATTAACATTTGCTTCTAATTTGTTTAAAAATTTGAGCATCCTCCAATCAGTCAACTATATACAAAAAATTTACTTATAAAACTCTTATTAACTATATAAAATCAAAATAAAATTCAATAAATTAATTACTTTCTATGAGCAAACATTTTTGAGAATATTTTAAAAATTCAAGGGTGAAATTGAGGACACCAACCCACCCTACATGTCTGTGGTAATTTTAGTTACTGATCGTCGTTAAGTTTCTAGTAAAACACAATCTTGATGAAATTAAAAGGAATAATGGTCAATCTTTTAATTTATGTTAAAATGTATATGTAGAGTGGGTGGGTGGCCACAGTCCCACCCTACAATCAGTAAAACATACGCTTCAATTTTACTTATAAAACTATAATTAACTGAATAAAAATCAATTAATGAATTATTTTTATGAGCAAAAATTTTTGAAGAACTCTCGAGAATATTTTAGAAATTCAATGGTGAAATAGAGGCTACCCACCCACCCTACATATACCTGGTAATTTCAGTTTCTGATCGTCGTTAGGTTTCCAGTAAAACAAAACCTAAAAATATTGATGAAATTATAAGAAATCATCGTCAATCTTTTAATTTATGTTAAAATATTTATGTAGGGTGGGTGGGTGGCCACTATACCACCTTCCAATCAGTAAAACATACGCATCAATTTTACTTTTAAATAAAACTTTAATTCTTCTTCTTGAAGTGCCTTCTCCATTCAATGAAGATCGGCAACAATTCTGGCAACTTCAATTAATGACTTACTTTTTATGAGCAAAAATTTTTGAGGAACCCTCGAGAATATTTTAGAAATTCAAAGGTGAAATAGAGGCCACCCACCCACCCTACATATCCCCGGTAATTTCAGTTACTGATCGTCGTTATGTTTCCAGTAAAACGAAACCTAAAAATATTGATGAAATTATAAGAAATCATCGTCAAACTTTTAATTTATGTTAAAGTGTATATGTAGGGTGGGTGGGTGGCAACTGTCCCACCCTACAATCAGTAAAACATACGCTTCAATTTTACTTATAAAACTTTAATCCTTCTTCTTGAAGTACCTTCTCAATTCAATGAAGATTGGCCACAATTCTGGCAAATTCAATTAATAAATTACTTTTTATGAGCAAAAATTTTTAAGGAACCCTCGAGAATATTTTAGAAATTCAAAGGTGACATAGAGGCCACCCACCCAGCCTACATATACCTGGTAATTTCAGTTACTGATCGTCGTTATGTTTCCAGTAAAACAAAACCTAAAAATATTGATGAAATTATAAGAAATCATCGTCAATCTTTTAATTTATGTTAAAATGTATATGCAGGGTGGGTGGGAGACCACTATCCCACCTTCCAATTACTAAAACATACGCTTCAATTTCATTTATAAAACTTTAATCCTTCTTCTTGAAGTGCCTTCTCCATTCAATGAAGATCGGCAACAATTCTGGCAACTTCAATTAATGACTTACTTTTTATGAGCAAAAATTTTTGAGGAACCCTCGAGAATATTTTAGAAATTCAAAGGTGAAATAGAGGCCACCCACCCTCCCTACATATACCTGGTAATTTCAGTTACTGATCGTCGTTATGTTTCCAGTAAAACGAAACCTAAAAATATTGATGAAATTATAAGAAATCATCGTCAAACTTTTAATTTATGTTAAAGTGTATATGTAGGGTGGGTGGGTGGCAACTGTCCCACCCTACAATCAGTAAAACATACGCTTCAATTTTACTTATAAAACTTTAATCCTTCTTCTTGAAGTACCTTCTCAATTCAATGAAGATTGGCCACAATTCTGGCAAATTCAATTAATAAATTACTTTTTATGAGCAAAAATTTTTAAGGAACCCTCGAGAATATTTTAGAAATTCAAAGGTGACATAGAGGCCACCCACCCAGCCTACATATACCTGGTAATTTCAGTTACTGATCGTCGTTATGTTTCCAGTAAAACAAAACCTAAAAATATTGATGAAATTATAAGAAATCATCGTCAATCTTTTAATTTATGTTAAAATGTATATGCAGGGTGGGTGGGAGACCACTATCCCACCTTCCAATTACTAAAACATACGCTTCAATTTCATTTATAAAACTTTAATCCTTCTTCTTGAAGTGCCTTCTCCATTCAATGAAGATCGGCAACAATTCTGGCAACTTCAATTAATGACTTACTTTTTATGAGCAAAAATTTTTGAGGAACCCTCGAGAATATTTTAGAAATTCAAAGGTGAAATAGAGGCCACCCACCCTCCCTACATATACCTGGTAATTTCAGTTACTGATCGTCGTTATGTTTCCAGTAAAACGAAACCTAAAAATATTGATGAAATTATAAGAAATCATCGTCAAACTTTTAATTTATGTTAAAGTGTATATGTAGGGTGGGTGGGTGGCAACTGTCCCACCCTACAATCAGTAAAACATACGCTTCAATTTTACTTATAAAACTTTAATCCTTCTTCTTGAAGTACCTTCTCAATTCAATGAAGATTGGCCACAATTCTGGCAAATTCAATTAATAAATTACTTTTTATGAGCAAAAATTTTTAAGGAACCCTCGAGAATATTTTAGAAATTCAAAGGTGACATAGAGGCCACCCACCCAGCCTACATATACCTGGTAATTTCAGTTACTGATCGTCGTTATGTTTCCAGTAAAACAAAACCTAAAAATATTGATGAAATTATAAGAAATCATCGTCAATCTTTTAATTTATGTTAAAATGTATATGCAGGGTGGGTGGGAGACCACTATCCCACCTTCCAATTACTAAAACATACGCTTCAATTTCATTTATAAAACTTTAATCCTTCTTCTTGAAGTGCCTTCTCCATTCAATGAAGATCGGCAACAATTCTGGCAACTTCAATTAATGACTTACTTTTTATGAGCAAAAATTTTTGAGGAACCCTCGAGAATATTTTAGAAATTCAAAGGTGAAATAGAGGCCACCCACCCTCCCTACATATACCTGGTAATTTCAGTTACTGATCGTCGTTATGTTTCCAGTAAAACGAAACCTAAAAATATTGATGAAATTATAAGAAATCATCGTCAAACTTTTAATTTATGTTAAAGTGTATATGTAGGGTGGGTGGGTGGCAACTGTCCCACCCTACAATCAGTAAAACATACGCTTCAATTTTACTTATAAAACTTTAATCCTTCTTCTTGAAGTACCTTCTCAATTCAATGAAGATTGGCCACAATTCTGGCAAATTCAATTAATAAATTACTTTTTATGAGCAAAAATTTTTGAGGAACCCTCGAGAATATTTTAGAAATTCAAAGGTGAAATAGAGGCCACCCACCCACCCTACATATATCTGTTAATTTCAGTTACTGATCGTCGTTATGTTTCCAGTAAAACAAAACCTAAAAATATTGATGAAATTATAAGAAATCATCGTCAATCTTTTAATTTATGTTAAAATGTATATGCAGGGTGGGTGGGTGTCCACTGTCCCACCCTACAATCAGTAAAACATACGCTTTAATTTTACTTAAAAAACTTTTATTAACTGAATGAAATCAATGATATACTTGTTATGAGCAAGAACTTTTGAACGAACTCTCGAGAATATTTTAAATATTGAAAGGGTGACATAGAGGCCATCCTGTTAAGTTTTCAATAAAATAATACCTAAAAACGATTTTTAAATATTCACCAAAAGCTTTTCAGTTCCAGTTTTTAACGATTAATCCTTAAATTTAAAGTTACATTTAAAACGGATCATTCGTTTTTGCGTCCACAAATATTTTCATGCACGAAAACAATACTTCCCCTATATATTCTTTATAGGGAAAGTAAAAAAGAGATGTATAATTCACTTTACTTTCCCATTTACTGAATTTTTTTCTATGTATAATTGAAAAACTCGGTGTTCCTTTTTGTAATCGAATTTGCCTGATAAATAGGGCAATGCTCAAGATTAGTTTATGCGGATTGTGTGTAAATCACTGTAAAATTGAAATCCGAAATTGGGTCCCATTCAACAAAGCTTAGAAAGCCTGCTAAAATATTTTTAAATCTAAAAAAAGTCGTTTAATGTGTAGTTTACAAATATATTTAATATTTAGTCAAATATTGCATTGTGTAAATGATTCTGAATGAATTTAAGATTGATGAAATAAATATTTGAAGAAGTGCAATAAGGAATTTAAATAATAACCATGCGTGAGCTGAAAATATCTACTTAAGATACTTCCAGATCGTTTTAAACATCATTTCCTGTTGAAGGTTTGAGTTAGAAATCTAATGACTATTTGGATGTGTTGTACTATCAAGAATTGGATCGTCTGAAGGAAAATTGGCCAATAGAAGAAGAATTATGTTCCAGGTCACACACATCGATATTTACTTGTCAGAAGCTACAGGAGCTTATTAATTGGGAGGTTTTTATACATACACCACCAAGGCACCAAGTAATTACCATCTGTTTGAGTCCATCGCGAATAATTTTCCTGGTGAAAAATTTACTTCAAGAGAGGCTTGTGAAAATCGCCTGTGTCATTTTTTGCCAATAATGACGATCGCTTTTATGAGATAGGCATAATGAAATTACCTCCAAAATGGCAACAAGTTATCGAATAAAAGGGCGCTTATTTGATCTAAATCGTATCATTTTAACTATGGTAATTAAAGCGTTAAATGTCGTGCAAAAATATTGGATTTCGCTTTACATTATATTTATTTTACAAAATATTGTAGGCATAAACTACAAACTTTATTAATTCAAAATTACGCAACCATAAAGTAAATTCCTTTTGGGAATATATATCATATTCAAAAAAATAAATCTCTGTCCCACGCTAGGCAGGTTTTACTGTGATTATCTAAGCGATGCGCGAATTACACCATGAAAGAGGAATGTAATTGAATATTCCGGAGAAATAATTGGATCTTTTCCGTAAATATATGAAATTTAAAACTCGTTAAAATTTGACGGTAATTAACTATGTCAGTTTTAATTAGCGTTCAACTGGGTGAGGGCCCTCAAATATCAGGAATTAATATGACAGTTCCGGGAATCTCGTTCACAATTACGTCGGGATATTTATCAACAGTAGTTTTTCAAACACGATGGCGTGCCATTAATCTATCTCAATTACATACAAAAAAATTCCTATTCTTAACGGGTAATTTACTGGCATTATTTTCCAAACGGCTGCGGTAAATGTAAAAGAGATTTTTTTTTCGTGGAAAATCAATATTAATGTTATAATAATTGGTGTGGGTTATTCGATAATTTCTTCTTATATACACGTAAGTCAAGATAATTAATATCGTTAGAAACATACATTTATTTAATTTCTAATATAATCTAATAATATATTGAAGGTTAGTTTGTACAATTATATATTTATGTATGTAATGCATGTTAGATAAAGAATAAATACAAAATAATATACATGATATTTGTCTTGTACATGAAATAATGATTTGTACTAGTTACTAATCTCTGCAGCGTTGAATTCAAACTAGAGCAAAGCAAAAATCTCTTGGGAAGTAATAAAATCCGGGTTATTAATGTTTGTTCTCAACAATATCAAACAGTACTTTATGCTTCCTTAGTAACTCGAATAATCAACAAATTATAGTGGTGAAGTGAAAATTTAATCCCATAAATTTTAACCTTATGGCCTCGAGATCCGGACAAAGAGAGCAAGAGAGAGATTAATAGAATGGATTATAAATTTCACTTTCTCGTTGCACCCCTCATTAGTTCACTTCCGATCCGATATAAATTAACAATCTTCTGAATAAATTAGAATGTAAGTAAAGAACGAACTTATTTCTGGAATGAATTAATATTGAACTATTTTAGTCAACAAATGAAAATCAGTGCGAAATATAGCTGATAATACAGAAGTAAAGTGGATTCACTGCTGTATAACATAATTTATAATGAATGAATTATAACCGTGAGACAGACATTAAGCGAACTTCGGGAAACGTTTTTAATATATCTAAACAGAACAAATCGCAATTTATCTTTGGCTATCTGTTTAATGGCAACATTAATTTTAATGTTAAAGGTGTCTTTTTACATGAACTCCATCAATCATTAGTACATAAAAAGTAATAAATCAACAGATTAAGTATTTACTTTATAATAAAATGAATTAAAATTAAGTAATAATTTAAATTATTGTTTATAATTATTATGTAGATACAATTTTCACTTGGAAAATATCCAAGTAAATTTAATTATCACTTTATAATTCAAGTTTTAATATTCAATAATAAATGCAAGAAATATCGCCCTAACAATTTTGTAAAAGAATAGAAATAGTAATTAGAGGACATTCTCGTTTTAATTATTTATATTGAGTGTACAACAATACTTATCCAAAAACTTCTCCAATTTTCCGGCAAAGTTTCGGCCATTACTTTTTTTTCTACGGGTAAACTTTGGGCAACAAAAATAGGGGGCAAGGGAAGGTCCCTCTTTTACGCAACCGAACAAAAACCCCGGGAAAGATATTTAGTCGAGGAAAAAAAGTCTGGGTCCGGCGCAAATATTTACACAACTCCAATGAGCGGAAAAGCCCAATAACTTTAATATCCGATATGAAAAAAGAATTGTGTAATTTTCAAATAAGAGAGATGAATTAATTAATTCTTGAAAATTATGAGTGAAAGTTAAAATTATTATTATAGAAATATGCAAATTTATGTAAATCTAATATATGAAAATGTTTTGATTGTTATTTTCGACAGATTATGCAAATTTTATGCTGTATATTCTACAACAAATATTCTTATTAAAATACAATTTATATTTAATTTCAGGGATTTGAAATATAGAGACATTCCTCCAAGTATTTATATGAAGTCGGTGTGCTTACTTTATAGTTAGTGTTGTGCTGCGAATTAAGGATTATCTTTAAGAAAATCCGGTGTGCAAACATAAGGTTTAATATGAAAACGTATCCCGAATATACATAAACGCCTCCCAACCCAATTTACAAAGCCCTTGTCTTGTGCGCAGGGCAAAACTCTTCTCTCAGGTGTTTTAACGCAAATTACAATATATAGTAACGATTATTATCATTTTTATTCCGGCTGGACTAGAAGCAACGGACGAAGGGATAAAGGTCGGATCGTTACGCTAAGTAACTATTAATTTTCATTTAAAAAAGGTTCAGTGTCCATCTGTAAAAAGGGACTAAAGTAATAGTTTCCGACCTTTAATGTAACGCAGGCAATTTTCCTTTCCTTATTTATAAGACGTATAGAGACGTATTAATGATGTATTTTTGTAATTACCTATTACCTTTTTTTCATTCTTATTAAATTATTTCAAATGATGGTTAAGTACATGATAATTTAATTTTTTCCTGAAATTAAAATAAAAACACATTTACATATTTACGTATTATCGACCAATGCAATATGACTGGATAAAACTAGGCCAAAAAAACCTCTGGTCGATAGCTTTGTCACAAATTAACATCCTAAAACTTCATCCTTTACACTAGTAAATTTGTAAATCAAACACTTGTTTGGTTTAATAATTAATTTATCAGTTTCCTGGCATATGTTTAATTAATAATGTAATAGCAGAAGTATTAATTTTACTTCATTCTTTATGCATTATTTAAATGAAAATATTGTATAAATTTAAACAATAAACATATGTATCTACCTAGTATTAATATCTGTAAGATTGTTGCGTTTAAACTATTACAAAAAATAACTTTAACAGATAGTGCAAAACACTTTAGAAAAGTAAGAAGTATTAACAAGCGACGATGAAAATGCGCTGTATGAATAAGACGGAAAATTACGGAAAACTACCTCCTGGAACAAACCGTTTAGCTGCCTTCATGGAAAATAATTGACCCTTAAGCATTTCATTGTATCGGAGGAGAGCTTTTGTATTGGAAAAAAATATACTCGTATTAAATCATTTAAAACAAATTTCACAACATTTGATAAAATAAAAAAAGCATATTATTTATGAAAGTTTAAATATTCTAAGGATGTTCAATTCAATTCAAATTTATTTACGGAAATCACTTTTGTACATAATCAATAGACATTATTACATAAAAGAATAATTAATACAGTAGTACTATAAAAGATGTTAGACCTAATAAAATGTTCATATTCATCAATCTCATATTTACATGTCACTTTTAAAATAAATAAATATAAATGTAACCCTCCTTTAATCTGATTGCTTCTTCCTACTAATCATAATATTATACATACTAAATATACGTATAGTATAATGAGGAATTATTGAACCAAAAATACAAAAACAATAAACTCATTAATATATATAAATAGGATCAGGCATTCAGAAGAAACGGGTTTATCAATCAAAATTTAATATAACAGTAATAGTAAATTATTTATTATTTTCAGCTTTTTATTTCGCTCACTACAATTGTTTCGCTACACTGCAGCTTCTTTATTTAATATATTTTTTCAAACAAATGTTTCAAATAATTTATGATGACGTTCCACTGATTGGAGGGTGGGATATCCACTCTGCAATTAGTAAAACAAAAGCAAGAGTTTTAATTAAAAGTGTATAATAAAAATAAACACAAAATAATTGCAATTTTTATAGATTTATTCATTCAAATTTTTCAAATAAATTATGGTGATGTTTTACTAATTGCAGGGTGGGATAGAGGCCACCCACCCACCCTACATATACATATAAATTTCAATTACTGATCGTCTCGCGGTTTGGAGTAAGATTAATTACAAAATTTTGGAATAAAAAAGAAATTCAAAAGGTAACTTTTATGAGTTAGTAAATTATTAAATATTTGATGCGTAATGGGTGGGCAGATTTTAGATTTAAATTAGATAAGATTAGCTATAGAAAGTCATTTATTTTAAAACTTAAAATTTCTTTTTGTTTTATTTTTTATTACATAAAGAGTTTGATAATTTTTAGCATCAAAATCATCAACGGTTAGCAATTAAAATTATCGTGTATATGTAGGGTGGGTGGGTGGCCTCTATCCCACTCTACAATCAGTAAAACATAAGCGAGGGTTTTATTTAAAAGTTATAAAATATAATTAAACATAAAATAATTGCAATTTTTAAGGATTTATTCATACAATATTTTCAAACAATTTTTGAAGATGTGTATTGATTGAAGAGTGGCATAGAGGCCACCCACCCACCCTACATATACATATAAACTTTAATCCCTCATCGTCTCTTGGTTTCCAATAAAATGAATTACAAAACTTTTTGAATAAAAACAAATTAAAAAGGTAAGCTTTTTGAGTGAGTAAATTAGTAAAATATTGATGCATGATGGGTGGGCAGATTTTAGATATTAATTAGATAAGATTAGCTCTAAAAAACATTGATATTTAAACTTGAATTTTGGTGTTGTTTTATTTTTTATTACATAAAGGGTTTGATTATTTTTAGCAGCAAAATCATCAACGATTAGCAATTCAAATTATCATGTATATGTAGGGTGGGTGGGTGGCCTCTATCCCACCTTCCAACCAGTAAAACATAAGCGATGGTTTTCGTTAGAAGTTGTAAACTATAAATAGACATAAAATAATTGCAATTTTTAGGGATTTATTCATACAAATTTTCAAATAATTTTTGGTGACATTTTACTGATTGAAGGGTGAAATAGAGGCCACCCACCCACCCTACATATACATATAAATTTTAATTACTGACCGTCTCGCGGTTTGGAGAAAAATTAATTACAAAATTTTTGTATAAAAAAGAAATTAACAAAATTAAATTTTTGAGTGAGAAAATGAAAAAAATATTTATGCATGGTGGGTGCACAGACTATAAATCTAAATAAAATAAAATTAACTAAAGAAGGTCATTTGTATTTCAACTTAAATTTTAATTTTCTTTTATTTTTTGATTACATAAAGGGTTTGATTGTTTTTAGCAGCAAAATCTTTAACGATTAGCAATTAATGTTATCATGTATATGTAGGGTGGGTGGGTGGCCTCTATACCACCCTCCAATTAGTAAAACATAAGCGAGGGTTTTGGTTAAAAGTTCTAAACTATAAATAAACACAAAATAATTGTTATCTTTAGAGATATATTCATAAAAAAATTCAAATAAAATTTGATGATGTTTTACTTGTTGGAGGGTGGGATAGAGGCCACCCACCCACCCTACATATACATATAAATCTCAATTACTGATCGTCTCGCGGTTTGGAGTAAAATTATTTACAATACTTTTTGAATCAAAATGAAATTCAAAATGTAACATTTCTGAGTTAGCAAATTATTAAAAATTTGATGCATGAAGGGTGGGCAGACTTAGATTTAAATTAGATAAGATTAGCTATAGAAAGTCATTTATATTTAAACTTATATTCTTTCGCCCAAAATTGTATGTATGTTTTTTGTAATTTATTTGTTTGGAAATGTATTTTTTAAGAAAGATGTACAAGAAATTGATAAACACAAACATAAACATAAAACATTTTATTGTTTTTAGCAGCAAAATCATCAACAATTGGCAATTAAAGTTATCATGTATATGTAGGGTGGGTGGGTGGCCTCTATTCCACCCTCCAACCAGTAAAACATAAGCGAGAGATTTAGTTAGAAGTTGTAAAATATAAATAAATATAAAATAATTGCAATTTTTAGCGATGTATTCATACAAATTTTGCAAATCATTTTTGATGATGTTTTACTGATTGGAGGGTGGGATAGAGGCCACCCACCCACCCTTCATATACATATAAATTTCAATTACTGATCGTCTTTTGGTTTGGAGTAAAATTAATTACAAAACTTTTTGAATAAAAAGGAAATTCAAAAGTTAAAATTTTTGAGTGAGGAAATTAATAAAAAATTGATGCATGATTGGTGACAGACTCTAAATTTAAATTAGATGAGATTAGCTATAGAAAGCCATTTATATTTAAACTTAAATTTTTAATTTGGTTTATGTTTTATTACATAGAGAGTTTTATGTTTGTAGCAGCAAAATTATCAACGATTAGCAATTAAAATTATTATGTATATGTAGGGTGGGTGGGTGGCCTCTATCCCACCCTCGAACCAGTAAAACATAAGCGAGGGTTTTAGTTAGAAATTGTAGAATATAAATAAATATAAAATAATTGTAATCTTTAGAGATATATTCATAAAAAAAATTCAAATAATATTTGATGATGTTTTACTTATTGGAGGGTGGGATAGAGGCCACCCACCCACCCTATATATACATAAACATTTTAATTACTGATCGTCTCGCGGTTTGGAGTAGAATTAATTACAAAACTTTTTGTATATAAAAAAAATTCAAAAGGTAATTTTTTTGAGTGATTAAGTTAATAAAAATTTGATGCATGATCGGTAGGTAGACTTTAAATCTAAATTATATAATATTAGCTATAGAAAGTTAATTATATTTAAACTTAAATTTTCATTTTGTTTTATTTTTTATTAAACAAAGTGTTTGATTGTTTTTAGCAGCAAAATCATCAACGATTAGCAATTAAAATTATCATGTATATGTAGGGTGGGTGGGTGGCCTCTATCCCACCCTCAAATCAGTAAAACATTAGCGAGGGTTTTAATTAAAGGTTGCAAAACGTAAATAAACTTAATTTTATTGCAAAAATAGAATGAAAAACTGAGGAAATTTTATTAAATTTCTTAACTTAATAATCTAAACAACAATCTAAAGTACATTTTATCATTTATTAGTTTATTCAACAGAAATAATTTCATTCAAATTAGTGTTACTTTAATAGTTACTATTTGTAGCACGCAAATTAATTTGTATTATTCAATGTCTGTCGAAGAATTAGCTAGAGAAGTAGTTGTTTCAAATTAATTTGTTTTGTAGTCTTAGTAAGACTCATTGTTGTAGATTCACGAAATGTTTTCGTATTTTTAAATTTATTAATCTTGATATTGTTTTGGCTATTGCCAATATTGACATTTATATAATAAGTAATTTTAAAGAATTCAAAATTGAGCAAATTATTAAGAATTTACGTAAACCTCATGCTTTTTGAGAAAAATATTGGGAAAATATTATGATGGCCATACATCTCTAATTGAATTTATATTGCTTCCTGCTCAATAAGGACCTGTTTTATCCTCTTTTTGATCTCATCAGCGTAACGCAAATGATGACAGAGAAGCATAGTTCAACTCTGAGGTGTTCGTATAAAATTATGCAAGAATTTACAGCCAATTCACACACAATTATGGTGGAATTATTTAATTTCTGACTTATTAAAAGAGACCTCTCTTCGTCACACAGAGAAATGTGTCATACCGTTGACACTGGGGTCAATTAAGTTATTAGACAAGCCGGATAAAAATAGCCATAATGCACTCTCACTGTATGTCATCCGATGGACATCTTTCATTTCTCATCAGAGTTTATAAATGATAATTCTGCCAATCATAATTTATTATATCGAATTGCTTTTAATGCCGCACACAGTTTCTGCACGTAATTAAATCAATTAATCGCAATTCTGCCAAATAAAGCCATCAAAATATGATCGATACCATACTGTTTTCACAATTTTCACTAAAATGAAAGTATAAATATAACTAAAGCTAAAGCATAAATAATAAATAAACTACACCAAAAAAGCTGTGATACTGTGAAGCACATTTCTATAGATTTAAGTTATGTAACAATTTTTTTATTAATATGCATAATATTTTACTACCTTAAACCCTTAGAATTATTCAAACATAAATATTAAACAGCATAATGTAATCTAATAACTTTTATATATTTTTTATAACAATTACTTAGAGTTAAAAAGATTCCTCTCTATACTCAAATATATAATTTTATATAGATTATTGGTGTTATGTTCACTTTCAAATAGTCATTTCATCATTTAACAGAAATAACTTCATTCAAATTAGTGTTGCTTTGATAGGTGTACTATTTGTACTTTTAATAATTCAATATCTGTTGAGGTATTAGCCAGAAAAGTTGTTTAAACAAGTAATTTGTTTTGTAGTCTTAGTAAGACTCATTATTATAGTTTCTTGTTTTCGTATTTTTAAATTATTATATGTGTGCATACATGTTGGGTGGAAACCTTTTCCCGATTAATGTAATAAACATAGAAAGCCGTAGGTAACTTCATCCCCTACAAGTTGGATACACTTTACTCACTAGGCGAATTTAAGGATGTTTATTTTATGTTTTCATTAAGGTTTCGTATATAAAGTTACTTTCGGTTTGCCATTAACTAAAGTATTTTAGCGGAAAGTTCATAAAGCTCTGCGACGGTGCGGAATTAGTTGAAATCCTTTACATTTTCATAACTTTCAATTTAACTCGACCTAAATGCGTGCCGTGTTAGAGTACTGCTGCGATCAATTAGAATTTAAAACTGGCCACGAACTCTTCATTACAATGTCAGAAGAAAAATTTAATAAAATGTTTTAAGATAGTTAATTAATTTTTAAATAAAACAATTTCTTACATTAATGTCAAATAATATATTTTTTAAGATTACTATTTGTATTGTGAAAATAACGTTATTAGTGGTATTAGATTATTTACCAAATAGAAGTTATTTTATGATATATCCACTAACTCGGATATACTTTTCTGTCAGGTACGTCCATCATAATCAGAGTCTTAGAGGTTGCTTATCCGTATTTATGTTGTGCTGTGAGGGGAATCATGAAAATGTACCGTGCCGATTATTTTTTCATGTTTTTCGTGATCTCGATCTCGTTTCCCTCCTGTCTCTCCAGTCCCATTCATGCGACTCGGTTCGTATGCTTAATTCATCCTTTTATTTCCCCATGCTCCCGAGACACTCATTCCATACCTTCAAATTTAGTGTCAACTATGGTTTTCATTAAAGTTGTATATTCTTAGCATCGTTTTGTCGCGATTACGTCCAATGTTAACTGTGACCGAATTAACGACCGCTTTAATATTCATTCTGCATCGCATTACATAGAAATTATACTACTAAATGCGAATGTTTCATTTTTTTAGTTTTAAATAACCAGATTTATATACAACAGAAAATGAAAAAAGTATCAAATAGAACAATATAGCAGGTTCTATTTGATACTTTTTTCATTTTCTGTCAAATGTTTTAATGTCTATTGTTTGATACTTTCTGCACGATAATAAATCTATTTCGATATTAAGAATAAAGAATATACGTTTATCTTTTTTAAACTGTATTTAGAGTAGTATAAAAAAGTAAAAGTGTTTTCTTTATTCTCAATATCGAAATGCCTTTAAAATTCAAGAATAAATTTATAGAGAATAAAGAAAACACTTTCACTTTTTTATACCACTTTAAATTTTATCTAGAGTGTCTAGTTTAAAGTGTTTTCTATATTCTTAATATCGAAAAATTGCTTTTAAGATCCAAGAATAAATTTATAGATTTATTTTCATGCTGAAGTGTTTGTCTTCATCAATTTAAGCATTTCTTTAATTAATATCATTTTAAACAATTTATTTTAGAGCCAACTTTAACAGTTTAACATTTTCTATTGTAGAAATATATATTACATTTTAATTAAACGTTATACATAAGTAGAAGATAAAAATTATAATAGTTTTACATTATTATACCAATTTTCTCGAGTATGGCAAAAAAAGTTTCTCGAATAAATTTACCTAGATCTACCTTATGCACTATTACATTTCACATGGATGCATGTATTCCCCATACAAAAGGTAACACGTAGATTGATGGCCAGATGGGATTAAAGCCCTAACAACAACACAGTCCGTCCACCTAAAGGGATCAATATTTCATGGCCACATTAAATTATGAAAGTTATTATTGCCTCCTAGATAATAGGCGAAAATGTCTAGTAATAAATTTACATACGTTCTGAAATTTAATGCACAATAATAATAGGCATTGATTCTAAGAATTTTGTGAAAGTAATCAATTAAATATTTATTTTTAGAGATAAGTAATTAAAAAGTGCCGCAAAATAAATATTATTCAATTGTTATCAATTGCCTTTGCCAGTAGAAATTGGAGCAACATAAAGGTCTATATTTATGACCTGATCAAACGAAACCGGACCGCGCCTTTGCATAAAAAAAAGAGGGCAAAACAGATTTCAGCTTGAAAATGGGGAGTATAACATTTTGCATCTGAAACACAATGCCGTTAAAACCAGAAAATGACCGCCCTTATATCAACGCCTGACGCCCTTTAATTAATTAATAAAATATTAATTATACTTCGATATCGAACATCACAACAAACAAAACTTTAAATTACAATAAAATACTCACTTTTATAAAAGATAATATTGATTTGCTGATAATATTATAGATAAATATGACATCAATTAATACTTGGCTTATTTGAAATGAATGCATCAATTCTATTTCATACTACAATCTTTTTGGAATTAGTTCAGCAGCCAAACCTGAAAAAATACTAAGAAAAAGTAATACATTTACTATTTATAAGCGATAAATTTGACTACTAAAATTAGCCATTATCACATAATTTGTATTTATATTATATCATTGGAGGAATACATAACATTAACTAAATTCTATAATAATTTTATGAATTCTCATTTATTTATTTTATTTCATATATATACTGATCAAATATATACTCACGTACAGAATAATCAAATATATATTTTATCTCGAAAAATATTTCTCTGTAACATTTAAATTTTAATTTATACTTGCATAAAAATATATTTGTTTAAATACTATAGTTAATAAAGATTTTCTCCCTTGAAAATTGACAGTTTGTATTAGCTAAATTTGTTAGACTGTCAATATAGAGATCAAACTGTCCGTGATAAGTATGGGGGTTAAAGTTTCGTAGTTCGCAAGCAAGTTTAACCATGTTAGCGCATGTTTTGTAAGAATATCAGCTTAAACTCTACCGTCAACACTGCACATTCTAATTACACGAGTTTAAAACGTAATCTAGTCAAGAGAGGGATGATCTTACAACCGTACGAAAAGTTCCCTTTACAAAACTTTACCTTGATAATTTTATACATTACAAGCCATGTATAATTTTTCCTTACTTTCTTCATGGTTTTAATTTTAACATTAAATTTAATTATAAGCAATAACATAAATTTATAACTTAACTGGTTTTATTAATTCATAAGGCTATTATTACCAGTGATGATGTTTATTTGAATTTTACTTCTCTCGTATCATTTAAACGGAGTTCACTTGCAATTAATCAATTTAATTATTCGTGAGAACCACCACAATTCAATTATACATTCGATGCAATTAATTGCAAAATGGCAATTGGTTACGACTACTAGCAATACCGGTAGAGTTTAATTTAATTAATTGTGCAAACTTTTAAATAATGCCCACCTTCGTATATATTATGCAATTCTAAATAAGTATTTAATTAAAATGTGTTTATTGTGAAATCGCTACCAGTTTATCGGAAAATATGCATTTACATAATTAATGAAAGTACATTAAATAAATCATACAGTGATATAAATTATACTAACATGTATCATATAATTATAACTATAATTAAATGTTTTTAATTATTACTTAAATTCGTCGGCGTTAATCATTTGTTTTAATAACTTCTTTTAATGTATTATTAAAGAAAGAAGACCTAATAACTAAATAAAATAAATATCATATCTTAAACGCAAAAATAATAACTGAAATTGTGTCGAAATTAAGGCTATCTACAATAAATGAAAAGATAAATTATATGGATACTTAAGAAATTAACTGATAATTAACTTCAGAATGGTTGTAACCGCAAGTAAATGTGTGTTTAATTGATAATTACATATTTACGAGTGAACATATCAATATTTCGTATTAAATACATTCATCGCCATTTGGAAATGATATTAATTGGAGATTAATGATTTAATAATGCTTTGTTTTTAATGTTCAATGTTCTAAATAATATTTTAATTGCTAAAATTCAGTATTAACAAAGGTGTATTGTAAATCAGTATTTACAATGTAAATAAAATTTAAATTACAGTCATTAAAATTGCGTTTTAAATTTTTTTTTTCCACGTTGTACAAAGTTCTTCCACTTTCTTTTTGCTTCTCATCATGGATGATTATATACTTTCCAATTTGGAGGATATTCGCGTTATAAAAAGTTAAATAGTTACCTAATACAATTACACAATTCTGCGGCAGGTAAAAGCCAAATGGCAGCCCTCTATATAGCGGGCAAGTTTCGCCGGGGAGGAAAACTAATCGAGTTAACTAGAAGAGCTAAAAACACACCACCGTAAAACTTTAAAGAAAACTCTACGGGGGAAGCCTTAATAATTTTCAATCTTCGGCTCGGGGCCTCCGACGTTGGCTCATAAAGTGTCTCAGTTATTATAAATTGGTGTTGATTTATGTTCGTTAAAGTCTTGCACGAGTAATTCCCACCCAATTAAAATCGTTAGCTTATTATTAACTACTTGATTAAAAGTGTTTGATATTTTATATTGAGTTTTCCTGCTTGTTATAAATTCCGATTTCCTAATTGAACGTCTGTTTCGTACACGAGAGAAAAAAGTATGGACAAGGAAAATTTAGTTAGGAAAGTTTGTTAATGTAAATCACGGTACGTGAAAGACCTGGCATTAGCAAGTTTATCTTGTGCAAACGTGCCGTGAGTAATGTTGATTTTGGCGTTTGAATGGTAACAAAGGCAGCCATCAAGTCGTTATTGAGAAGAGTTCTGAACCTAACATGGGGAATATATGTGTAAGGGTGTAAGGCTGGAAGGGAGACCTCTGAACGGTTCCTTTTTCGCTTTTTTTTTTCGCAATGTGGGACGAAGTGGCAGTAGCGGCATTGCCGTCGTTTTTCAGTGGTAATCTGTTGGCGCGAAGATAGATTGCAATGGCATTGAGTGAACTAATCCCTGGGCTGCGGCCGCAGATACGAACCAAAATTACTGGTAATGCCTTTTAGCCCCACATCTTATTACTCTTTTCCGGAACTGATTGAAATTACTTTAATTTCTCGAATAACTCGACCGCGATTAACTCGCGTACCTAATTCACTACGAAATATCTCTTTCGTATTTCCTTTGATTCACTCGTTTTATATCCCATCCTCGCTAATATTATATTTGTTCGATACGTTTCCCTGAATATACCATTTATAGAGGTGGCATTCATCTGTATTCAACTAATATTAGATTATTAGATTTCAAGATTTAACCAAACGAATTGCATTTATAACGAAGAAATATATTTTAAGGTATTAACTTTAGAATTAACAGCTAACTAATTATCCAATATTTCAAATACACAATACACATCATCGTAGTACAATAAATTAATTTTTGAAACCTCACGCTATACCAGTGTTTTATAAAGTGCTACGAAATATCTCTTGCATTCATATATTACTCGAAAAAATCTATGTTTAGAAAATTGAATATGTAGAAAATGCGATATATAAAAAATTAATGTTTAGAAAATTCACACTTCTAACTTCGAACACAGAAACAACTAAATATAATATTTAGCATATTTTATATATGTAAAATTTTATATTTAGAAAAATCAATGTCTAGAAAATTAAATGTTTAGAAAATTTAGGCTACAACATTAATAAAATTACATGCAGAGACTTCTAAGTTAAACGTTTAGGTGATTTAATAAATAATAAGTAGACGTTTATATGCATAGAAAATTGAGTATTTATCAAACTCGAAAACTGATTTAATACTGAAAAAATATTGCTTAGAAATTACGATGTGTTTGTTTAGAAATTCAATATTCAAAAAAAATATGTTTAGAAAAATTGATGTACAGAATTTTTTTCGCTTAAAACATTCAAAACTCATACAAATATATGTTTAGAAAACTTTAAAGTACAGAAAGTCCTCTGTTTAGAAAATTAAATATTGAAAATGTTAAAATATTAATCAAAATATTAACACAAAGAAATTGCTGAATTTAATGTTTCGAAAATTGAATGCACCCAAAATTATTATTTTGAAATTTGGTTTAGTTGTAAAATGTAAACAAACACAAAATAATTGCATTATTTAATTGGTGTATTCATATAAATATTTTAAATTATTTTTGATGATGTTTTACTGACTTGAGGGTGTGATAAGGGCCACCCACCCCCCTACATATACATACAAATTTTAATTCCATATAGTCTCGCGGTTTCCAATTAAATTAATTACAAAACTTTTTGAATAAAAAAGAAATTTTAAAAGATAAAATTAATAAAAATTTTATACATAATGGATGGGCAGATTTAAAACCTAAATTAGATAAGTTTAGCTATGGAAAGTTGTTTATATTTAAACCTATATTTTGATTTTGTTTTTTTTATATTACATAAAGGGTTAGATTGTTTTTAGCAGGAGAATCATCGACGATTAGTATTTAAAGTTATCATGTATATGTAGGGTGGGTGGGTGCCCTCCAATCTGTAAACATAAGCGTGGGTTGTAATTAAAATTTGTAAAATATAAATACATACAAAATAATTGCAATTTTTAGAGATTTATTCATAAATAAATTTCAAATAATTTTTGATGATGCATTATTAATCATAGGGTGGGATAGGGGCCACCCACCCACCCTACATATACATATAAATTTAAATTACTGATAGTGTCTTGGTTTTGAATAATATTAGTCACAAAACTTTTTAAATAAAAAAATTCAAGAGGTAAATATTTGAGTGGGTACATTAGTAAAAATTTGATGCAGAGGGGTAGGCAGATTTTAATTCTAAATTAAATAAAATTTGCTACAGAAAGTCATTTATATTTAAACTTAGATTTTGATTTTGTTTTATTTTTAATTACATGAAGTGTTTGATTGTTTTTGGCAACACAATAATCGACGATTAGTATTTAAAATTATCATGTATATGTAGGGTGGGAGGGTGGCCTCTATTCCACCCTCCAATCAGTAAAACATAAGCGAGGGTTTTAATTAAAATTAGTAAAATGTAAATAAACACAAAATAATTACAATTTTTGAAGATTTATTCGTACAAATTTTTAATTAATTTTTGATGATGTTTTACTGATTGGAGAGTGGGATAGAGGCCACCCACCCACCCTACATATACATATAAATTTAAATTACTGATAGTGTCTCGGTTTTGAATAATATTAGTCAAAAAACTATTTAAATAAAAAAAATTCAAAAGGTAAAATATTTGAGTGGGTACATTAGTAAAAATTTGATGCAGAGGGGTGGGCAGACTTTAATTCTAAATTAAATAGAATTAGCTACAGAAAATCATTTATATTTAAACTTAAATTTTGATTTTGTTTTATTTTTTATTACATAAAGAGTTTGATTGTTTTTAGCAGCAAAATCATCGACGATTAGTATTTAAAGTTATCATGTATATGAAGGGTGGGTGGGTGGCCTCTATTCCACCCTCCAATCAGTAAAACATAAGCGAGGGTTTTAGTTGAAAGTAGTAAAATGTAAATAAACACAAAATAATTACAATTTGTAATAATTTATTCATACAAATTTTTTAAATAATTTTTGTTGATGTTTTTCTGATTGGAGGGTGGGATAGAGGCCACCCACCTACCCTACAGATACATATATATTTAAATTACTGATAGTCTCTCGGTTTTGAATAAAATTATTTACAAAACTTTTTAAATAAAAAAAAATCAAATTGTAAAATATTTGAGTGGGTACATTAATAAAAATTTGATGCAGAGGGGTGGACAGATTTTAGTTCTAAATTAAATAGAGTTAGCTACAGAAAGTCATTTATATTTAAACTTAAATTTTGATTTTGTTTTATTTTTTATTACATAAAGTGTTTGATTGTTTTTGGCAGCAAAATCATCGACGATTAGTTTTAGGGTTATAATGTATATGTAGGGTGGGTGGGTGGCCTCTATTACACCCTCCAATCAGTAAAACATAAGCAAGGGTTTTAATTACAAGTAGTAAAATGTAAATAATAACAAAATAATTACAATTTTTGAAGATTTATTCGTACAAATTTTTAATTAATTTTTGATGATGTTTTACTGATTGGAGGGTGGGATAGAGGCCACCCACCCACCCTACATATACATATAAATTTAAATTACTGATAGTACCTCGGTTTTGAATAAAATTAGTTACAAAACTTTTTGAATAAAAAAGAAATTCAAAAGATAAAAGTAAATTAATAAAATTTTTATGCATGATGGGTGGGCAGACTTTAATTCTAGATTAAATAGAATTAGCTTTTGAAAGTCATTTATATTTAAACGTAAATTAGGATTTTGTTTTATTTTCTAATTACACAAAAGGTTTGATTGTTTTTAACAGCAAAATCATCAACGATTAGCAATTAAAGTTAGCATGTATATGTAGGGTGGGTGGGTGCCCTCTATCCCACCCTCCAGTCAGTAAAACATAAGCGAGGGTTGTAATTAAAATTCGTAAAATATAAATAAACACAAAATAATTGTTATTTTTAGAGAGTTACAGACTTAACTTATAATTGATTTATACAAATAAATAATATTACAAAACTTCTCTGCAGTGACCTATGGTTTCCATGTCTCTATCCTCCAAATCCGATCGCGGGCTATCGGTATTGAAGGATACCTAGTTGTGTTTCTTGGATTAGTTTCCTTATTTGATTTTGTTGTTTATCAGATTGTTTTTATTTTTTATTTTGAGTTTAAACGGAACGAATTTCAGTGTTTTTATATATGTGGATAAGTTGTTGTATTTGCGTATTATATCTGTTTTCAGGCGTAGCGTGTATTAATACTGATTTTTTTCTATTATCTGGAATGTATTTTCTGATTTTCCATAGAACTACTATTGTGGTCGAGTTCTTATTTATCAGTTTGTTTATATGTCTGTCCCATCTTAGGTTATTGTTTTTTTTAGTCCTAGATATTCTGTGCTGTCAATTTCTTTTACATTTTTTCCATTTATTTTAATTGTCAAATTTGTGGGTTTTTCTTTTGTCTGGAAGATCATAAATGTAGTTTTTTCCTCATTAAAAGTTAATAAATTGTTGTAGTACCATTATTTAAGTTTGGTTAAATCTGTTTTAATTTTTTCTTCGACTTCATCTTGATTTTCTCTTTCATGCATCGTCGGCATATATAAATGGTGTTCCTAATAAGTTTGTTCTATCATATCATTTACATATATGATATATAGGATTGGTGTAGTAGATTTCCTCCCTGTGCTATTCCGTATTTTGCATATGTTGGTGTACAGTCGGTTTCGTTTACTCTCGTTATTTGTAGTCGTCTGTTAATGTATGATTGTATTAAATTTAGTTCAGTGTTTTTTATTCCAAATGCGCTTAGTTTTTCTATTAGGATTGGTTGCTATACTGTATCAAATGCTTTCTTTATGTCGATAAAGATTGCGACTACAATTTAATTCTTATCTAAATTATTTTTTATTGTGTCTATTAGTTCGTAGGTTGCAGGCGAGATTTCTGAATCGTTTTGGAATGCGTATTGGTTGTGTTGATTAATTTATGTTTAGTCAGGTGTTCGCATAATTGCATCTGTATAGCGTTTTCGAAAATATTATTTAGAGAAGAAAGCATTGATATATTTTTCTAAATTAATTGGCGTCGGCTACTTGGCCATTTGCAACTACCGATTGTTTATATAGCATTGATATTGGTTTGTAATTTTCAGGGTTTGTTCTGTCGCCTTTTCTATATATTGGTATTATAATTGTGTTTTTCATGTAATCTGGGTATGTTCCTTCTTTTAATACATTGTTTATTACTTTAGTTAATACGGGTGTTGGAATATTTGAATTTTTGTTTTAAGATGTCATTTGTAATGCTATTAAATCCTCGTGCTTTTCTATCTTTCAGGTTATTTATTATAGCATTTATTTCGTTTTTGGTCATTGATTTAAATTCCATGTTAGGGTTATTTTGTACTGATGTTACCGTCGTCTTTGATTTTGTTTTTAAATTTTCTAATTGCTTTTAGGCTAGTGTTTGTCCTATGTTTGCATAGAACGTGTTTATTGTGTCGGCGATTTCACTTGGGTTCGTTGTTAGTATACCATTGATTGTTCTGATTTCTTTTATATAATGTTTGTCTTGCTTTTTTCAATTATTTGTTCGTTGATTTGTTTCCATAGTTTTTTGGGTTGGTGCTGTATTTATGAAATTTCTTTAGATAGTATTAGACTTTCGTAGTTTTTATTAGTTTGTGAGTCATTTTCTTCTGGTTGAGGTATGTTTATTTGATCGTTTCGTTGGGATTTTTTTTTGTCTCTTATACTTGTTCCTTTTTTTAATTTCATTTATTATTTCCTTCGTTACCCATAAATTTTCTTGTGCTATTATTTCTTTATTGTTTTCAATTATTTCTTACAGAAACTTAGATAAATGTTTCAATATTTGTTCCGTCTATGGTTTTTATATCTTCGGTTATTTGTTTGTAGTTTGTTTTTATGTGTTGAAAGTACTGATATGTGTGTTTTGTTTCGTCTTATATGCTGGAATGTTTTATATTTATTTGTTTTACTAATTTTTTATTATTTAAGATGATGTGGTTTCCATTTGTGTTTGTTCTGATGTAAGTTGTTTTATTAATTTTATTTTTGATACTGTAGTTGCTTTCTAGCAAGGTATTTCTTTTTGATCTTGTTGTATTGTTTTTCTAATAGGTTTATATTTATATCTCCTATTATTAGCTGTGATTTTATTCTGTTTATGAGGTATTGTTTTAATGTGTGCTTGAATTGGTCTATATTTACATCAGATGGTTTATAGACTAAAGATATTATGTGGTTGTTGGGTTTTATTAAAATTGTTAGTAATTGTATATTGTGTTTGGTGTTGTATACTATTTCTAGAGTTAAATATTGAGTTGTAATTATTGATATTATTCAGGTGTTCGCTGTAAGGTGATTACCATGTCTATATAATATTTTTCGCAACAATTGAGAATAAATATCATTATTTCTGTAAAGTGTTTAAATTAATATTCTCGCATTTAAAGTTATCTTCTAAAAATTGTTAATATATAGCCAACTTGAGTTCCAGTTGTTCTGCTTTTATTAGAACTAATTTTAGTTGCTTTTTAATTTTATTAACTGAAATAAAAGATTGTAATTGATCTTGCAATTTTTTTAATCAGTGGAGTCTTTTAAATAATCGATGTTAACATCTCCACAAATGTGTATATTTTTGTTAATTGTATCTAATGTTTTTAATATGATACCAAGTTAATCAAAATATACATAAAATTGTAATTTTCATTTTATTACGTCCATCATCAGGCAGTATAAGATGATAATTGGTATAAAATGAAAATTACAATTTTATTGTTATTTATAATTACAGAACTACAGGCGCACTCAATATCTGATTCGATACTATTGATTTATTAATTTTCTACAACGTAAAGGACTTATATACTTTTATTAATACTATCGATTTGATTTAATTCTGAATTATGAATTTAATTAATATAATTCTTTATTTTTCCTTTTAATATTAAATACACTAGTATAACCATGAATATTAATGAAAAAAAGAAAACATTTTCCATCCAACAATGTCTGGGTGTAATTCATCTATAGATATTTCTAACTCATTCGATTTTTCAATTGCGCTTCTTGTATCTTGGTTCATAAGTGTGATTTCTCTGCATAAATGTCCAGGCTGTTCTATGTTTCCGAAACAATTGAAAATTTCTGCAGATTCTTTATCCGGATCACTAAAGGTTTCTTTGTATGCTATGGGAGTTAAAATTTTTCTTTTAAATATTTATCTTCATTTTCAATTGCGTCAATTGAAAAGTGTACATTATGGAAGTTATCCTGAATAATGTTCTTTAATTTGTCAGTCAGTTGTGAAATCATATTTAAATTTTTACAGACATCTTGTTTGTACACTATATCATTTTCAATTATTCTATTCTCTACAATTAATTCATTTTTATATAATCTAAAATTCGAACGTAAATTGTTTTTCAATTTCGTAAGCAGGAGAAGCAAAGACAATAAAGAAGAATAAAGAATAAAGCTAAAGCTAAGTGAATTTTAAAATATCTCTTCAGAAACTTTCAATTGTTTTTCGTAAAAATTGAAATAATTTAAGCTGTTTCTTTTTTAGTTTATTTAATCAAACGTACTCTTGACCTACGACAATAAAATCTGCGTTAACCTAGAGCCTATTTTCCCGCTTAAACTCCAGCGTACTCTTGACCTACCTCAATGTATAATTTGTTCGGGCGGGTCAGGAGTACGAGAGAGGTCATTGCATTGTTTGTTGAGGTAGGTCAAGAGTACGATAGAATAAATATTATTTAAATGGAAAAGTTTAAGTTAATATTTTGTGTTTGTCTACATTTTTCAACTCCTAACTAAAACCCTAGAATATGTTTTACTGATTGGAGGGTGAGATAGAGGCCACCCACCCACCCTACATATACATATAAAATTTAATTCCTCATCGTCTCGCAGTTTTCAATAAAATTAATTACAAAACTTTTTGAATAAAGAAGAAATAAAAATTAAAAATTTTGAGTGAGTAAATTTGTAAAAATTTCATGCATGGTGGATGGACAGACTTAAAATCTAAATTAGATAAGCTTAGCAATCAAATGTCATTAATATTTTAACTTGAATTTTGATTTGGTTTTAATTTTTATTAACTAAAGTGTTTGATTGTTTTTAGCAGTAAAATCATCAACTATTAACAATTAAAATTATCATGTATATGTAGGGTGGGTGGGTGGCCTCTATCCCACCCTTCAATCAGTATAACATAAGCTAGAGTTTTAATTAAGAATATTAAAATATAAATAACTTTAAAGTAGTTGCATTTTTAATTGATGCATTTGTACAAATATTTGAAATAATTTCTGATGATGTTTTACTGACTAGAGGGTAAGATAGAGGCCACCCACCCTATATATACATATAGATTTTAGTTCCTTATCATCTTGCAGTTTACAATAAAATTAAACTTAAATTTTGATTTTGTTTTTTTTTTTAATTACATATTGTTCGATTGCTTTTAGCAGCAAAATCACCAACTATTAGCAATTAAAGTTATCTTGTATATGTAGGGTGGGTGGGTGGCCTCTATCCCACCCTCTGATCAGTATAACATAAGCTAGGGTTTTATTTGTGAAATGTAAACAAATGGAGAATAATTGCATTTTTTAATTGATGTGTTCATACAAATATTTCAATTAATTTCTGATGATGTTTTACTGACTAGTGGGTAAGATAGAGGCCACCCACCCACCCTACATATACATATAGACTTTAATTCCTTATCATCTCACAGTTTCCAATAAAATTAAATTTAAATTTTGATTTGTTTCATTTTTTACTACATAAAGGGTTGGACAATTTTTAGCAGCAAAATCATCAACGTTTAGTAATTAAAGTTATCATGTATATGTAGGGTGAGTGGGTGGCTTCTATCCCACCCTCCAATCAGTAAAACATAAGCTAGGGTTTTAATTAAAAGTAATAAAATATAAATAAATTTAAAGTAAATGCAATTTTTAGAGATTTATTCATACAAATTTTTCAAATAATTTTGGATGATGTTTTACTAATATAAATAAGTAAAAATAACGGCAGAAAATATTATTTAAATACGTACCACTATTATACTATGCTGCAATAATAATTACGTACCTGTAACCAACAACATAAATAATATATTAGCACTCAATTTAAAAATTCTCACGTAACGGACAAAAAAAAGGAGTTTGTTGGCAGGTGATATTTATTGGTGGATTCGGGTTCGGGGTGTTAATGGATGTGTCGGAAAACTAATTGATGGAATTATTCTTACAGTCAAAATGAACCGGGAATGACCGGCCCAATTATTGCCTTAATTTAATAACGGAAGGGCGCAGTTATTTCCAGAATTTAATGTACACAAAGGAATCGACGTTTTGCCGATTCGATGAACCGTCTGTCGCACATTACATTCCGTATTAATGAAGAGGTAAAGATGCATGAAAATAATGAAGTTACTGATTTTTTGTGGAAATGAATTTTGGTTGTTTAATTATAAATTATGTAATTTAATCAATTAATTGTATATATATTTAAAAAATCAATACATTTTTACAAAAAAATATATATCACAATTAATGTTAGTATATTTGATTAATTATAAAAATAATTATAATTAAGGAGATACGATGACTTTGTTTTACCATTTTATTTAATTAGTATACGTCAGCAGTTCTACAATATACTTTTATTGCGATAATAATTTTTCATTTAAACCCGTGAATATCAAAGGGTGAAATTTACAACCGTATAAATTTTTAATTCCATTCCTTTTCATATGCGTATTTACTTTTCTTTAATCATTAAACCACTGTTTTCCAATTAATTGTATAAAAGGACTAACTGTTTACTCCGATTAAACAATTTATGTTATATTACATATTTTACAAGGATGGAAAATATTATAGAGTTGCACACGTCTAAATATTTAACTTGAATTAATTATAACATAAAGTGTGCAATAAAAATATGAAGATATACGAACGGAATATATGGAAGGAACATAATATTTTATATTTCGTACCATATATGTGTGATACATGCGCCTTTAAGCTTCTATACGTGCATTTTATGTTATCAGAGGAACATAAATGTAATATTGTCAGAATTTCGTGACAGGTGGAATGGAAACGTAACAATTTTTAAAGCATATTCATCGCAAAAATTCAATCTTCATTGTAAATGCGTTATCGGTGCAATTCAGTAAGTCCAATTCTAAGAATTTCAACGGGAATATATGTAAATATTTTTATAATGGGTTTACCTTAACTTAATCAAATTTTTTTTCGTAATCTTAATAATAATAATACGATTTTTAAAAGTCAAAAGAATCTTAAATATTTTATGTTATATATTAAAATATAAATATAATATAATTGGTGGCATTTATAAAAGTAAATAAGGGTAAGGTTTATAATATCACCTATGGGTATAATAATTACTAAAAAAGATGCTCCCCAATGGATCTAGTAACGCAAATTGGGAGAACACGAAAAGGAAAAGTGATAAATGTACATTTCGTTAATTGTATTAAACTGGAAATTTCAGACGTCGACATTTAGAGGAAACAATACAAAAACTTTATCAACCGACTGGTGTATAAGCAAGTTTCGTAATTTACTTCAGATAATGGAACGGCGTAATTAACTAAAATTTGATATTCAAATGGAAAAAGAGTATTTTCTAATATGATCCGTAAATAAGGGCACAATAGGTTACACGATATGTTCGGTAAATCACCGGAAAAGCTCTGAGAAAGTTGTAGAAGAGAATAGGTTGTGGGGCATAGTGGGTAGAGGGTGAGTGTTCCAGCAATTTACGATCCGCAGGATCCAGGATTTATCCCTCCCTGTGCGGGCGAGGGGCTACTTTAAACCCCCGGACTTAATCTTGATTATTACCGAGCTTGCCCTTATTTTTTGTGTCTGCCCTGATAAGATATGACTGTTATCATGCTGCGGAGACTATAATCTACGGGCCAGAAATATATTCTAATCTCCAGTGCGGACTGAATGGGATGCACTCTGATGTTTACTCAACATATCTCAACTATGCACAGAATCTCGAATTGCGAACTTCTATTATTGCATGCTGGGTTTGAATGGATAATTGTTAGACAACAATTGCAATAAAACTGGGTACAAATTAAAAATTTTAAACATTACGGGAAATACAATATTATTTAGTTAGTAAATTATAATGTATAAATAATAGGATTTATGTTTTACAAAGTTAAATTTATACCCAACATGTATAACGAAATATAAGCAGCAAAAATCAATAATATTAAAGTTTGATACATTACTACTAAAGTTATTAACTGTGTCCCTTAATTTTGAAAGTGCGAATTTCTGTGTGTCACGAAAATCAATCGAGTATACTCGTCAAACTCATTTAACTGGTTAATATAAATTTCCTGTAATGATTTATATTTATTTCATTATTGTAGAGTGATTATGAAGTATATATTCTGATTAAAATTATTCGATTGGAAGTAAATAATAATAGAACATAAAAAAAGAACTCCCTTTTCATCAGGTACATTCATAAATATATAAACTAAAATATCATTTTTGTTTTGTAGGTTGAATGTGTGTATGTGGCCCGAGGCCTGCTGTAGTCATAAGCCTAGATGAAAAGAGCGCGTGGATGGTAAATGTGGCGCAAAGTGGCGCATCCTCACCAACCCCATCCTCTGCCGCCACCCACAAAATGCTCTCCCCTTAGGCTCCATTCATCGGCATTCCAACGTGCCGACATTACTTATATCCATCCCATGTTATATAGGGCGAGATAGTTTAACTTGTATGATCAGGGAGATTCCAGACTGCCCGACCCAACACACCACTTCTACTAATATAATGAAAAACAGTCACATTTAACGTACGATAATGGCATTAACACATCATCCAGAATACGTCTTCTAAAATATAAATTAATCTCTTATAAAATAAAAACGCAATCTACTGTATTCTTATTATACTTATAACTTTTATAACAATAACAAAATCAGAAGAATGATGTATTAAAAGGCAAAAGGACTGTATTTATTTATTTATTTATTTCATTTCAGTTTTCTTTCCTGAATAATATATACTACGTCACATAGAAATCTGAAGACCCAGTATAAATCATTTTAGAAGAACTAGATTGAAAGGTTATTAGTGCTTTATTCGTCAGAAGAACTAAACGTAGAGGACCACGCCAAAGAACCATAGAGGTGCAGATAGTCATTTGAGACTGTTGGCTTTAAGAGATAGTTTTTCCACCACTAGGTCCATTGCAAACCAGTGGTATAAAGAGCATGGAAGACCGATTGGAAAGCAAACAGTTTACCGCTGAATTCATTCTGACCGCCGTCGTCAACTGCTGAGAATCGACGAAATCATTTCAAGTGATGTAGAAAAGATTAATGTGGGACCAGGAATTGAACGATATAGTATTTAGTGATGAATCTAGATTCTGTTTAGGGATGCATGATGGCCTGGCCAGAGTCAGAAGACGACGTGGTGAAATTCACAATTTTTTGTCGTAAGACACGTTCATCACACTGTTGAGGTTATGGTATGGGGTGCTCTAAGTCACCTCTAATCCTCGTTAGAGGCTACATGACTGCACAGCGTTACATCAAAGAAATTCTTGAACCTCATCTCCTACCCAATTTTCAGACATTGCCAAAATCAAATTTTCAGCAGAATAATGCTTACCCACAAATTGCTCAAAGAAGTTCATTGTGGACTTCTTTGAGCACGCTGAAATCAATTTGTTGACTTGGTCACCGAAATCACGAGATTTATCTCCAATTGAGCATATGTAAGATACCATAGGCCAAAGACTCCTTAATTTGCAGCATCCCCCTCAAACTTTAGAAGCTTAGAATGAGATACCACAGGAGGACGAATCTAAATACCATGAGAATGTATAGCCCACTGTAATGCATCGACATATTATTAAAGTTTTTTTTTTAGTTGGTTGAAATGGAAGAGAAATTTGTTTACTATGTTTTCCCTTACAATTGTACAAAATATTATGATAATAAAATGGATTTCTATGTTACTTAGTATATATTAAACTATTCAATTAACCAATTATTTGCATTTCTAGATAACTGTACACAATAATATACGAACTTGCATAAATACATGACGGGGAGTCTAAGTATCATTACAAAGTAGAGCTTAGAATTATTATTGCACACTAGAGGCCAACTACACAGATGCGGTCCCTGCATCATAATAAATTTAATGGTAATTAATTGAATGCTAGCGGTATTATATCATCTCTCAGTGCTAGTATTAAATTTCTAAACTTATCCATTAATAATCGCCGCGGGTGATATATTCAAACAGGTGATGAAAGTTGATACTGGACAGAATCGAAATTATTATTGAAAATTTTGTTTATTCTTGTGTTAATATAATAGATAAAATTACAAGTTTTTTTTTTTGTTAAATTATTTCTCTTTTTAATTACAATGGTATTGCATTTCTTGAGGAGCTTTCGTTTCCTAAGAGTTCCTCAATTGATGGAACAGGCAAGGATCAATGAATAAGATTTGGTTTTATAATTAATATATAATTGTAAAACCTATATATTAACATAATGTTTTATCAAGGGATATGATATATAAGATTTGGTTATACCTAAAAACATTAAAAAAATATATATTATTTCACTTATGTACGTAAGATCTGTTTTCTTTAAACATAACAAGAAAATATTCATTATTCATCTAAAACAATTGTAGGAGTATCTACAAAATAAGGCTAACTCAAAACGATCGTGTTTTCATTATAAGTTAACAAGAAAATAATTTAAAAATACGAAAACATTTCGAATATCTACAACAATGAGTCTTACTAAGACTACAAAACAATTTTTTACAACTAACTGAAGGATTTAAATACATTTGATTATAACAAAATTTCCAAAATTTAAAACCACTTTAATACAAACATCAGAAGGCATACATAAATTGTTATTAATGAAAATACATACCAAATAGATGGGATAGTTTCATATAATTACTGCACCTCTCTTCTAACGACCACCAAGCGTCCTGTACTCGGATATGAGCTTATCCCATACAAACCGAAAGCCCTTTGATCTATAATTATAATTCGTCCCGAGTTAATTATTTGGTCTTTACACATAATTCGATATGGTATAGCATTTGCGGAAGGTTTAGTTGTAAAATTAGATAAACTAATTTAAATTCGTTTGATGATGTAAATTACACAAGACAATTATAGCTTTTATTAAAACAAATATTACCAAAATTGAATAAAAATAAGTAATCATCGCAGCAGAGACAGATGCGCTGAAAAATCGTTATAAAATAAATCAATTTAAGTTCAAGACGGCGACGGAGATACAGATAGAAAGTAAATTAAGTGGTAAAAGAATTTCGGTGGCTTTGGGGGAAAATTAAATTTGCGATTACTTAAATATATTATATTTCAAGAGGGGAGAGTGTATTAACTTAATAAATTTCCCATATCTCACTTCCTCTCCGCCCTAAAGAACCCCACGTTTCGGTCGTACGATATAATTTTTTTTCTTTTTTTTTACTTTATTTATTTTTTTGAAAATTTCAACTTATCGAGTTTTACACCGTTCGTAATAATTGGGACGGGTTTCCATAAATTCTGGATGCAGCTACGAGCGAACGCGAATTGGAAATTACTTTAAATGAAGTTGCTCGGGAATTGATCTTTAGAAACAAATTTCCATGAAGCAAGTGCTAATTAAGTTACGACAATAGATGTTGATAATCTCCGTAACTTCTGCTAAATGCTCCCAGTTCTCAATTTAATATCTTTTGTATGTGCTTACCATCGCTGGTGAGATAATTTGTTTAGCAATATTTTAATTACGTTTGAGTTTCCATAGGGATAAAATGTAACAATGTAAACTTTATTGTATACACACCTAAGATAATGATACTGTCAACGTAATTATTCACAGGGTTCAGTTATTATTATTATTATTATATTTTTAATATTAAATATTCAAACATATTAGAAAAAGAATGAAACGCTAAATTTAAAAGATTGATTGTCAATTACTACCAGGTTATAAAATTGCAGCTTATTAATTATTCGTGTTATGCAATTAAATTAATATGATAACAAAAATTTAGCAATTTATCCCTTAACTAATTACTTTTCTTATTTTAATAAACTAGAACTCTATTAAAGAGATTTTAAATCAATGATAGAAAAGTTTCCGCATATGAATATAGACATGGTAAGAGTTTACTCTAAATATAATTTTAAATCAAACATATAAAACGAAATAATTTAGCATTGATTAATAAATATAAAAAATATAAAAAGTAATCCAAGAATTAATTTTTATGAATATGGATTTGACATTTAGTTCATTATTTAAAATATTAGAATTTTATTTTTTGGCATAGGAAACTAGTCCATTCTACCAGAGGTAACTATGTACAATAGAATTTTTATTAACGTGAGATTAATTCAAGTTTATTTTATATATTTTAAACGTTTTCATTCTGGACATCACTTTATTTAATAATCGTAAACAATTTTAATATCTAGACGTTACAACGCGCATTAATATTAATCCCCGCGGCATGAATTAACCACCTCAATTAACACTTTATATATATAACTGCCGTAATTAAACTCAGGAAATATTAATTGTTGTAGGTTTAAACGGTGACTATATTTAATTTCCCGTTTTCTCAATTGTGGATTGGATTAAAAAGTACTAAAACGAAATAAAATTGTTTTTTTTTTAAAGCTAATAAATTTTGTGAATCGAAGTGGTAAATAAGAGGGGGCGTCGTCGGAGGTCGTAGGTGAAGAAACCGTAGAATAGGAGATAATCTATATCGCTTACATCAAAATCGGTTTCGGTCAAAAGCTATGGATATTATGATATTGCGATCGGGTTCGATATGATTTTAGTATTAGAGGGGGCGCGCAGGAAGCTATTAGCGAAGGAGAGAAAATAACGACGTCTACAAAGGGTGGTGCACACACCCAACAGCCATTGGGATCGAGCTGTTGCGAAACACACCAACCACAATAAAACCCAAACAATATTAAGAGAGATCAAAGGTGATCCATCCTGATGCGGATCCATAGGAAATTTTTGTAAACGCGATTCTTACGTTCGCCCGTTCAATGGGAAAACTAATGCATTATTTATTTGAGAAATTAAATTATCACTTATAAATGAGAGAGACAAACATCTTTATTTATTATTTGTTACATAGTATTATTAATTATAAATGAATTTTAATATAAAATTTTTCGAACCTGAAGAATGACCTAGTTTTACGTACATTATGTAGAATATTCCGGCTGAAATGTAATAGGAATTCTAGCTAAGCTTGATTACCTGTTGTGTTATTAAATATGCGAACGTCCTTGAGTTTCCACCTCAGAAATACGCACGCAATACTGAAGGGGAAACTGTTTGCGTGCACGATAACTAAATTGCAGCGGCAATCATGAAGTGCAAAAATTTTTTTTAGCGGTTTTCTCATTGTGGTATTCTTATACCTCAACACATTTTCCCACGTTATTATTATTAGTAGGTAATACTAGTAGACTTTGGATATCCACCACGTGGTTCTTCCACCATGTTATTTGTGTATTTGTATGTGTGTAAATGAGCTTGTTATTACTTTAAAGGATCGCCCCGTCACTCTAAACGATACAGACTATATTAATTGTTTCTTTTTACATAAAGATCTGTTAGGTCATGAACCCATGCTACAAATCCAAACTTTAATAATCCGTTCATTGTAACTACAGATGCAAATAAGTTTGTATTTGTTGCAGTTTACATTTAATGATTTAAAAGTAAATTATTCAACTCCTCGCTGTCCTTTGGGCAGTTGAATACTTTCGACCTTTCGTATTTTTGCATTTGATCGTCAATTCCAAATTGTTTCTGATCATAAGCCCCTACAGTAGCTAATGTCTTTGAAAGAACCCAACTCTAAACTAACTATGTGGCATAACAAGTTATCGGAATATGATTATACTATTGTTTATAAAATGTGCACAATAAATAAAAATTACGATGCTCTATCAAAAATAATTTGAAACATTTCTTTTGAATAAATCAATTACATTTTGCAATTATTTTGTGTTTATTTATATTTTACAAATTCTAACTAACACCCTCGATTATCTTTTACTGATTGGAGGGTGGGATAGAGGCCACCCACCCACCCTACATATACATAATAACTTTAAATACTGATTGTTGATGATTTTGCTGCTTACAAAACATTGTATGTAATAGATCGTCAAGTATGAAATGGAACAAACTTATTTATATTATTTCAATCGCACACAACCTCATTTAGACGCCGTATTTTGAAATAATTTGTTTTTCGTGTGAAAGTACATTTCTTCCTCTTTCTAATGCACATTTCAGATTGAACAAAATGTAATAGTTCTTTTGTATAGGCGATTAAGTGAAAACACGGAAATCAGCGATTTTGAAGAAGTATGAGTTCCAGTGTGAAGCCACAACATGGTTGGCAGTCTCCAATATCAAAAGTGTTAGGCATTCAAGTGGCTACAATCGCGACTGTAACTCGTTGGTTTAAAAAATTTCGTTCAGGAGATTTCCGCCTACCTATTGAACCACGTGGTCGACCCAAGGCTCAGGTGGATAATGACATCCTGAAAGTCACTGTGGAAGTGTATGCCAGCGAAATTGCACATGAATTATCATTAATGTACAATGTATCAAAGCAAACAATCTTGACTCATTTGACACAAGTCGGTAAAGTGAAAACGCTGGACAAATGGACGTCGCATGAATTGACTGATGCACAGAAGGAACAAAGACTCGACGCATGTCTTTCTTTCCTTTATTGCAGCAAAGGCGAACCATTTTTAATCGAATTGTTACGTGTGATGAAAAATGGATCATGTACGATAATCGTAAGCGTTTATTGCAATGACTGGACAAAGATGAATTACCAAAACACTGCTCGAAACGAGACATTACCAGAAGAAGCTGATAGTCACTGTTTGGTAATCTAGCTCAGGTGTCATTCACCATAGCTTTATGAAACCTAGCCAATCGATCACGACGGATGTCTATTGTTATCAACTAGTCAAAATGATGAGAAATCTTGCGATTAAACAGCCAAAATTAGTTAATCCTGCTGCATGACAACGCTTGACAACATGCCGCACGAATGACTGTGTCAAAGCTACAGGAGTTATAGTTGGAAACTCTCCATCACACACCGCACTCACCCGACGTTGCCCCAACTGACTATCATTTCTTTCAAAATTTAAAAAACTTATTATCTCGAAAAAATGGCAATTCAGCATAGGCTGTCAATATGGTGCTTCAAGAGTTCATCGACTCCCGCGATCCAGACTTATGTAGCAAATGGATAAATTAGTTACCTCTAAAACGGAAAAAGAGTATCGATAATATGGATACATTATTTTATTAAAAATCAAAAGTTTTTATTGGAAAAAAAATCGAATTCAATTATGTGCACTTTTTGCTCCATTTCATACTTGACAACCTAATAATAAAAAATAAAGCATAATCCAAATTTACGTTTAAATATAAATCACATTCTACAGCTAATTTTATTTAAGCTTGATTTATTAAAGCCTTTCCGCTTATCATGAATATAATTTTTATTAATTTTCACACTCAATAATTTTACTTTGTTAATTTTTGTTTTATTCAATTTTTTTAATTAACGTTATTGGAAATCGCGAGGCAATCAGTAATTAAAATTAATATGTATATGTAGGGTGGGTGGGTGGCCTCTATCCTACCCTCCAATCAGTAAAACACCATCAAACATTATCTGAAAAATTTGTTAGAATAAATCTATTACAATTTCATTTTATGTTTGTTTACGTTTTACAACTTCTAATTAAAACCCCTGCTTATGTTTTATTAATTGGATGGTGGGATAGAGGCCACCCACCCACCCTACATATAAATGATAAATGTAATTACTAATTCTTGATGATTTTTTTGCTAAAAACCATAGAACCCCTTGTGTAATTTAAAAAAATTAATTGAAAAAATTGTTTAAATAAATCTATTACAATTTGCAATTATTTTATGTTTATTTACATTTTACAACTTTTAATCAAAACCCTCGCTTATGTTTTATTGATTGGAGGGTGGGATAGAGGCCACCCGCCCACCCTACATATACATGATATCTTTAAATACTAATCTTTGACGATTTTGCTGCAAAAGCAAAAAAAATCCTTGTATGTAATAAAGAATAAAGCATAACCCAAATTTAAGACCAAAAATATAAATGAACTTCTATAGCTTAGCTCTTATATAATTTAGATCTAAAATCTACCCACCCATCATGCATAAAATTTTAATTAATTTACCTACTAAATATTTTACCTTTTAATTTTTTTTTCTCAAAAAGTTTTGTAACTTATTTTATTCCAAACTGCAAGACTATCAGTAATTGAAATTTATTTTTATATGTAGGGTGGGTGGGTGGCCTATATCCCACCCTCCAATCAGTAAAACATCGACAAAAATTATTTGTAAAATTTGTATGAATAAATCTATAAAAAATGCAATTATTTTGTGTTTATTTATATTTTCCAACTTTTAATCAAAACCCTCGATTATGTTTTATTGATTGGAGGGTGGGATAGAGACCACCCACCCACCCTACATATACATAATAACATTAAATACTAATTGTTGATGATTTTGCTTCTTACAAAATAATAACACCTTAAATTTAATAAAAAATATAACTCCAAATTTTAGTTTAGATATAAATGACCTTCTATAGCTAATTTTATTTAGGCTTGTTTTAAAACCTTTCAACTTATCATGTATAATTTTTTTATTAATTTTCACACTCAAAAATTTTACTTTGTCAATTTGCTTTTACTCAAATTTTGTAATTAAAGTTATTGCAAACCGCGAGGCGATCAGTAATTTAAATTAAGATGTATATGTAGGGTGGGTGGGTGGCCACTATCCCACCCTCCAATCAGTAAAACATCATCAAACATTATTTGATAAATTGGTTTGAATAAATCTATTACAATTTCATTTAATGTTTGTTTACATTTTACAAATTCTAACTAAAACCCTCGATTATGTTTTAGTGATTGGACGGTGGGATAGAGGCCACCCACCCACCCTACATAATTATTAATATTACTTACTAATCGTTGATGATTTACCTGATAAAAACAATAAAACCCCTTGTGTAATAAAAAATAAAACAAAATCAAAATTTAAGTTTAAATTTAAACTAGTTTCTATAGCTAATCTTATCGAAATTAGATTTCATGTCGGTCCAACCATCATGCAACAAATTATTGCAAACTTATTATTTATTTCTTTTTTATTCGAAAAGTTTTGTTATTAATTTTATTAGAAACCGCGAGACGCTAAGGAATTAAAATTTATATGTATATGTAGAGTGGGTGGGTGGCCTCTATCCCACCCTCCAATCAGTAAAACATAAGTGAGGGTTTTAATTAAATGTTGTTAAATATTAATAAACAAAATTATTGTAATTTTTAGAAATTTATTCATACAAATTTTTCAAATAAATTTTGATGATCATCAAAAAATGTTTGAATTTTTTTTTTTAAATAAATCTATTACAATTTGCAATTATTTTATGTTTATTTACATTTTACAACTTCCAACTAAAACCCTCGATTATGTTTAATTGAATGAAGGATAGAGGCCACCCACCCACCCTGCATATACATGATAACATTAAATACTAATTGTTGATGATTTTGTTGCTTACAAAACAATAAAACGTTGAACGTAATAAAAAATATAACACCAAATTTAAGTTTAAATATAAATGACCTTCTATATATTCACTATTTGTTTTGAGTTATGTGAAGTAATAATCACTAATAAAACACGATTTGATTTCCTTTCTTCACTAATTTATTTTTACACGTTAAATGTACATTTCGAGCACCATGTGCTCATTTTCAATAACTGAATAGGTAATTTCATTTCTATAGGTAATTTTATTTAAGCTTGATTTGAAACCTTTCAACTTATCATGTATATATATTTTTTTTAATTTTCACACTTAAACATTTTACATTGTCAATTTTCTTTTATTCAAATTTTGTAATGAAAGTTATTGCAAACCGCGAGGCGATCAGTAATTAAAATTAATATGTATATGTAGGGTGGTTGGGTGGTTACTATCCCACCCTCTAATCAGTAAAACATCATTAAAAATTATTGGGAAAATTTGTTTGAAAAAATCTATTACAATTTCATTTTATGGTTATTTACATTTTACAACTTACACCTAAAACCTTCGATTATGTTTTACTGATTGGAGGGTAGGTTAGAGGCCACCCACCCACCCTACATATACATATAAACTTTAAATACTAATTGTTGATGATTTTGCTGCTTTCAAAACAATAAAACTTTGTATGTAATAAAAAATAAAGCATAATATGATTTAAGTTTAAATATACATAACTTTCTATAGCTAATCTTATTTAGATTTAAATTCTACCCACCCATCAGGCATAAAAATTTTATTAATTTATTCACTCAAAAACCTTTTGATTTTTTTTTAATTCAAAATGTTTTGTAATTAGTTTTACTGCAAACCGCAAGATGATCAGTAATTGAAATTTATATGTATATGTAGGGTGGGTGGGTGGCGTCTATCCCATCTTCTAATCAGTAAAACATCATCAAAATTTATTTAAAAATTTATATAAGTATATCTCTAAAAATTGCAATTATTTTGTGTTTATTTATATTTTACAACTTTTAATCAAATCCCTCGATTATGTTTTATTGATTGGAGGGTGGGATAGAGGCCACCCACCCACCCTTCATATACATGATAACTTTAATTACTAATTGTTGATGATTTTTCTGCTTTCAAAACAATAAAATTTTGTATGTAATAAAAAATAAAACATAATCCAAATTTAAGTTTTATAAATGACTTTATACAGCTAATATTATTTAAGCTTGATATAAAAACTTTCCACTTATCATGTTGTCCCCCCTTACTGGTCAACAGCTTAGGGTGGATGAACTAGAGAAGGCAAAGGCAGTCTTTTGTCCTGAGAAATCAATCATCAGGTAGTGAACGTCATAAGGATGCAGAAGGTAATTGTAAAACCACTGCATTAGTGATATTTCTTGCATTATCCTCATGACTAAATATATTATCAGATTAAGATTTCTGATTGAATTTCTGGGGAGAACAGTTGTGAGGAATGCAATCGACACGAAACACCCTGTTACAATATTTGATGAGAATTGAAACAACGCATGTACAACCTAAAGAAAAGCCACAACATAATCTTGGAAATGAATAGACTAAACATCAAAATAATGGAATCCAGTGAAGCTCGCTGTATAAACTAAGGACAGAGTAGACTTCGAGACAAAATTATCTACTACACAAGAAGTAATAACATTCAATATCATCATTGAGTTGCTGTTATACTTGATAAAATACTTCGAAGATCTGTGAAGAACTTCGTACCCGTATCTCCCCTGAGTGAAACACTCAACAAAATTAAAGTGTACGCTCCAAATAGCGTATAAAAACGATGAATAAGTGGAATCCTTCTACAAAGACATTGATGAGGTCATGAAATTGACTAAGAACAAAGATATCACTTTAGTTCTGCAGGATATAAATGCAAAAAATGGTCAAGGTTCTTATGATAAGTGGAGCGGGACGTACGAACTGAGCGATCGAAATGAACGAGAATATCGTCTCCTCTAATTCTGTAAAGAAAAATCCATATTAATAACTAATACATTTTTAAAATTACCAAAACGTCGCCTGTACATATGGAAATCCCCACGAGAATATGAAGAATGTATAGTCAGGGATCGAATCGATTATATTCTCGTCAATCAGAGGTACAGAAATGCAGTGAAATGTGACAAAACATACCCAGGAGCAGATGTAATCTTCTCGTGGTCAAGAAGCTGAAAGTCTCGTCAAACCTAAAATAACTTTTAATACTAGCCTACTAAAAAATAATAACGTGAAAGCAAAGCTGCACCAGGAGATAAATAAAAACCTAAATAAATGAACTCAGAATCAATCTGAAGATATGTGGCAAAATTTAAAATCAGCCATCATAGAACCTAGTAAGAAACATCTGAAACCTGAGAAAAGAACAAACCGGAAAGATTGGATGACCGAGGAAATATTAAGGCTTATGGAAGAAAGTAGAAACATTAAACATTCAGACAAACAGAAGTATAAAGAAGTACAGAAGAATATAATATAAATGTCGACACGCTAAAGAAGAGTGGCTGAAAGAGGAATGTACTGAGGTTGAAAATCTGAAGAAACTGCACGATTCATAATGTGCATAAGAAAATAAAAGAGTTCACTGGAGTTGGTCGGAAACAAAGAGCATACATCGTTATAAATGAGGAAGGAAACATTGTGTTAATATCAGATTCCTTTTCAATAATCAAAGAGAAGACGATAACAATAAAACTGGACCATCTATTTTAAAAGAAGAAGTAAAAACAGCAGTAAAATCAGCCAAAGATAAAAAGCTCCACCTGTAGATGCATTTAAGTAGATTGAAGAGCAATATTTCGATGTTATAACTTCTTGTATGGTGTAGAAGTTTGGACCCTTAAAGTGTATTACGAGAGGAAATTAGAAGCCTTTGAGATGTAGACCTACCGTAGGATGTTGAGAGTATCATGGATTGAATATGCGACCAACGTGGAGGTTCTGAGAAGAATGAAGAAAGACAGAGAGATCCTACAGGAAGTGAAAATAAGAAATTGCAATATCTCGACCATATCATAAGAGGTCCGAAATATGAAATCCAAGGAAGAATCGTGAAAAAGAGATCTCTCGGTGCGAGAAGAATGTCCTGGCTTAAAAATCTGCGAAACTGCTTTAATATTACGTCATCTGAACTATTTAGAGCTGCAGTTTTCAAAATCAAAATAGTATTGATGATAGCCAATCTCCGGAATGGAAACATGACGAAGACTTATCATGTTTATAATTTTTATTAATTTTAACACTCAAAAATTTTACTTTGTCAATTATCTTTTATTCAAATTATGTAATTAAAGAATTTTTTCTCAGCACATTGTGTTTGTGCTGATTTCCATATGAATTCTAGTAAAGCAAGCAATTTTAGATTGACATTTGTACAAATAGAGAAATAAAAGCGCAAAATCCTAAACTCGTTATGTTATGTTTCTTAAAAAAATAAAAATCGCCAGGTTATATATTTAATTACTAAAAATAAATATTTCAATAAACCAACTCACAGGGATTAATTCCGAACTTTAGACATATATATTTATATGTATATATTTTTGCAACTAATTTTGTTGTAAAAGAATTAGGACAAAATAGTAATTATTTAAGGAGGCGAGGGATTATAATGGTCCTAAAAAGTTATGTGAACGGTTAAGTTAAATGTTGTAGAAAAAAACGAAGTTGTATCGCGTGCGTTTTTTCTCATGAAAAGTTTATTTAGCCGAGTTTCATAGAAAAATATGTTTGTTGCATGTCTCAAAAATTAAGATTTATGGCCCGCGGTATTGCTTAATATATATATAACGGTCAGAGAGCTTGGCGTATTAAAACTTACATTATATATATATATATATATATATATATATATATATATATATATATATATATATATATATATATATACTCCAACGGAAAACTAAAAACAGATGGATGCAGTGTATACTTTGCTGTACGTTGGTCAAAGCACTTGAAAGAATCAATAAGTTATTTTGTTTTATGTTGTGTGTAGTATATATGGTTAGTGTGTATCCATAGAAAATAAATACGATTTGAGTTTTAACAGATAAGTAAATTCGACCTCAAAGTTGTTGTTATGATTATGATATCTTAGAACTAACGTCACTTATAATTTAAGAATACCAGATTAGTGTTAAATATTTAAAAAATTATCAATTATTAAACTTTAGAACGTGCTGACAAAAGTATTGATTTCTCTACAATGAATTCACTTATTTATTTTATTCTATACAATGTGAATATGACCTAGTTTGCTGAATTAAATTCTCGAAAGATGTTTATATGGTTAATTAATCTCTTGGTGTTGTTTCGCAAATTTATAGGTTACGTGAGAGTTTAATTCATCGTAAGTGCCACTATAGCAGATCTCATAATAATGTACAAAAGAAAGCTGATTAAATTTACCAAAATTGTGAAAAGAGCAAGAGTTTAATTAACCTCTAATTGGGCAAGTCATTTTGATCATTTTAAGGCATACAATTGAGATAAGCGTAATATAAATAATTAATTAAATTATGCTTACGTGAAATAAATTATTTATACCGTTAGTGCACCGCATAGACAACGGCGAGCTACAAAAATTGAGAAGAATTATGTGTTAAATAAAGTAAAGGCGCTAAAAGCCACTAGATTAAGCCCTAAAAATTTTATTCCCTAGTCCACGATTACTTAGGAGTAAGATTCTCGGGAGTTAAAGAGGTTTTTATGTGATTGTCCATCAAATAAAGTTTGCACGTCAATCAATCTCTTAACCGACGAGACGCGAAGTTCTTTCTCTGTTAAACGGGGAAAGGACAAAAGACCAAGATCCTGACAGAAGCAATCTAAAAATATAGCGATATCATTCTTTAAAAACGTTTGAGCGTCTGTAATATTTCTTGTATGAAAAATGGAATTTTTCTTTAAATGTAATATATGGAACTGTCAGATCTCGGACTCAAAAAGAATGCGATTAGCTTATGAAAAAAAATCAGGATTCGCTTAAGGAAAAACCTCTACTTAAACCCGCCCCCCGTTCGCCGGAATGTATTTATATAAGAGATTTTATCTGAACACCACCTTATGCGCATACCTACCCGTTCTGTATTTAAAAAAGCGTAAGCATTGAAACATTTAATAAATAACATATCTTAAATCTAATAAAATAACAAACAGCTGTCGTTTCCCAGCGTATTTCGTATTCCAATGTGTGTATATATAAGAAGAGAATAACATTTTCTTCTATAGTAGAAATAGTAAGTTTTATTTAGTTTTAAAATATCATCGTAAATAAAGATATTGTTTTGATTTCACGTCTTTGATAGAAAATATTATATGTAATAATGAAACAATATCATAAGACTTTTTTCTTTAGAATTTTGTATAACTATATATTTATATTATTTACTTTACAGGATCTATTACAAAAAATATTTAAAAAAATGTAAAAATACATACATAAACACTGAATCACTTCAAAATTTGGAACATAGATCCTGAAGGCGGAGTTCACGATTTCATGTGTTCTTCCACTCGACCCAATATATTTCTCAGCTGGTGACTATGCTCATCAGGCAAGTGTGGCCATTGAGGCAATATTTAGAATGAGCTTCTTAATTATATAATCCTCAACCATTATACACAAGTAAACTACTATAAATTACACCCCCTCATTGATTATACTTACATAAAAAGTAGATTTGATTGAAATTATATAAAAGTAATAATTTGGTAAATTTTTTTTCATTTCTTAAATGACTTTCTCATTTATTACTTGGTGAAATATTTTAAACTATTACTGATAAAGGTTAAAACCGATTATTATGTATAAACTTGTCGATTTCTTCTGTAACTCTCTTTTGATGATGCCTTTAAAAGAGAAACTGGTCGAGTAATAATAGAAAAATTGTGAAAAACAAACCAAGTGTAATTTTATTCATTGTCAGAAATTGGTTGATTGATAAATAATTTCTAAGTGGTTTATTTAAATTGTTTTAAAAGTTAAACTTATATATATACATATATATGTATATAAATATATATTCTACGAGAATCTAGATACATAAAACGTAATACTAAGGACGGGATTTACATAAAATCCCTAACTGAAATTGAAAACGCCGGTTTACCCCTACATCTCGACCATGTCTTGAACACGACCAACATTTTTTACAGTGATTTATGTGGGGGTTTTAAATAATTCCTCCTCTATCCGGAAACAATTATATTGCAAAATGCGGTTAATAGTGTTTGCCATTCAAAAAGCGGAATAAATATTAATGAATTAGCCTTTATTATATTATATATATATACGTATATCGTATAACTTATATTTATGACGTCATTTATTAAATTGATTTTCTGCTCACACAACCGGGCCGAACATTGTTAATTTTTTAGAGTGCCTAATGCAATAAACAAGAGAAAGGAAACAGTATTTCCTTCTATTGAATTTATATGTCACTAGTACTAGAAGGCACTAAAAGCACGAAGAACTAAAATAATTGTGTTTCCGGAACGGTTGTTTGACAAAATATCGGCGCTTTTAAAATATCGTATTACGCATAATAAAATAATTTACGTAGCGTATTTTCTTTAATAAGTACTGTCATTCATTAACAATATACTATGAAGTGAACGCCCCCAAAATTCAAATACTCCTTTGAGTAGAATTCGTTATAATTGCAACAAATAAATTATAAAATAAATCCACACAGTCATAGTTGTTTACCACCCTATTTCTTACACCCTGATATTTTATAATAATAAATATATTACTTTCAAGAATGATTCTTATCGTTCTACAAACCCGAACTAATTATTTGTAGATAATATTATTATTGATAAGATTTAGTACAGACTTAATTTAAGCATTTTACTAATTGACATTATATATTTGAATTAATCTTTGAATCAGTTATTATTGTTGTTATAAAGCAATCGATACAATTGTGTAGTTAGGAACGAAAACCCTGAATGCTTCTTGTTGAAAGAGTCGACTGTACGACACGAATCCGATATTCATAAATGCAGATCGTTCCTTGGCGTGATTAAAATGCTTCACTTCACCAGGGTAATAACTTTCGACGTAAGTCTATTAGTATTTATATTTTTCAGTAAGGCTCTGACGTAACTGTTGCAGTTAGATCGAATCAATAACTAGAATGTGTATGCACCAATTTCACTCTTCAAGGAAATGCACGTTAATGTTCTAATTAAAGACGTAAATGGTTATTGCATGCATCACGCACAAATCAATTCTATCGAATAATCAATAGGTGCCAAAGCGTAAATGGTTTAGTAAAAGTGTAACATATATCTATAGAATATAAAATGAACCTGTGAATAATAAAAATGGTATCAAAATAAGGCACATTAATAACTAAAGGATGTTTATACACTTTATTAAGATACATTAAGAAATTTAAAAATATTCAATTCATCTTTTCTAATGGTTTCTTTAATAATTTATTTACAAAAGTTTTGAAGACTTTTAAAGGATGATAAATCAAAAGATAGTTAATTACGCGTTGTATACGACCATTCTTTTGCCTGAAGTTTTCCGTAAATTAAGAGAAACCAACACAAAACGATGAATGCGAGCTCATACACATGCAACCAACGAGTATTTGAATCGAATTTATGGGTCATCCGCCTTTTAGCCTCTACTTAGCATCCAAAGATTTTTTCTTGTTGTCAGTAATTAAAGATAAACGATTTTCACTTTCCAAAGAAGAAGATGAGGCTTTCAAAACGCATTTTTTTAGATGTTGTTGATGTTGAAGGCTTCTACTTCGTTATACATGTTGAATAGAAATGAAACACACTAATAACTTTGAGTGTGTAACACGAAATTTATTTCTGTGACTTAAGTTTTTAACTTAAGTCACAGAAATAAATTTCGTGTTATACAAACAAAGTTATTAGTGTGTTTCATTTCTATTTGCATTTTTTAGAGCTACCATCTTATTATCCTGGTGGTCTCACTTCAAGAATGCATAAATATTATCTCAAAAAAAGGGCACTAACAAAGATTCCTAATTTTGGCGAAGAAAAACACTTGTAATATATTATTATTTTTCAATTTCCTAACACGTGCTTCAGTCATACATAACAAATGTTTTTCTTCGTCAAAATTACACATCTGTTTCCATCAAGAGGATAGCTCAACAACATACAAAAGTCAACAAGATATTCATAATTATATTACTAGGATTAAGTTTAATATTACAAGTCTACCATTAGAGTTGGGAAGATGAAGAAATTGTAATAATTATTATTTTATAGCTGCTAGGTCCTATAAAAGCACATCCTGATCATATCTTTGCTAAACGTGTATAATATTCAAAAAGCATTCCATTCGTTCAACGAATATCTACAAAACAATATTAATTACATGCTAGAATAAGTCTTATGTTTAAAGTTTATAAGAAATGCTCTATGTATCTATAATATATACAGCTAAAGGTATTTTTGTTTGAATGCTAAATATTAGAACATAAGAGAGGCACGTGCGGGAAGGCTTGTCCGGAAAATGTTGCAGTTATGCAAAATTGACAACCGGATGCTGAATATTAACTTGCAAGTGTCGCAACAGTCGCATCTATATTTCTGGAGGGGCTCGGAAGAAAATGTTATTTATTTCATCTGCTTCGCGTGTTTCGAATATTCGCCTCACTTTTTTTTTATAAAATGGTTAATGTCCAAATAACGCTCTGAATATTGATATGCCTCACCTGTCGATAAACGTGAATGCAAATTTTTGTAAGTGTACATCGTACGCGTTATGCATCATTTATGACGAACAGAAGGCCTCGCGAGTAACGTTTGCCAAATATGAAATGATAGGAATGATTAAATTTCAATAATACGTTTTAAATATTAAATAAATCATTAAATATTAAAAATGTATTCTCTTAAAAGTAATAGTTAGACAAAAATATATAAACATAATTTGGTGTAAATTTATACACAATTTTCACTTTTTTTGTATAACAGGTATTTATTTATTTTGGTAACAAATGGTTTCAATACATTAACGTACCATTTTCAAACCGTAAGTAAATTTATACAAAGATATAGAAAAGTTAATAATTATTTAAAAAATCTCACTAAATATTAAAGAATAAATTACATTCTTTAGATGAAACAAATTATTAAAAAACAAGGAGAAACTACTTGTTTAGTTGTGGAAGTAAAACACTTAAATTTTCAAAACACTTTATTATTGCTTTTTTGAAAACGCAACAATTGTTTTGCCACACTGTGACTTCTTCAGGCGAAGAAATGGTTTTCAAAAAAGCAATAATAAAGTGTTTTGACAATTTAAGTGTTTTACTTCCACAACTAAACAAGTGAATATGAATTTTCAACATATAACAGCCTCATCAGTTAATATAAGGAGAAACTACCCAGCATTAAAAAATATTTATGTTAATTCTATTTGTTGAATTTGGTTCTCGTTTATCACGTGGTGAACATTTTTTTTTAATATTAGGGGTTGTTTACAATGAGGCACTTGATTGGTTTCACAATTTTTTACAATTTATTACCTTATATGTTAATTATATTTTATTTAAATTATTATACTAAAAACTAAGTTTTAGGTTGAGTAAATTCTATAATGATTAACTTAATAAAGTTCTGTGTTTCAAATGTAGGATCAAATTCTGTGAATGAATCTGTGTTTCATTTGTTTGAAGGAATTTTATTGAGCTCATCATCATACTAAAAAGGTTATTAATATTTTCATTAACTATAGGCATAAATTTATTAATAATAATAATATTTCCAACCATACAATAGCTTAAATGAATCGTTGTTGAAACGAGCATAGAAATTACGCTATCGTAAAAAAGTGTAGATATTATGCACAATGATGGCAATAAAAATGTAATAAAAGTTGATACAAACATTTCTATAAAATAGTATCTGCATGCATATGATGCTGTACATGCCAGGGTATTGTTGGATGTGTTATTTAGTTTATTTTTATATAGCTTTAGGGTCTGAATTACACTCGTGAACACCATGCTGAAGGACTCTAATGTTCTGAAAATTATCACCTCGAACGAGTCAACTAATTAATGCAATAGAATTATAACCATTTCCATAGTAATAGTAGGTAGTTATTATTCCGCAATTATTAAATTTTAAACAGGTACTGACAGCATCCTTATCGTATAATTCGTATAATTCAAATTCATCCTCGTTTTAAACTCCCTTGGAACCCTAATGATAATCTCGGTACAAAATGCAAAATAATCTGCCCCATTAGATTCTATTTTAATAATTAGAAAAAACACGAAAATATTTCGTAAAATCTACAACAATAATTAGTTAATTTTCTACAACGTAAAGGACTTATATATTCTATTTTAAAATTTTCATTGCGCTAATAATATATTATAGATCCGTCGTTATACATACTTTTTTTAGTACGTGTGAAATTGGCAGCAATGTCACTGCCAGATATGTTGTAAGTGGCGAAGAAAATCGCAGTATACTGAATCTAAATCGAAAATTTAAATAGAAATAGGTGGGTTAGTCCTCTTGAATTTATTCCACTCGCCGTTGAAAAATATCCGCGTGGGTCCTTTTATTTGATTTATGTATGGAATATTGTCGATTTCGCTTCGTCCTGCTTGACCTCACATTTGCCCAACTAATTATTCTACTATAATATAAATCGAATTACATATTATTATTATGCGTATAAATAAATATTATCAAGTGAATAATTTTATGATAAAATGTACATAATTTTTATGATTGTAATTAATTATTTAAAAAAATTATAATTAATATAATAAAATAGATTCCATATTGCATATGATGTTATGTTATAAGTACAAATATGTTGCAACTATATATAATACAGGCAACATAATGTGTAAGTAATCATATCTAATAGATATACGATGATTTAAATTCTCACTGAAACATATTTATGGTAATTTTTAATAGACTTTTAAAATTGGCAACTTATCTATTATCTTATTTTTATTGCATGTTTCGAAATCATAGACCTTTGGGGTGACGTTATTTTAGCTATGAGATGAAGTAATAAACACATACTTATAGTTGCAATAAGCCTAACGAAGGGCGTCGTTTTGGGTGATAATAGCATTCATGATTCTCGTGTCCTAAGTTCTTTAAATACAGATCTTGAAGATTTTTAAGAGTGGCTAGAGTATCTAGCTATTCTTCTTCACGTTTTCGCCACCCTCTGGGCTAAAAATCTTTCAGAAGATTAAAGCAGGTGCTTCTATAAGAACAAGGCTTACACTAAGACATCCAAGAAGTAGCAGAATTATTTAGCAAAGGAATTTTAAGATCATCAAGAACTTCAATGTTGTTTGTATTATCGTAAACATCCAGATGACATTGTTTATTAATTTATTAATCTATTGATTTAAGCTTTATCGGACATGCTTATCAAAATGATTTAAATGTACAATTTTACATTTTATATTATAACAAGTCAATTATCTTTAATTCGTCTAACCTGAGCGTAAACTATAATTATGCAGTTGTAAACCCTGTCCTAGTTAGTATGGTGTTGCATAATGTGTAACCTTAAACGGGCGGCAGGTACACAAAGGGTGACATTTATTTTTACTGCAGCTTACGGAATAAATCGGCAGAGCGAAATGCGTTATTAGCGACGAACAATGGCAGCCAAATGATCCAATTTCGATAAAACTGAGCGTTAACTAAAACGTATATATCGGCCGACCTATGCTGAACAGCCACCATCTTTATAAAGTCAAATGGCACCTCTGGGACAGATAAATAGTAAATAGAGGTATACGCTAGCTAGCCAGTAGCGCACATCCACCAATAGCCACCATAAATATCAGGACTTAGGTTAAGCTGCAACTTGACCGGCTTTTCTCGCCGACTCTAGATTCTTATCGTCAGTATCTCCACTCATACATACCGAAAAATTGAAATGTTTGCGTATTATTTCAAATAAAATTCGCACAATACAATAACACCGAGTCTGCATTTCTTCTCACTCTAACCGGCAGTAAAATTCTTGTCCTTCAAAGATAAATTCTCCGCGTTATTTATTCCAGAACATATTTATATTTCAGCAGCTCTTTTTTACTGTTCAATCGATACCCGGATGTTGAGAAAATTTGCGACACAAGTTCAATTTAATCAATTATTCGGGACGTTCATATAATTTTCACGCTAGATTCACAGTCATACACCTTTCTGGACCGAAAAGCCACTACCAAATGTTTTCTTTTATTGTTCAATCGTTCATATTTGATCAGATTGAAATTTTAAAAATATATATGTTTATACAGATGGAATTTGAGTAATAAGTATTAGGAAATTAATATATATATATCTAATTTAAATAAAATTTGCAAAGAAATTCATTAAAATAAAAATTGACTTTAATAGTATATGATACATCACAAACACTCTTCATCAATTCATTAGATCGCATCATCCGGACAGTTAAATTCAACTAGCTTCAATTCTTATATGTTTTTTTAATTGCTTTTGAGGCAAGGCAGAAAGACCTACAGTCGATTGAACAGACAGTGACAGACTAATACTAATCATACTATTTATATGTTATTTTTGTAAATATGTGTTACTGTAATAAAGATAACAGACTAACACCAATCATACTGTGTGTGTATATAGTAAATGATTTAAAAAATGATATTTATCAATTTTATAAACTCTGATATAATTATATATTAAATTTATTTATAAATTTTAATTAACAAATAATATAGCGTATACAAACAAGTTATTTATATTTATTTTAATTAATTGAATAATATATTAAATAATCAAATTTTTTTTTTTTAGTAATATTCTACCAGTTACTTAAATAATAATTTGTTGTACAGCTATATTGCGACTTTTACATGGAAATGGCGCCCGGTTATGAATTTATAATCCAATACCGACGAACACAAAACTCCAATAAAGCGAATTAATAATTCACAGGGCAGAACTAACATCATTACGAGATAATATCGATGTAATCCCATCCCTATCCTATCCAATAAAGTATAAGTTATAGCGCAGTATATAACGGCCACTCCAGATATAATTATGACCCGATAATTCAATTCAAGTGTCTGGATAAATACCTGTATAATAAACTAATTATGTAATTCAATTATTCCCCGTTGCAATCTATTTAATCATGACTTTGACATATCTATATATAGAATCCATTACTGCCTTCTTTATCTACCGCTTTTAAGTTCTCAGTTTGCTCTTTGGAAATAGTTACTTATCTCACTATTATAGCTCAAATGATTATTTTCCTTCGGAGTGAAATATTCTAGCGACCTGCGTTAAAATTTCCACCTATATAAGTCCAATGATGTTATTTCCTTATAATGCACCAGGAGTAATAGACGTAATAAATCTCGGAAAAATAAAATATCTTACGGCCATAAGGAACTGCCAGCTTCTATTATTAAGGCAGTTGCCAGTATACTCCAAATGTCCTTGGAAATTGGATTGTTTCCGTAGGATGAAAATTTCGCAGTTATTACAAAAACGGAGCCCATTAATCATAAACTCAACATAACACAATTTATATTTTAATGTTTCATTACGTCCGGTAATTGAGCCTAATCATTTGACGTAAAGAGGAGAGACTTACGAAAATTTTTAAATAAATCATTAATGTAAAACAGTCTAGACACGTATTTTTAATAAGAGGATTTGAATTAATAACTCGTCCGTGTGACTTAATGAAAGTTTCTAATTTTATATAAACAATATAATCTGCAATGCAGTGGTGTAATATTATATTGAATTAATAATTCTGTTCGGGTCGAGATAGTTCTGAATTATAAATAGATTGTGCAAATTTAATAATATTGTTGTTGTGTTGGAAATGGATTTATTGTAATGAACAAGATATATTTAATTTAATATTAACTTAACTTAATTTGCAATTTTATATTTTGAATATATTAATTTAAAAAGTAGTTAATTTTTTAATTAACATTAATATATTCTAGTGCAAAAAATTGTGGCACATAAGAGAAAATTAATTGGTAAATACATAAGTTAACGAGTGCAATCGACGTATATTGTTTACATAATATGACACCCATTTTTAAAATGGTTTATTTTTTCAAACTACTAATCGAGAAGCAAGGATGATCACTTATCTGTAGGTCTTGTGAAAGATCATTAAGAAGCAGTGAACTCCGCTTGTGATTCCTGCAGCCAAAATATTAGTATTGTTTTATGTATATATTAACCTAAATATATTAGCAGGAATAACGAAGCTAATAAAGAGTAAATAATATCTAAGTAATGCATCGTTTTTAGTAGTTATATATTTGTTAAATTTTATTCTCGTTTATCATTGTAAACATTTGATTATATATTATTCGCGTACATTATTAAACATACACAGTTATAGTATAGTATTGTTATGTCAGGCATTCATAAATATCTTATTGTAAATGTTTAATATGTTAATTTAATTGCTATAATATCGAATAATATTAACGACTCTGTTTGCACATCAATAAATTTAAATAATCGTTATAACCATAAGGGGGGGATTTAAGGTGGTTTAGTTAAACAATCTGAAACACTATTCGAGTAACCTGGCGTTTACATGTTCTTGAATTGACAGGTTTCTGACCCTTCCTAAACAAAGGATGCATATTGTATGGATGTTGGGATATAAAGGGCAATTGGGCTTGGACGGGGTGGGTCGGTTTTGTACATGCATTAGACGTCGGGGTTGAATTTTAGCGCAGTGAAAATAAATGTTTGTATCGAGGTTGACCCCACGAACGCCCAACGGCACCCGGAGGTACCCCTGAATTCAAAAAGAACGCAAAATATACCCACATATATCAATGGGTCATAATCATATATTATACATCTATTGTATGTCAGACACAGGGGTGAATATATAAATTATAAATATATACATGTTCCATTCCGTTCTTTTTTTTCCCTCCCGTCGTGTATTTCTCTTTTCCCAACTTTTGCAAATATAAGAAACGTCGGGAATTCGTAATGGGCAAAAGTTTGTCGACACAATTTGCCTTCATTCATTTAACGCGTATGTCGAAATACTTAAATAACATTTTCCAGTATATAATGTATGGACTTGATGGTTGTATTTATCTTTTGAGAAATGTGAAATATAGGTGATGTTATCTTGATTAGTCACCAAACACTATTTGTACAAGTCTTCGTCTCGTGTCCTTCCTTCGCACCCGGAATTTACTTTTTAATTAAACTCTCTAAAATGGCAATTTAACTTTTAATGTGCCCAGAAATGGAGAACAAAAATATATCCTATGATAATGGTATTTAGTTAATATTATCATCATTAATTATAATTTAATTAAAATTCATCTATTTTATAAACATTCTCTGATTTGAAATGAATACTTCCTTACTTCTTGATGGATTTTATTTGATTCTCTGAATTGTGAACAATTTAATTTTTAATTGAAATAAAACAATACAGTTTGGAAGGTTTTACATTTATTGTTGAACACTGCAACATGTTTCGCCAATACTGATAATAATAATACCTCTTTCAACTGTGTTGTTTTATTTCAATGTATTATGGTATTTCATCATGTATCGGCCTCGTCATTTTAATATTTTAATTTTTCATTTAGAGCTTCCTTTACTTTCTAATAAAAACTTTATATAGGACATTTGTCTTTGTATATAGTATTTTAATAAATACATGCGAAGAAATGGAAACTTGAAAATAATGAAGAAGGAGATACGATTAATTTGATTTACCACTTTATTCTAAATTACACGTGACTATAGTTATACCACAAAGTAACCGCCTCCACAATTAAACATTTAAGAAACTCGCAAACTATAAATAGTATCACTTAATTAAAAACACAGTTATATTCCTTTCTTCACTTTTTAAAAAGTGTGTTTTTAATTAAGTGATATTTAACCTTCATATACTCAAGTAACTACATTAAGTTTATAAATAGTATTATATTTCTTCACCTGAAGAAGCCACAGTGTATCGAAACAATTGTAGTGAGTAAAATAAAAAGTTGAAAATCATCAATAGTTTACTATTATTATTATATTAAGTATAAATAGTAAATCCATCCCCCTTATTATGAGCATAAAAAAGATTTATAATATATAATTTAGGAAACAAAAAATACCAATTTTATTCTAATTTAATGTAGACAAATAATATTTCTTATAACATAAATAACTTTATTTTAAAAACAATTTACTTATGTCTAGGATTATTTATAAATTATTTTAAAAAACGGCGTATTTTATTTCGCTAAAGGATTATGCAGTTTCATTTCACATTAAACTTAATAATCTGATCACATTAAATACTGCGCTATCTGTAATTACGAACATAGCTTATTATTCTGTTATTTAAGATAAAACGAAACATGTTTTATATGCATACCTAAAATTTAGTTTTTCCAGAGTAGAGAGAGTACTTTTCCTATACAGAATATAAATAACTTTCATATCTAATTTAGATTTACAGTCTGTCCACCCATCATGCATTAAAATTTTACTGATTTAATCACTCAAAGATTTGACCTTTTAAATTTCTTTTTTATTCATAAGTTTTGTGACTAATTTTATTGGTAATCACGATACGATAAGGAATTAAAGTTTATGTGTATTTAAAGTTATGATGTTAATGTAGGGTGGGTGGGTGGCCCCTATCCCACCCTTCAGTCAGTAAAACATCATCAAAAATTATTTGAAAAATTTGTTTGAATCAATCTATAAAATTTTGTAATAATTTTATGTCTCTATATGTTTTACAACTTTTAATTAAAACCCTTGCTTATGTTTTACTGATTGGAGGGTGCGATAGGGGCCACCCACCCGCCCTACATATACATCATAACTTTAAATACTAATTATTGATGATTTTTTTGCTTAGAGACAAATGAAATCTTGTATGTAAAAAAAAGTATAACTCCAAATTTAGATTTAAATATAATTGACCTTCTATTTTGTGTTTATTTATATCTTGCAAATTTTAATTAAAACCCTCGCTTATGTTTTACTGATTGGAGGGTGAAATAGAGGCCACCCACCCACCCTACATATACATGATAAATTTAAATACGAATAGTTGATGATTTTGCTGCTTACAGAACAATAAAACCCTGTATATAATATAAATAAAACATAATCAAAATTTAAGTTTAATTATAAATGCGTTTCTATAGCTAATCTTATATAATTTAGATTTAAAGTCTGCCCACCCATCAATGATCAAATGTTTACTGAATCATTCACTCATTTTTTTTTAATATTATTTTTTATTCAATTAGTTTTTTATTTGATTATATACCAATCGGCGAGGCGATCAGTAATTTAAATTTATATGTATATGTAGGGTGGGTGGGTGGCCACTATCCCACCTTCCAACCAGTAAAACATAAGCGAGGGTTTTAATTAAAAGTTTTGAAATATAAATAAACACAAAATAATTGCAGTTTTTAGAGATTTATTCACACAAATATTTCAAATAATTTTTGATGATGTGTTACTGATTAGATAAGGATAGAGGCCACCCACCCACCCTACATATACATATAAATTTCAATTACTCATCGTCTCGCGGTTTGGAGTAAAATTAATTACAAAACTTTTTGAGTAAAAATAAATTCAAAAGGAAATCCTCGCCTATGTTTTATTGGTAAATGGTGGGATAGAGGCCACCCACCCACCCTACATATACATAATAACTTTAAATACGAATAGTTGATGATTTTGTTGCTTACAAAACAATAAAACCCTGTATGTAATAAAACTAAAACTAAATTAAAACTTAAGTTTAATTATAAATGAGGTTTTATAGCTAATTTTATATAATTAAGATTTAAAGTCTGCCCACCCATGATTCATCACATTTTTACTAAATCATACACGCAAATTTTTTACTTTTTTAATATTATTTTTTAATCAAACAGTTTTGTAATTAATTTTATTTTAATCCGCGAGACGATCAGTAATTGCAATTTAAATGTATATGTAGGGTGGGTGGGTGGCCACTATCACACCCTCCAATCAGTAAAACATAAGCGAGGGTTTTAATTAAAAGATGTAAAATGTAAACAAAAACAAAATTATTGCAGGTTTTAGAGATTTATTCACACAAATAATTCAAATAATTTTTGATGATGTATTACTGATTAGAGGGTGGGATAGAGGCCACCCACCCACCCTACATATACATATAAATTTCAATTACTGATCGTCTCGCGGTTTGGAGTAAAATTAATTACAAAACTTTTTGAGTAAAAATAAATTCAAACGGTAAAATTTCTGAGTGAAAAAATTAATAAATTTTTTATGCATGATGGGTGGGCAGACATTAAATTTAAATTAGATAAGATGAGCTATAGAAGGCCATTTATATGATAACTTTAATTATCAATTGTTAATGGATTCTACAACTTTTTACTTTCCCTATATAGAATATATATATTTTTTTTGAACTGACACCATTGCAACAACTTCTGGAAAAAAAATGTTTCTTTGTGGGTGTCTGTCGGTCTGTCTGTTGGTGGGTCTTAAAAACGAATTATCTCTTTGATTATCATTATATTCATCATTTAAGTTTACTTAAGGCCATCTTACAATCATCTTAGTTCGTGTAAGATCATTTAAGATTATTTGAGATTATCTAAGACTCATTCAAGACCATTTAGGTTTATCCAACAATTATTTAACGATATTTAACGGTCTTCAACTTTAATATCACTTAAGGTCATCTAACGACTATCTTATATTATGTAAGGTCATTTGATATGAACCCAGAGCTATTATGTGCACTATTTTTAGTTTGGTAATCACTGACAGAAGCACAAATAATATCAAGTCGATCAAATGGTTTCGCTTATTTTTACTACAGACTGCACAGGATTCATTTTATTATTTCAGGTTGATTAGCCTAGCAATGGTCATAAATATTGATGTTAGTTGTCTGACAACGTTATAGAAGAATATATACGGGGTGACTGACGAAAAACCTTTGGTGCTGTATCTCGCTTATTTTTGATCCGATTTGAATAAATAAAACATCAAATTAAATGATTTTTAAAAGACTTTAATATGAACTGTACTGATATTTTTTCTTGCATCCAGTTTTTGAAAAAAGACGATCAACTTTTTTTTTCAAATTGCACTGTATATATATTTTGTACTGATCCGCAAGCAGATTTTTTTCTGAATCCAAATTTGTAAACGATTTTATCCATTTATCAAACCAAAGTCGAGAAATTGAGGATTAAAAGAAAATTAAAAATCAAATACCCATAGTAAACAATATACAGAGCCTATTCCAAATGTCAAAAGTGACAGTGTCAGTCATTGGTACAATACTGCAATGATTTTTAATAATTTCATAATAAAAATGTTGCAAGATTTCAAAAACTAAAAAACGATTTCTGTAGAAGCACAAAATTCTAGTACAGTGTTTGAAATATTGCCACATTTTAATTATGAAATAATTAAAAATCATTGCAGTATTGTATCAATGGCTGTCACTGTCACTTTTGACATTTAAAATATGGTCTGTATATTGTTTACAATAGATACTTGACTTTTTATTTATTTTTTTAATTCTCAATTTCTCGACTTAAGTTTGATGTATGGATAAATTTGTCTACAATTTTATATTCAGAAAAAAAAACTCCTTGCGAATCAATAAAAATATATATACAGTGCAATTTAAAAAAAAATGTTGATCGTATTTTGTCAAAAATAACAGTTCAGATCCTATTAAAAATGGTTTAATTTAATGTTTTATTTATTAAAATCGGATAAAAAAATAAGTGAGATACAGCACCAAAGGTTTTTCGTCAGTCACCCTGTATAAATATATAAGTATTTGGTAAAATGTTGGTTAAGATTATTTGAGATTACCCAACAATCATTCAAGTTTATTCAACAAATATTTAAGGTAATTTAATCGTCTTTAATGATATTTTACAGTCGATAAATTATCAGTCGTCATTTAAGATCAATTAAGGTCATCCAGCAATCATCTTAGATCATGTAAGGTCATTTGGTGATTATTGAAGATAATTTGAAATTATCCAAGGTTCTTTAAAGATCGTTAAAAGTTGTCCAATAAATTATTTAAGATCACCAATGATATTTAAAAGACGAGAAATTATCATAGTCATTTGATGGTTATTTAAGATTATTTGAGATTATCCAACAGTTACTCAAGGTCATTAAAGTCTATTCAACAATTATTTAAGTTCGTGTAACGGTCTTTAATGTTAATTTAAACTCGACGATTTATCATTCGTCATTTAAGGTCAGTTAAGGTCATCCAACAATCATCTTAGGTCATGTAAGATCATTTAGTGGTTATTTGAGATTACCCAAGGGTCATTCAATATCATTTCGTGTATCCAATAAATTATTTAAGGTCTATTAACAATCTTCAATTATATTTCTAAAGTTCAGAAATTATCATTCGTCATTTAAGATCACTTAATGCAATCTAACAATCATCATCATTACTGTAAACAACGTTGAGATAGTAGACCGTTCTTATAAGTGGTGATTCTAAACTATTATTATTGCAGTTATTACTTCTTCAAAAATTGTGTAAGAGTGCTACTGTGAGGCTGGTTCCACATCCTATCTGTGGATGTAATTAAAGTGTACTAGTGCATCGATCTCTGCCGTAATTTCCGATCATTTCTTGGCGTAAGTGTTAATAATAACCAAAACAATCGATTTGCGCGTGTGCGTATTGTACCTCTCTCTGTCTAACTTCAATTCAAGAGTTAATTAGCGACGTTGCGATATCGGCATTATATTCCTCGAAACAAAGATGCCGATTTGGTGCTGTGTCTGCAACAATATTATTAGCCCCCGCAGCCTACGGTTAAGATGTGGTTCCTGTAAGGGTTGGAATCATGTGTCCTGCTTAACTCTACCAGAAGATCGTGTGAATTATTTCTTAGATGAGGCCACGAAAGACAACGGCGATACATATGCATGTGATAAATGTCTTCCGCGTCGCCGATCGTCGGGGATTTTTAATATCAGCTCTCTCTCAAATAACGATGGCCCAGATAACAGAGAATTTGAAAATTTAAACGCAATTGTCGAGAAAAGTATTGTTTCGATCCTGGATAAACATCTTGTGCAATTTAAATCAGAAATTATTAAATCAATATCAGTTGAATTAAATGAATTAAAATCAAAACTAGAGAGCGTTGAAAACGATAACAAATTATTACGACGTGAAATTGTGGAAATGAAAAAATGCAATGCCACTCCTAATGCAATTGATTTCGACTCGGTAATTCATGAAATTAATGAACGTAATAGCAGAGCTAATAACATAATAGTGTATAATATGGAAGAATCAGCAGAAAACCATGTTACAGAAAGAATAAAACATGATAATATATCTGTTCAAAATGTATTATCATCAATTGGTATAGGAATTCAACCTTGCAGTGTTACTAGACTGGGAAAGAAAGGAGAAAAACCTCGCCCTACTAAGATAGTTTTTAATAATAAAAATGAAGTATTAAATGTTCTGAAAGCAAATAAAGTAAATATTCCCAAAGGAATAAAAATCTCTTCTGATAAAACTAAACAAGAAAGGTTACACTATAACTCGTTACGCGATGAAATTAAACTGCGTTCTAGCAAAGGAGAAAATAATTTATTTATTAAATACTCGAATGGTTTTCCAAAGATTGTTAAAAAAACAAAAAACGACAGTCAACATCTCTAAACAATATTCAAATATATTTCCAAAACATCGGTGGCATTAATACTAAAATTAGAGAGTTTTCTAACAACGTTAATTTGTCATGTTATGATATTTTTGTAATTGTCGAAACCTGGCTGTCTGACAGAGTAGATACCAACGAATTTCAATTAGCTGGATTCCATATTTTTCGTCAAGATAGAAATGTCTCGAATAGTAATAAATTGTCCGGTGGTGGAGTAATGATTGGTGTAAAAAAACGTTTTAATGCAAGTGTACTGAACATTACACAAATTGATGTGGAGCAACTGTTCGTAAAACTTTTAGTGAATAACAAACTTTTCATTCTTGGTGGCGTCTATTTACCTCCGGGCAGTGCAATTGAAAAGTATATATCACATTGCGATACTCTTAATTTTCTGGATGAAAAAATTATGCCGGACCAAATTGTTATATGTGGAGATTACAATCTTCCAAACGATAAATGGACGAATGACGATTTTGGTGTTGTTATGTCGAGTGCTTTAAGTGAAAAAGCACAACTTATAGCAGATAGTATTGGCAGTCTTAATCTTTCCCAAATTAATAATTATCCAAATCAAAACGGAGTTTTTCTCGATCTTGTCTTTGGAAGTAATGAAATGGCAAAGGTTGAGATTGCTACTGATCTGTTACATGATATATCTAAGCATCACTTTTCCTATGTAATTTCTCTAAAAAGTGATTTTATTTGTGATAACCACGTTTGTGATATACAGCGCTACGATTTTAGTAAGGCGAATTATCCAGAAATAAATTCATATCTGGCTAGTGTTAATTGGCAAGTTATTTTTAATAATTGCAGTGACATTAACGAGGCTGTTAGGCGTTTTTATGATATTCTATATTATATTATTAATTTGCATGTCCCAATGAAATTAATTTATAATCTCAAATACCCTAAATGGTTCAATACAGAGCTTATCAATTTGTTGAAACTAAAGAAAATTGCACATAAAAAATACAAAAGCACGAATGATTATGTACATTATATTGAGTTTAGTGACCTTCGTTCAAAATGTAAAACACTTAATGAATTATTATATAGGGATTATATTAAATATGTTGAGGATAGTTTGCGAAACAACAGTGCTTCTTTTTGGAACTTTGTTAATGAGTCCAGAAAAACAAAAGGGTTTCCTGTTAATATGTTTTTGTTAGATAAAAACAGCTCTGATTCTAATGAAATAACAAATTTATTTGCTAATCATTTTTCAACAGTATATACATATAATATCGTTCCTAATTACAATTTCATACCGCATAAAACTGTAGATTCGTGTTTTAAATTTCACGTCGATATTACTAAAGTATTTAATGCCATATCTGATTTAAAACCAACTACAACCTGTGGACCTGATATGATTCCGAATTATTTTTTAATTAACTGCATATTTACCATAACACAACCCTTGACCTTATTATTTCAAAGATCACTTGTTGAGAAAACTGTTCCAGATGTTTGGAAGGAATCTTATATTTCACCTATTTTCAAGTCTGGAAATAGATGTGATATTACCAATTATCGTGGGGTATGTTTGCAATCTGCAATTCCGAAGTTACAGGACTGTATCCTGGCCGATCAGCTGGTATGGTTGTTTAAATCAGTTATTGTAGATGAACAGCACGGTTTTCACAGGGGCCGCTCTACAACTACCAACTTAATTTTGTTTGAGCAGTATTTGCTTGAAGCTTTGGAGAATCGTAAACGCGTAGATGCTGTTTATACCGATTTCTCCAAGGCATTTGATAGAGTACCTCATCACATATTGTTACATAAATTAGACATACTGGGTTGTAACAATACTGTAATTCACTGGATTAATAGTTATCTTACAAATCGTAGGCAATATGTAAAAATCGGCAATTGTGTATCCAAAGAAATTTTAGTAACATCGGGGGTCCCCCAAGGCTCGCATATTGGCCCCATACTGTTTAATGTTTATATAAATGATATTCAACTTATAATTAAACAATCCAATATGTTATTGTATGCGGATGATTTGAAGGTCTTCAAAATAATTGATTCAGTAAATGATTGTAAGGAGCTACAAACTGATTTAGATAACCTTTCTAGCTGGTGTGTCCAAAATGATTTGCATTTAAATATTAATAAATGTAAAGTTATATCTTTCCGCAGAAGCAATATTACACCCAACTTAATTTATTCTATTAATGATATGGTATTAGAGGTGGTTCCTGAAATAAAAGACCTTGGAGTAATATTTGATTATAAAGTATCGTTCGTGACTCACATTAAAATGATAGCAAATCAAGCTTTAAAACTTTTAGGATTCATTTCAAGAATAGGGAAAGATTTCTCAGTGAATGGTATAAAACATTTATACTGTTCGTTGGTGCGGTCACGTTTAGAATATGCTTCTGTAGTATGGAGCCCTCACCAGAAATACTTAATTACTATTATTAATAGGGTGCAAAACAAATTTTTACGGATAGCAGCGTATAAGTTACATTTTCACGTGTCAAATTTGGACTATACCGCTCTATCAATTTCCCTAAATTTAATGTCTTTGGAGCATCGGCGTATAAATTCAGATATGATATTTTTATTTAAAATTATTAACAATTTCATAGATTGCTCCAATATTTTACAGCTAATTACTTTTAGATTTCAACAAAGTGGGGCAGAAACACGTAGCATTAGCGTTTTTAATATTAAATTTCATAGGACCAACTATGGGTATAGTACACCAATTTCACGTGTATTGAGAACTGCAAATTACTACTTATCTAATAAAAATTTTAATTTATTTTCTGGAAGCCTTTTTGATTTCAAGTCGATTCTTCTCCGCCTTTGTATACAATAATGTTATTTATTTACTTTTGTTTATTACTATTTATTTTTAATTGTTGTTTAGTTGTTAAGTAGTTTAGATGAGATTGTTATTTTATTTTTATATATTTATTTCTCTCAATGTTGATTTATTTTGTATTTTTCTTTTTCTAATGTACATAGGGTGAATCCCGTAAATAAAGTTATTATTATTATTATCTAAAATCACGTAAAGTCATTTGCTGATTATTTAAGATTATTTGAGATTATCAAAAATTCATTTAAGATCAATGTAACATGATTTGATGGTTATTTAAGATTATTTGAGAATACTCAAGAGTCATTGAAGATCATTAAAGATTATCCAATAAATCATTTAATGTCATTTAATGGTCTTCGATGATATTTTAAAGTCGAGAAATTATCATTCGTTATTTAAGGTCACTTACGGCAATCTAAGATCGCGTAAGGTCATTTGATGGTTGTTTTAGATTATTTGAGATTAACCAAAATTCATTTAAGTAAGTTCAATGTAAGGTCATTTATGATTTTTTTGGGATTACCTAAGAGTCATTCAAGATCATAAAAGGTTATTCAATAAATAATTTAAGGCCATCAATGATATTTTAATGTCGAGAAATTATCATTAGTCTTAATGTAACTTAATGCCATCTAAAAATAATCTTAGATCCTGTAAGATCATTTATATGATATCTTGTATTTGTTTCTCATTTTTGACTTGGTAAATCATTATGTTAATAATGAACTATTATTATTTATATGATTTGAAATTATCCAAGATCATTAAAGATTAGAGATTATTTAACGGTCCTCAATGATAATTTAAAGTAGACGAATTATCATTCGTCATTTTAAGGTCACTTAAGGCCATTTAATAATTAACTAAAGCCATGTAAGGTCATTTGATGGTTATATAAGATTATTTGAGATTACCCAATAGTTACTAAAGATTATTAAAGGTTATCCAATAAATTATTAAAGGTCATTTAACTTAAATGATATTTTAAAGTCACTTGAGGTCATTAAAGGAAAATTCAAGGCCTTTAAGGATTAATAATTCTAAGTGTAATGATAAATCAAAGTCAGTTTTTGTTTGTTTAAACGACATAGACAAATGGACAGCTCAATTCGTTTTTTGTCAATTGTCATCGACGATGATTTTTTGATTTTTGTTTGTTACGATTGAAATCAGAGACTTACACTTTTGCTTTTAACTCAAAAACGGCTGCTGTTATTAAAATTTTCAATTAGAGATAAAAGTTTCTAAAATAAATTTTATATTAAAATTTGCAAAAATAAATGTAGATTTACGAGCAAATGAAAAAGTTCTGAGCAAACAAATTTTAAGAACAGCCTGTATAGCATGGTTTCCGCGGTTCGATCGAAGTGAACTTGGTGTTTGTTAAGGCTGTACCAAATTGCAGCACTTTGCCATTAACGGTATTGAAATAATTTAGAAAAATGTGTTAAAATTTCTTAACTTTGATGGCCCGTATCTTAGTTATTTGACGATTTTTATAATATTTTTTTTTTACGAATTATCATCATGTGTTAATTTTATTCAACGATTCACAGAAACACCCTGTATACGCAGGATAATTCGCAAAATTTCTCCGAGCTTATGGAATGAGTAACATTTTTTCCTGTGGAACAAAATGTACGTGTAAAATTTTGTTCCGCAAGAATAATTGTTATAAATATATTTACGTGGATAATACGCTTTTAAATACAAGGTGTTGATATGTGATGATTCACACTCCTCTTCCATTAGCCAATGTTCACATAATGCCAAAATAAATAAACTATAGGAGTTGGATGATATTTATATAACGAGTAAATCTAAAGTATGGAAAATTGAGCAAATTATTAAGAATACACAAATATAGGGAAAGTATTATGATGGCCACATCACCATTTTTTAACATTCAATTATTTATATATCGAAATATTTTTCTTGTTTCATTTATATGTACAGTTATGTTAATAAAAATGTTTGTTATTCCCATTCACTAATAGTATTTATTGAAGGAAGCTTAATATAAACGTCAATGTGCCGTTTGCACTGAGGCAAAGTAGCCCTCTGCTGAATTTATTACGCCATTCAACCGATCTGTTGGAGCAATGGAAGGAAGTGATTAACGTCTCTAAAAGCAACAATACACAATACATACATGCACACTGGATAGAAGCAATCTATCAGTTTCTAATAACGTTTTGCAGCTCTGCCCTTTTAGACAAATAATGGACGTTGCCCTGGTGACATTAAGCTGAACGGTTGGCGAAACATGGAAATTAACCACGTAGTAATGTCGATCATAATGAGCCTTCGGAGGACAGTTTCTTTAATCAGGACCGCTTCCATCCGCTCAATCCGCTCCGCCCGGACATGACGGGAATGTCGTTCAGACTAATAATGATTTTATTAGAAGTCACGATTTGCTCCAGGTTCAAATTTAAATTACTCAGAAAAGCTTTATCCCTCACATAAAAAAAAGGAGAAACTTTCTCTTTTATCTCTCGCAGGAAATTTATAATTCTCGCATACTGCTTCATTAAAATAATAAAAAAATCTTTACTTTAATTAGCTTAAATTGCTGATTAAATAATTTGAAGCAAGATATTTTTACAAAGTATATCGTCTAATACATACAATTACTATGTTAAAATAATGCCATTTGTAATAGTTGATGTACCAGAAGATTTGTTTGTATTTTACATATATAAAATAAATTGATTTTAATTCTATATATAAAAAAAAACTTTTACTAAATACTTGAGAATTCATATAGATACAATCCTTTCATGTTGTGTGGTGAAGGGAAATGTGGTGCTTTTTCTGCATTTTATATGTAAATGAAAAATGTAAATGTGTAGGGCTTCGTATTTAGAACCCCGAATTCAATTACAATGACTTTCCTTTTAGCAGCCTTTCTCTTTCTAAAATGAGAGAGATAGAGAGAACGTGTACATTTCACATTTTACTGAATGAACTCTGGTATTAAATGAACTGTCTGCGGCATCGAAAACAACTAACGCCTCATCTGTTCGTGATTACATTCGGATTACCGTAATATGATTTGAAAGTAATCAGACGCAGTGCGGATTTAAATATGCACAGTCACCGAGGAATATATATATACATACCAGTAATATTATGGGGCGATGGCTTTAGCAGGTGCACGAAATTCACACCCACACATCCGGGACCCTTTCATTCACGAAGATTGATAATATATCTTTTTGGTCTCATTTTAAGTTCAATACACCATGAACGATCTCGCATAAAGGGAGATATCTCTTCTCCGGGATGCTATTATTTTCAAATGATTCCCGCACCAAATTGAATTGCCACTGGTAAAAGCGTATGATGTAAATTTTGTTTACACACGTCAGTCAATATTGAATAATAATAAATTATTATTTGAATTTAAATCAATCAGCTTTGAGATAAACAAATATAATCTTACTGGTCCAGTTTTAATCTTTTATATAGTAAAAGCACACTCGAAGCATTTTATTTTGTAAATTTTGTTCAATTCTATTAAACCATTGATGATAATAGTTACTTTGTGTGTCTGTGTGTATGTATGAGGGCCGAAAGACCAATGGTTGATAGCCCTCTTACAATTAAAGCTCAAATGTAATAAATACTATATTTTAAAAGGAAAAAAAAACATGTGAATAAAGATATTTATAAATTACTTGCTTTGCTACATTCTTGATGGAACCAAATTTTCATATTGGGAGAAGTGTATTACTTCTCCCAATATGAAAGATATTTATTATTACTTTGTATCTCAAGTATATATTTAATAAACTATGTGAAGAAAGGTTATTAGTGTTTTATTTTATAATCAAGTTTACGAAAATACTTCGTAAAATCTATAAGAACAAACCACTTTTGAAACAACTACTTCTCTAGCTAATACTTCGACAAACATTGAATGATACAATAATTTATCTTTACGTAACACATCCAATAAATTTACTATTATTTCTTTTCTTTTAGAAATTCAAATAATCACTACCTTCCGCTCGGTACTTAAATAATTTTAATGTTAATGTTATCGCAGATTCCAACATGGGATAATCTCGAAGATTAGAGTGAAAGCGTGCGATTCCAGTCACGAGGACCCAAATCAATGTTCTGCCGGTTGTAATGTGCGCTCAGCTGGAACATATTAATTTAAGAATTACACTACACACAGCAGAACATGACCATTGAATTTTTGGGTTTTCGTACAATTCAAAAGCTATTAATTATGCCGCATTAATTAAAATCCCCGCTCGCGAATTAAGCTACCGGAATAAATTGTTAACACAATTTAAATTGGATTTTGAAATAAATGAGTGCTATCACTATCGTTTTTAATTGATTCCTATATACTGATTGTTAATTTAAAATAAATAGAAGTTTTGAATGAATGAATAAATATCAGATTTACTGTTTGGGCATTGTGATTGAATTTATTTATAGTTGAATAAATCATGTTGTTAACTTTTGGTGCATAGCTAACACCTTTAAATAGATAACTTATTATTATTTGCAATATAAAATTAATTGAATAATTACGTAAAGTAATTAAAACATAGTGAATTTTTCAATTCAGCATGAATAATTACGATGTCATACTTATATATTCAATTAGTATCTTTTACTGGTCACTAAAAACCATTTTACATTCTTTTGAGTATTATAGGCTTTAAAATTGTATTCTTTGTGTAAATTATAGATTGATCGTAATCAACGTCTTGAAATAAGTGGACAAATTTGCGTTAATGGTCTCCGTTTAGTGCATGAAATTGTCGGTCGGCATCTCACCATTCCAGGATTAACGGATGTCCCCGGGCAAGTCCCTGAAGAAAAATGTCCTTTACGCACGACATTCGTCTTCATCGAATGAAACCGCAGCAGGATTTACTGCGGGCTGTAGAGGGAACGAACCCCACGCCAACTTTACCGGAGGAATAAATATTTGCTTCATCACGATGGCGAAATGTTTAAGTACAAAAAATGCTCTTCTATTGAATTCTTTTAAACACACACACCATATTATTTGTTTCAATATTATCATGATTGCTTAAGAATTATAGATTTGTAGAATAGGAAAACCTGAAAAACATACTTTTATACCTTTTTGTATTAGCAATGGAACTACTTGTTTAAATATTTAAATATTTAGGGTTCCTTTAAGATTTTGAAAAAGAATTAATACTTTTTTGTATTTATTTAATATCATATTATTAGTTTTAATATCTTTAGATATAATGGAGAGAGTGAAACACATATGATGCAGATGATATAGCAATCGAAGTATCACTTTGACACTGTTGCTTTGTGGTAAATAATTTGTGAATAAAATATAATTAGAGGTCCTAAAATCATACCCTCCGGTACCTGTAAAGTACTGTAAGTATTCTGGAAAAATATTTTTGCTAACTCGAACCACAATTTTATAATTGTATAAATAAAACGTTACGTTTGAAGTCCAGGAATTTACCTCTAAATTCAACTGCATGTAATTTACTTTTTATAAATCAGAGTTTTAAACAATCAAAGGCCATTATATGTTAAAAAAATAATTCACAAATAAAATTTCTGTAATCAAGGTATAAATTTAAAACCTCTAAAAAGTCATGTACCGCTCTTTCAGTAGAACGCCCTCAGCAGTGTTTTGATTTCATAATAACATTATACTTATCCAGAAACATAATAATCCTTTTCAAATATTTTACTAATCACGTTTATTAGTGCAATTCGTCTAAAATCATTCAACTTATTGGCATTTCCATCCTTAGGAATAAGCATAATTGCAGACATTTTAAGTACATCAGAAAAAATGCTTTATCTATACACATTTAAGTATTAGGTATTATTTATTTTATCCAACATGCTAAAAAAGTATTCCAATATTATACATAATAATTATTTACAAAGATTTCCGACGCACTTGGAAAGGTTTGAATTAACAAAAAATGTGTTCTTTCATTCTCATCCTCTATTCTTATAGTAAAAGTTCTGCTTCACGAAGACTTTCTTGATGACTATTTAGTAGGTAGACCAGCTGGTCTACCATTGATTCTGCAATAGCCGATGGTATGCCATCAGGACCACAACTGATTTTGTTTTTTTTTTAGTGTAGCTTAGCTTTCGAAACTTCTGAACGATCTATAGGTTTAAAAAAAAGTTATTTGGACTGTGATACTGTGCACTTACTCGAAAAATTGTTACCATAATGAGGATTCAATTTTATAATAAAATGTATTAAAATCCTCTAGTTAAATTCAATTTTATGTTTACCTTGTTTATAAAATTTGATGCAAATATATTAGCCATGTCTTTTGAGTTATTTTTTAAATTTACTGGAATTTGTTTAAAGAGAGAGACAAACTATGTATGCATTTGCCTAGAAAAATTGACACTCTATACTATTTTCTGTGAGCCAGTGCTTCGAGAGGAGTATGCCATTGTAAAAACTCGTCCATTTTGTCAATTTAATTTGCCACTGAATGAGGGCCAAGTTGAACAAATTTGGGAATTTTATATTTAGTTATATTTCGTCGATTAGAATAATGTGAAAGATTTCCACCGAAAGAACTGAAATTTAATTGCGACCAAATCTTCGGTCTTTTTCGTATTCCTCCGAAACAACAATTTTAAAGGAGCTCTAAGTAGCCTAATTACTTCTTGATTGTAATTTAGTAGTAGTAGTATTAATTTACCCACTGTGATTACATAATAAAATCAAAAGTAACAATAAAGTCTAATTTTTATATCTATTTTGTTTCCACAAAAGGCTTGAGTTCATAATAAAATGTTCTTCCACTCTTTCCTGCATCGATGACATAAGTACCACAAAAAAGGTCTTCGTTGAGCTTCTTTTCCTCTAAGGAAAGGACTTCAATTAAACTCTTTATATCATATTTGACAGATTATATTAATAATTGCTGTTTTTTCTTAATAAATCTATAATATTTTTTTTTCTTTCCTTGGAACCGTTGCTATTATACTATTGTATTCTGTCGAAGTTCCAATAAAAACATTTCTGTTACGTTTATGTTTCCTTGGTATATTGTTTACCATCTTTTCGAGACTTGGGTCGCTGATGTCGTCGTTCATGTTTCGCTCCTCTCTATTACCATTTTGTGCTGCATTAGTCACAAAAACAGAATTATCTATTTCATTTAAATTTTTTGATGATAAATCTATTGATTATAATGGTGTATTTTTGTTTTGGATTGGTTTTTTTATTCCCAATAAAGTTATACTTGATGGAAGTTATGTTTGTTACGTATTCTACTTTTGAGAAACTCGTCCCAAGAATTAAAAAAAACATTAACAATAACAAAACCTCTTTATGTTTTATTATTGTTTCTTGAATTACTTGCAATTCCAGAGGTTCTTTCTCAACGATATTTTTAAGTTCATTAAAGCCAAATAGTAGATATCTAAGGTCCAGAAAACCACAATAAGTTGCAATTTTTTGGACTAAGTAACTTCTGTTCATAGTCCTTTGACTTTGCACAATTGTTATGAAACAAATAATTAAAAAGTACGAAAACATTTCGTGATTCTACAACAATGAGTTTTACTAAGATTAAAAAACAAATTACTTGTTGAAACGACAACTTCTCTAGCTAATACATTGACAGATATTAAATGATACAAAAGTAATTTGCGTGTTACAAATAGTACAACTATCAAAGCAACTTTAATATGAATGAAATTATTTCTGTTAAATGATAAAATGTAATTTAGATTGTTTGAAAGTGAATTTAACATGAAAAATCTATATAAAATTAAATTAAATTTTATGAAACACTTTATTACACAAACTACTAAACTCTAAATAGATTTATTATTTATAACATTCAATTTTTTTGGAGCATTCGCTGCAAGACGCCAAATATATAATTAATTTATAATCTTAATTCAAATGTCTTAGTGTTTTAATTGTTTAAACAAATTTTAATTACTGCGTATAGAGAAATTCAATTGAATAAAACACGATAACTTTGTTTGTATAACTTGAAAACTTTTTATTGTGACTAGTTTCGACAAATTTAGCTTGTCATTATCAAACATATAGTTTTATTCAATTTACAAAAATGTATAACGAAGTAAAAGCCTCCAACATATATAACATAAGAAATTCAATTGTTTTAGCAATAGTTTCAATATACCTTTCGATAATTTTTTTCCTGTTAGATTTTCTTATAAATGTTTACCTAATTTTATTTATTATCAATTGTTTGATTCATTTTTTTATGAAATTCAATTATTTTAAAAATAATTTTCAAGATTTTTGTTAATATTAAATGCTTTTGTAAATTATCAATTTTCATTTCTTTGCAAATTCCCAACAATTTCAGTTGATATGTTGAGTTACATTGAATTATTTTGCAGTTTCCATTGGTTTTTATAATCATTCTTAATTGTTTTCCTTATCCAAAACATTTTTTTTAAATTTCAACCGTTTGAATCATATTAAGTTAATTTACTGATAGTTTATTTTTTATACTTTAGCAATTCTAATTGTTTTCTTGAGTAACATTTAATTGTTTTTTTGTGTCCTCTGAACATTTTTTAAATAGTTTTTATTGTTTTCTGCTTTTATCATCCATTGTCAATTAAATAAATAAGTAAATATATCTTGAAGTTTGGAGGCGTCTACTTCGTAGTTACATTTTTTAGTTTGATAATGATTACTGTGTAATTCGAAACTAGCCACGAAGAGTTGTATAAAAATAAGAAGCAGTATAAAAAAGTTAAACGTTTTTCTGTTATTCAATAAATAAATACTTTATTGGTTCATTTGGCTATACCATACATATATTGAACATGTCAAGTACATAATAGAGCCTTATTTGGTTAAAGTAAAAAACACTTAAATTTTCAAAAACACTTTAGTATTGCTCTTTTAGAACGCAACTATTGTTTCGCCACACTGTGGCTTCTTCAGGCGAAGAGACAATTGTTGCGTTCTAAGAGAGCAATACTAAAGTGTTTTTGAAAATTTAAATGTTTTTTACTTTAACCAAACAAGAGAATATGAATTTTGAACATATATCAGCAGAGATTAAAAGGAAGTGCGACCGTCTTACTGGCAAGACCACTGAAGAAAACCCTAAATCCATTAAGTCTGGAGATGCAGCTATTGTTAACTTGGTTTCATTTCATGAATTCCCACCTTTGGAACGTTTCGTTGTACCTGATATGTGTCAAACAGTTGCTGTTGGTGTCATTAAGTCTGTCACCTTCAAAGATACAACTGGTATAGTAACGAAAGCTGTTGAGAAAGCGCAAAAGAAGAAATAACTAGACTTAGTACAGCCTGCTGCCATAGACAATCAAGATGTTTTCATTAATTACCACCGTTTTTATTCTCTAGATGGCTCCAGCAGAATTACTTTCATCGCAAAGAGTTTAGAAGGAAAAACTACTTGGTTTATTTTAAGTTTTTGTTTAGGTTTATTTAAATTATATCATATTTATTAATACACACACTTTTCTCTGTTCTTTTCACTGTTAATGGTGACTTTTATTTTCGCATGGAAAGAGCAACGGTCTGATTAGCTTTTAAATTGTCTTTTTTATTATTATTTAATGTTTGTTTAATTTCCTAATAAATTCATTGATAGACTTGAAAATAAATGTTGACATGTAACAGCTTCTGTAAATATTCAACAATAAAGAAGCTTGAATCTGAATCAGTTAATATACATAATATAGAAAATAATACTAATAATTCTTTGCAAAACTTGAATTAGAGTGAAAAACATACAGTACAAATGCAGCAAGGAAAATATGTCCAAGTATAAAATTACCAGTGCACACAATCTTCAAATACATGAATACTATAAAAGCATTTACTAATAAATAGAATCTTTAATTTTTTTTTATGACTCAAAAGTCTTACACTTTTTTAATCATAGCGGCAACATATAAAATCAGCAGCCAGCATATATTCGAGATTAAAAAGACCTATGATGATATTTTATTAAGTGAAAGTCATTCTTAATTCTAATATAATTATTATGAGTATTTTTGTTTAATATAAATTTCGATATATTTTTAAAAATGTGCCAGATTATTTTCATTAGATAAACAATAGTGAAAGTTTATTCATTTTGTCATCTTAATATTTTTATCTGCCAATATTAAACATAGCTATTGGTCTAAAATCATTTAAATTATGTGAATTTTCCTTTTTAGGAATGGTTCCTATAGCGGCTATTTTCAAACACTGAGGAAACCCACTTTTCTATAGACCTTGAGAAGCTCAGCTAGAACAGGTGTTCTTCAGCACAAGCCATAATCAGTTGAGATGGTATTCCATCAAGGGTAGGCGTTTTTTTTTTTTTGGAATGTTAAACCACATATTACATTTAACAATTTCGTTATAACATCAAAGAATAAACTGTTGTTTTCAATTGATGAAGTAATGCAATTGTATGATAAATCATTTCCAAAACATGCATTCCCTTTATGCATTTGCAAAGAAGTTTCCGCATATTTCAGTAATTTTTTTGGTGTCATCAATAATTTCGTTATTATGATTAGTTTTATAATTAGTAGAAGCAGTTGTTTTACCATGAAATTTTTAAATCAATTCCCAACTTGCTTTAGTTTTATTTTTAGAATTTGTTACAATAGAATTATATTTATATATTATATTTTTTCATTTCTTCTATAACAATGTTAATATTTTTCATATCTTTCGTTAATTTTATGGCTTTCGCAAACAGTTAAGTTCTTGCAACATATGTTCAGGAAAATGTGTTGTTTTAGTAATGTCATTATTTTTAACTATCATCGGTTTGTCACTTTCCAATACCAAGTCACGCCATATAACTTGTTGCATAAATTATTCAAATTGTAAATTTTCATTGCGTCTATCAAATATATTATGAATATATGAATGTAATGCTTGCCTAAATTTTAACCCTATTTTTGTGAGTGCTAAATCTGTTTGGTTTCTTTGTGATACTATTGAGAATGTGCAATTAATAACTTAACAAGTTGTCCATAGTGGTCTGATATTTCTGCAATAAACTCATAGGCCTCTACTTTGTTATACATATTTAATTACAAATTAAACACAATTTCACATTGTTTTGTATACTCGTTTTATGAAACAAAGTGAAAATTTTATTTAATTTGTGATTTCAATTGATAATTTGCTGATGCTTTCAATAGTTTTGCGCAAATGATAAATGTCTTCTCTAAAAAAATTACGTATCCGCCAGGCATATGCTGATTACGATAATATAAACTTACCAGTAGATAGTTATTGATATGCGTGGACTATGATTTTACATTACAAAGCCAATGTTCAGTAAAACATAATATTATCGGGTAATGATGACCATTAAAAAGTTCGGTTATATTTATTTTGTTACATAAACACTGTACATTAACACTAGATTAAAACACTAACACTTTTTTCACAATTAATTTTTATTACGCTAGATGTACATTTCGGGTACTATGCTATTGATAATGGGTGCATAGTACCCTAAATGTACATCTAGCGAAATAAAAATTAATTGTGAATCAAGTTTTAATTATATCTTCACGTAACTAAACAACAAATTTCTATACTGTACATTTAGGTAAAATAGTGTAAAATTTGTTATATTTCTATTGCATTGTTGTCTCGCCGATAAAAAAAAACACATATTTTCAAGTAGGCCAATTAAATGAATTAGATAATTCTTGCGCTCTATGATGATCCAAAGTTTAAATGAACCGTATATTTCCGGATTTCTCGATTACACAGATTCATTGGTGACTTCATTACAACTTGACTTGAAATAATTAAAGATATCTTCTTGTTTAGTTACTGGATCCATCCTAGAAATAATATTTTCCTTGGTACTGTTTTTAGATTAAACTTGATGAAAAACACTTGTTATGTAATAATTTAAAAATGCGAAAACATTTCGTGAATGTACAAAAATAAGTCTTACTAAGATTACAAAACAAATTAGTTGTTGAAACAACTACTTCTCTGTCATTGATGATGAGTACAGGGTACTCGAAATGTACATCTGACATATAAAAATAAATGTGAGGGAAGGAAATTACAAATCAAACCGTGAATAAGCTACTTCTCTGGCTAATACCTCTGCGGGCTTCTTTCGGCCAAAATTTTATGTATATTTTTGTAGTTAACTTGTTTTTAAATGTATTTTTCTAAGAAAAAAGACCAAAGATGTAAATAAATAAATGATACAAAAGTAACAAATGTTACAAAGAGTACAACTTGTTATGTCCCATATTTATATTTTCATTTTCCTGACACGTGTTTCATTATCGAAGGTAAAACTATTACCTTAGATAATGAACTGCAAAGTTCGAAACACGTGTCGGGAAACTGAAACTGAAAATATGGAACATAACAAGGGCTTCTCTTCTTCTTCTTCTCTTAATTTGGTTTCATCAAGAATGTACCACAACAAGCATTACCTATGTTTTTAAATTCCTTACTACTGAATTTTTATTGTTTCCTCTAATACCACTCATGAACTAACTAAATTAAAAATTTATTTGCAAGCTCGCATTGGTTTTCATAGATAAAATTTCTATTACTATTTATAATTTGCCATCTAGCTTTTGATTTATTTTTTGATGAGTTTATATCATCATCATTGGCTTTTATTTTTGCCTCCCGAATTGATTTCTCATATTCTTTTTTATATGAAGCGTTAATTTCTTATGTTCAGGATTATTTGAGTTAGAATAAACTTCACGCAGGAAAAAAAGTATTCGTGCATTAAGTACAAATTCTTATTATACCACTTAAAACTGGCTGCTTGTTTGCTATCGGTAAGTAAAATCTGTTGGGTTGAAAAGGCATTTATTTTTAATAGATACATGGATTACAGTAAATACAGACCCCTTACTTCTCCTCGCCTCACCATTTCTCCTTTCGCACCTGCTCTTCTTCAGTGGCGGTGAAGTCATTCTTAATGTTGGACATCTTCCTGATTTCCTCTGGAGTCTTTCCCTTGATCATGTTGGCGATAGTTTTACAAATGACGTCGAGCAGACCCTTATGCCCAAATAGTTAGCTGCCAGGATGAACTCGAAGAGGGTGCCCTGGCTCACCTTTAAAAAGTCATCGTCGCACGAGGATATGTCATCGGTTCTCTTTTTCTTGTTCTCGTCATCTTCTGGCGGTGGTGGATCTTCCTTGTTATAGATTACTTTCCTCAGGATGGCCAAGTTAACATTGAGCAGAGGGACTGGTTTCTCTTCGTCCTCATCCACTCCAAGATCTTCCAACATGGTATTAATCGTGACTGAGCACTTTGCGATCTCCACGTCTACCTCGAACGTCTCTCCATCAGATCATTTGAGTTTAATATTCGGCATGTTTGGTAATGGAATTTAACGCTGAATATCAAATAAAATGTGTTTTGGTCCGGAAAATATATGACAGCCAAGAAAATCACTACCGCTCATTATTGGAGTATTCTAAAAATTTGTGCTGAAAGGATTCAAAATGCTTATTACAGTCCGAAATAGCACTTAAAAAGACACCATTGCAAGAGGATAGGCATTATAGTATATATTAAATTTGCCAACACCGTTTTATATTCGTTTGATGTTTTAATAAAATTAATGCAGCACCATAACTTGTTGTTAGAGAAGTAACTAAATTGTTTACTTTTAAATTACTATTTTCAATATTTGTGAGCTTATGCTCCGAAATAGCTTTTCCAAAAAATATAACAGATATAATTTTCTCGTGCAATTGGGGACAGTTAGATTTTAAACCAGTTGTAGGAGAGTTTTCCTCCATTTCGCAGATAAAATCTTCATGATGTAAGAAACTACTCACATGTATTATTACGCCTAACACCTGCTTTTGGACGCGGTTAATGTAGATTGTTTATTATTTGCTTTGTTTCTCTTCTCAAATTAATCTAAAAACATACTACTATAAATATTAGGCGGAGTTCATTTCTTCGAAATATTCTTCCACTCAGTGCCAAATTGCAAACATAAGGTTTCTTCGGTCTTAGAGTCGACTTTCGATGCAGTATTTACGTCAGGAGTTTTAATAACTACAATTGCTTGTTTATTTTTCAGGTGATAGAATTTAGACTTTTATAATGAGATTTATATCTCATATTTCAGCAACCAATTGACGTATGTCGTATATCGGCACAGCCAGGCTAGTTTCATCGCAGTAAAAAAATTCAGTGGATCTTCCTTCTTGAAGCTCTTCACCTTTTTAACACATTCATATTGAGAGTAGGTTTCACAATGTATACATTGAATACCACTTGTAGCAAAATTGCCACATTTGCAATGCACCAATAACGGAGACTTGTTGCTGATTTTATTAATTATTAATTGTTTGCTTTTATTATTTCCAGTGGCTTTCAATTGTTTTTCAAATAATTTTCAATATCTTCGTCAATATTAAATGTTCTTTCAAATTATAATTTTTTTTTATTTTCAAATTTTTAATTCAATTATTTTCTATTTTTAATTGAAACAAGGTTTGCATAACAAAAACAATTGAAAACGATTATTAAATTTTCAATTATTTTCGTAGTGCAAACCTTTTTTTCAATCATTTTCAATTGTTTTTATTGTCAATTAAGTTCATTTATTTATTGTCCATTATTTCTGATTTTTAATGTTTAACAATTCTATTTTCTTTTGTGGAATTTCATTTAATTGTTTTTTTACGTCCTAAGGTATTTTTTTTAAATAGTTTTTAATATTTTCTGCTTTTATCATCTATTCTCAATTGTTTTTGTTTTTGCAATTTTCTAACAACTCTTCTATCCTAAAGTGTTTTCACTTCTTTGTCAGTTTTATTTTCTAATTGTGTTAATTCGTTTTTCGTCAGTATTCAACTAATTTTATTATTGATTGTCGACAAAAAATCAAACAATTTCAATTGTTTTCTTGAGTGACATTGATGGTTTAGCGTTTTTATCAATTTAAACTCTATTTAAGAATAATTTTCAATTTCGATTTGTAAATGAGACACAATAATTTTGTTTTACTACTATATTTTAAACAATTACAGTGACTATAGTCATTATCAAACTTAAAGTTTGATAATGAATAGCTTATATTCGAAACTATAGTCACTGTAATTATTTAAAATATAGTGGTAAAACAAAGTTATTGTGTATTCAAGATGTACCACGAAGTAAACGCCTCTACCATCAAATATTTTCAATTTCATTGTTCAAATTTCTATCATTATTTGCAAACTTCAAAAAAATATCAGTTGTTTCTAGTAGAGATGCAATTGTTTCATCAATTTCAATTTTTATTCATTTCATTTGTCAAAATTTCAATCACATTGATTAACATTTGTTTCTCATTAATTTTTACAATTTTAGTTATTTTCATCTTCTATAATTTTTATTTTTTTCGTCAACATCATCGATTGACGAGTTTTTTTTTTGTTACTTCAAATTTTCTAATAATAATTTTTACTTACAAGTAATAATAAACTTTATACAACCCCATAAACTATTTCTTGTTCTAGCGTACTCTTGACCTACCTCAACAAACAATGCAATGACCTCTCTCGTACTCCTGACCCGCCCCAACATATGGTATGTTGAGGTAGGTCAAGAGTACGCTGGTTCAGGCGGGAAAATAGGCGCTAGGTCAACGCATAATTTATTATCGTAGGTCAAGAGTACGCTAAGTTAATTCATATAAGGAAGAAAATGCGTTACTGTCATTTTGTAATTGTAATGTTTATATATTTTATAGTATATTTATATTAAATAATTCCTTTAAAGAGCAAGTAGTTTCTATGTTAGATACCAAAACATCGATGCAGATCCAAAAGTAGATTTAGATAAAACTAAAGAAACTAGAGAGATGAGATTGGTATGAATAATTTTTAGACTATTTCTGTTGGTAATTTTGAGTTACATGAAGATAATTTAATATTATGAAGAATGTATTTCAGTTCATCAGTTTTATTTATAGAAAAAGCATTTTGTTATATTTTCAAACTTTTATTATTTCAACAAATAGAAAAAATCTGTTCAACATGAGTTCATAAAATACTGACACAGTATATGGTTTTAAACACGATTTGATTACTGTACAAGTAGAGAGCAATTAAAACGGTTTTGAAACCATAGACTGCGTCAGTATTTTATGAAGTAATATGGAGTTTCAACAGCCTCGTTAATTCAGTTTTTAAAATCTGTTCAAGCAACTTAATTCCTAGACGAGGATATTTCAATGGTTAAAACATTATTGATAATTTTTGCGTTTTTTTAATCTGATAGATAGCTAGAAAAATAAATAGTGGAATCTTCTTTTTGGGACACTGGCAGTAATGTATAAACATTAACAACTTGGACAGATATTTCTTTTTAGCATGACAAGAAACATTGAACGTAACAAGGACATTTACACCTATATAAATCTATAAATAATGCAGCCTAATAATCGAAAATAAATATCTACCATTACTACAAAATCTTCTAATAATACTTATATTATTTTTGAAACCATAAACTATGTCAGTATTTTATTAGGTAATATTGAGTTTCAACAAGTAGCAGCCTTCATCAATACAGTACTTCTGATAATAATTAAAGCTAATTATAGCATTATAATTTATTGTATTATGATGTAGATATTTATCCAAAACAAATTAAATAAATGCTCAAAAACAAGTACGCAGAGTTACCAGTGCAAAATAAACGCGCTTTAAATTGATTGTGTATTTTTCAGAGAGCAATAAATGTTATCTATCGATTGGAATTCTGTGTATACAACCCAATCACATTTAGTTTAAATCCGTTGCTGACAAATGGCTCAGTATATCAACTCGATGTTTAGCATCGAGGGGGTTAATACGTAATGGAAAAAAAAGAACGTACATTTCCATTCAATTTTCTCAGAAAACTAATTGGAAATACCAAGGAAGAAACCAATCGGAATTGTATTTTACATTATTTAAAATAACGGGAAAAGGTAGTTTAAAAGTACCTAAGGTTAGGAAATAGGTTGATGTTGTTTGTGCATACAATTCATATAATAATATAATATGTGAACGAAGCTTCAATCAATAACATAGAAAGATGCCAGGTTTGCTAATAAATATATATGCAGATATTATGTTTCAGTTTGTTTGCACGGACAACAATGTGGCACTCGTCATCTTCTCGGATAATGTAAATTTGAAAATTGTATTTATAATAAAAGCGGATTTACGTTTTCCATTTCAATACCGTAATACTGCGACACGTAGCCTTGGGCGCTCAACTAGGTGTATCATAAAATGGATCTGAAATCCCTTACGTAATGTGTTCTGCTCGTACTTATTATTTCTGTTAATCGAATTAAATTTTATTCCTTTTGTCTTGAATAGTTGCTAATTATATACAGTATTCTTTTATGTAGCTGCAGAATTATTTATATTTTCTACTTATTTCTTCGAAAATTTCAAGATGATTTTAGATTATAATTACTAGATTATGACAGGAAAGCTGTATATGAAAATAAACAAATAACAATGATTTATAAATAATTATTGACTTTTAGTGATATTCAGTGTGAGTATAGTATAGTATAGTAGTATAGATTAATTGTAAAGGGCAGAGTTCACAATTGAGCGTACCAACACTTTTTTCCATGAGAAACTTGCTGCTTGAAGCTCATCTCAAAATATTTCTTTTTTGTTTTAATCAAATGCGGTATATTATATCCTCAAAAGGAACTTAGACATGAGAATTATGTCATCTAGAGAGTTTATCTAATAATATGTATTGCATCTATGTTCATGAGTCCTTAAATATTGTTTAAAAATAAATGTGTTTTGGAAGCTTTTCTACTTTATTTAAATTTTCTATTAAACTTCTGCACCTGGGTATACATATCTATTTGAATAATTATTTCCAAAGTCAAAAGGACCTCCGATTTTTTCAACATATAAATTACATAACATACTGTGAATTTTTATTAATACAATGTTGTTTTTATAAATATTTTATTCGGTATACATATTAATATAAACGCAATTAGAGGTAAGACGTACTTTACAAAAGCAACAATAAATTTGAAATATAATCCGAACACTCAAAAGAGAAATAAATTGTTGGGCAGGAATAAAAGCTTATTCAAACAACGGGGAATATTATTATATGAAAGTCGCTCGCAATGTACGATGCCGTCGCATGAATTTTTGAATGCAAATTGAAGAGATATGGGACGTGATATGATTGATCTTAGATATCTTAACCTTTGTGTGGAAAATTGGAACGCTTGAGCATTTTATTGGAAATAATACCTATGAAAAGGAATCTATATGGGGAGGCTGCATTAAAAATATACGAGAGATGAAATCGTCATTCTGGAGAATATTTCGTATCCACACGTTACCAATTATATGCTTCTAAAATGTAATGATCTCTTGAGGCTACACGAATCCGTAATTTTATCAGATCGGTATATCACCTACAGCAAATATATAACGACCATGCCCATAAAACCGAAATATTCTTTAATAGTGCATATATTTTCTTTAAAAAAAGTAATTTAGTAAATGTGAATATATACTATATATATTTTTCATTTAAATAAAATGAAAAGTAATTAAATAAACACCACTAATTAGATATTGGATTGATGAGGCTTTTACTTGGTGAAATTTCATTATACATGTGATAAATAAAACTCTTTAACCAGTTTTAATTTCGATGCACTGCAACAATTTTTTCGTCACACGAAGAGTGTTATTTATCACCACTAATTAGGATTATCTAATGAGATTGTAATTGGTATGATGCTGCACAATAGCGTTGATAACTATAATGGTTTAAAATTAGATACAGTTATGAAATCATTAAGGGGTCAAAAGATAGAAATATTTACATTGAAAATATTAAATACAATAAAACAGGAGTAAAATTCTACATAAATATATCGAATAATAATATCATAAATATTACTGCATATAAATGATAGAATACAAGTTCATATGCTTTAACTGAAATATTTTTTATTGTACTAGATATTGACTTTTAAGGAGCATGCCTCGTATTATAGTTGTATAACAATTTCCAACAAAAATATTAAATAGATAATCTTTATAATAACACCCCAAAAACCCTCGTCCATTGATTTCGAATAGTCGGCTGTTCATAAATATCGCTCGATTTCATAATACGACCTTCCAGGTACCGTACTAATTTCTGCTGCGGAAATTTAGGTAAATAGCCGGCATTGATTGCGTTTAATGCCGATATTATTTTAAATTGCGACCACCGCAGCAATTAGTGGATTGCTTAATGTCTGTTGTATTGAATTCGTTTTTACGTGGCGATAGTCTCTGCTCGATTACTTTCGGAACTGCCGGCATTCAGGAACGAGGATCAATACAAAAAACCCAACCTTCTTTATATAACATTCCTCCAACCAAACACGCATTTCTAAATAAAATCTTTAAATAACGTCATTATGTATATACACATATATAATTATATCTAATTCATGCATATCCTTTTGAGAGAATTATAAAATAAAATAACTAATTGTAAATGATAAGATCGTTAATTTGTATATTCGACTGACCAATTCGAACTTCGGATTTCCAGGGAGATATCACAAGAATATTAACTAAGAGAAAAGTTTGTGATTTCGTAATTCCGATTTCCTCAGGGTTATTGCAAGGAAATTAAGTAGGAGAAAAGTTTGTGATTTTGTAGACCCAATTGTTCGAAATTACAACGATTATAAATACAAAGTGTCAATTAAAAACATATATATGTAAATTATAATATTAAATTATATTTATTAAATAGAAATAAATATTTTCTAGGAGGCCCAATCATTCTTACATTAAACAGTACTTACGCAGAATATATTCGAAACGCTGATCCTTTAGTGAAGCTAAAATTGATATTAAAAAATATCAATTTAATTATTATTAATATATACCAACCTCTTGGTATGAGTATAGACTTTTTTAACTAAATAATTTTTTATCTTCACTTGACATTACCAGAAATAATTTAATTGTAGGTGGTGATTTTAATGTTGACATTAACGACGAACATTCAAGAGATGCCATTATAGTGTATAAACTTTTAAAAAGCTTTGGCTTAAATGAACTAATCAATTGTAATATACGATTTAGTAGTAATACGGACACGTTAGTTACGGGTCTATTCGATCACGTCGGATTGAATGTTCAATTTAAAATTGATAAGGAACGGGGTAAATCAGGTACACGAATGTTAAGACCATTTACAGCCCCAGGAAATTCCATTTATTTAACATTTTAAAATACTGATTGGTCATTCGTTATAAATAGATCTTTGTTCTTACATGACAAATTTAATATACTTCTAAATAATATAGATGGGACAATAATAGAAGTCCACTAGGATGATTTAAAAATAAAGAGCGAAACTCGGTTTGATACAGTGTACGTACATACACACATAAAAAATTAACAAAATAGTCAAAGCTGAGATATGTATGAATGTACTGCTGACCTAACCAAATCTGTAAAAGAATCTATAATAGAAACTTTAGCATGATTATTAAAACATTCAATAACACTAAGTAAATTCCTATCTTGTTTAAAATATCAATTGTTGTACATACATAAGAAAGCTTCAAGAACTAAGGTGAATAATTGTAGGCCAGTAACGATTTTATCAATAATTTTAAAAGCTTATGAAGACTTCATAAGTAAAACGCAAATATTATCAAATAATCAATATAGGTTTAGATGTGCTAGATCTACCACAACTATCACACTAGAATTCATTAAGACATGCTTAAATATATTAACTAATGAGGCTGAAAATTTATATTCATTTGTTTGCTTGCTGAAGTAAAACATTTAAATTTTCAAAACACTTTTTGAAAACGCAATAATAAAGTGTTTTGAAAATTTAAAGTGTTTTACTTCAACAACCAAACAAGAGATATGCTTAGATGTTTAATAACAATGAATTTATTCAAGTCACCTTCCAAGACTTACAAAATGCTTTTGTTAGTATGAGCCATGGAATATTGTTGCAAAAGTTGTATATGTACAACTTTTATCCTCTAAGTTGCAACTTAATAATCACACACTCATCAATTCGACAGCATTTTATTAAATTAAATATTCTTACACTTCGTATCATCACTGGATTTAATTTTTTTGTTGTTGTTGCGGATTACAAATAAATTGATACAACAAAAACACAAACAGACGTTACAAAATTTATTTCTATATACAGGATGAGTTTTTTTTTATAAATAAAAAATGGGTAGCCATGAAAAAGGTATCTACATAAAATTATCTAAAACATTGTCCTTTACAGTTTTTTTCTATCTGTTATAATAACCAAGATATATTGATTTGAAAAAATTGACACTTTTTACTTTTTTCAAAATATCTAGTTACCCTTGACTTTTTTGAAAACTTTGAAAGTGGAATTTTATTCGTCTCGTAAATCTACACTTCTTTCCCCATTTAACCGTTTCTCTATCTCTTATAGTTTCCGAGATCCCCATAGAGAACATCTAAAAAAACTCACCCTGTATATTGCCTCTCAATCGCTCTCTTCTAATTGAAAAGGACATCAGGTGTATTTTAATGGTCAAGGTTACATGAAAGTTAAAATCATTTGAAGGTCATTTAAAAGTTAAGGTGTTTTGAAGGTCAAGGTCGTTTGAAGGTCAGTATCATTTTGAAGGTCAAAGGCATTTGAAGGTCAAGGTCATGTAAAGGTCAAGGTCAAGAAACTCATGTGACCTTGAACTAGCCGTTTCTAGAACCTCTTCACAACCCTCAAGATCAGAGGTTCTAAAATCGGGTAGTTTCCTTTTACTAATGCAGTTTGATGACTTTAGACAGCTGTTATTTGGTAATTAAATCTTCCCAAATAAGAAGAAACGACAATTTACCATTTATATGTCACTATCAACTGCCACTGTCGACTGTCACTGTCAATTATGACCGTCAATCAAATTTTGAGAAACTTCATGATGTCTAGAATTTTATTTCTTAAAATTAATTGTTGAAATTCTTCTTTGAGATTGCATTTACATATTTCAAAAATTTTGTACAATTTTTTTTATTAAACTGATTAAGAACTTTTACTCAAAGAAATTAATATTTTTTTTTATTCCTGTGCTTTTCTCGAACAATTTTTATTTAGCAGGATTTCCTTTATTAAATTATCAGACTTTTCTTTATTTAATTCTAATAAATTATTTAAATTATTATTATTATTTCAATTTTTTTCTCTCTAACAACTTTTCTAGGAATTTCTCTAGAATATTTTTTTAAATTTCTTTACATTTCTCAATTAGATATCTTAAGTTTTCTAGCATTGTTTTATAATCTTAAAATTTAGAATGGTTTGCAATTTGTCTTCTCAATTGCTACTGTCAATTCGCATTGTTAACTGTCACTGTCATCTCTAACTGTCAACTGTCACTATCATCTCTAACTATCAATTGTCACTGTCAACTATAAATTATCACTCTCAACTATCATTGTCAGTTGTCATTGTCAACCAAATTGTGAAAATTTTTCAGTCAATCTTTGAGAATCCATTTACAAATTTCGAGAGTTTAGCTTTATTAAATTGTAAGAATTTCCTTACTTTATTCTAAGAAATTCAACTGTCACTATCAACTGTTATTGTTAACAAAATTTTGAGAAAATTTGAATGCCTCTTCTAGATTTCTACAATTTTATTTCTTAGAAATAGTTTTTTTTTTAATTTTGAAAATCAAGAGGAATTTCATTATTAAATTGTAAGAATTTATTTTATAAAGAATTTTCTAGAACGTTCCTAGGAATTTCTCTAAAAAAATTAAAATTTCTTGACACTTTTCTACAATTATCTTATAAGGTTTTTGAAATTTAGAATGTTTTGGAATTTGTCTTTTAAATATCAACTGTGAACTGTCACTGTCAACTGTTACTGTCATTGTTAACTGTCACTGTCAACTCTCACGATTACCTGTTAACTGTCAATGCCAACTAACAACTGTTACTGTCAATTATCACAGTTTACACTGAATATCTAAAATTTTATTTCTTAGAATGTTTGTTTTGAAATTTACCTTTGAGATTTTATTTATATATTTTGAAAATTGAGTAGAATTTTCTTCACTGAATTGTAAGAATTTCCTTCCTTCCTTCCTATATTGTGAGAAATTATTTAAACCTTTTTATTTTATTTCTTTTTCTAGGAATTTCTAGCATTGTCTTATAATGTTGTTGAAATTTGGAATGTTCTGCAATTTGTCTTCAAAATGTCGTTTGTCAACTCCCGCTGTCCGCTGTCTACTGTCAACATCAACTGTCAACTATCACTAACTCATTGACGATGGAAGCTTCTACTTCGTTATACATATTTAATCATAAAATTAAACATAATAATCACTTTGTTTTGCAAAACAAAGTGATTATTGTGTTTAATTTTATAACTGTCACTAAATTAGAAGACTGTCAACTGTCACTAAATTGTGAGTATTTTTTAATTTTCCTTATAAATCACTAATTTGTGAGACTGTAAACTGCCACTGTCACCTGTGAACTGTCAACTATCAAGTGTTGCTAAATAGTGAGACTGTCAACTGTCACTGTAACTAAGTTTTTAAATTTTAATTTCTTCGCTAGATTTCTAGAATTTTCTTGGAATTAATATTAAACATTTCTTTTGCATTTTTCGGTAATTTATCGGGATTTTCTAAACCAAATTTCGAGGTATTTCAGCTTTTCTAGGACTTTTCCAGAAATGTTTCTTTCAAATTTCAAAAATGTTTCTTAAGAATTCTGAAATGTCGTTATAAATTCTCCGTTTCTAGACTTAAAACATTTATTTGTCAATGCCAACATTCACTCTCAACTATCACTGTCAATTATCAAATAAGTGCATTATGTAATTTATTGGTATATATTAATGCCCATATGAATATCTTTAATACTAAATACTATCTAATGTATAAAAATGGTGATGTGTCCATCATAGTACTTTCCCTATATTTTTCTCGAAAACTATGAGATTTATGCAAAAAGGCTATTCTTAATAATTTATTCGTTTTTTAATTCTCTACAATTATTTGTTATATAAATTTCATGTAACTCCAACAGTTAATTAGCAATTGTCAAAAAATATCTAAATTTTCAGTTTTTATTTTTTTTTTCTCAAAAGTTAAAAATATTATGAAAAATATGTTTAAATAAAATTTGTTCAGTTTTTTATTCTCTTTAACTTTTGTTTGAACTGTTTTTTAAAATTTTTCATATTTAGAAAAATATTACCAAAAAACAAAACAACGTCTCGAGTAAACATCCACTTCCGGTCTACGAATGTTTACCAAAAGCTTTTCAGTTCCAGTTTTTAAAGATAAAACTTTAAGTTTAAAGTTTCATCTCAATCGGATTATTCGTTTTTGAGATACAGCACCCACCGACAGACAGACAGACAGACAGACAGACAGACGGACAGACAGACACACACACAGACACAAATTTTTTTTTTCCAGAAATTAGTGCAATGGACTCAGGGGACCTCAAAACGGATATTTCCGCAAAAAAAAATTTTCAAAAAAAAATCACGATCACAATACTTCCCCTATATTTCATATAGGGAAAGTAAAAAAGAGTGTAACATCTTATAATAATTTAAGATATTTGTTCCTTAAAAAGCGTCGGAAATTTCTCGAATGTTTTATCGTATTCTACGTATATTTTAATTTTAGCATTTCAAGAATTAAGCTAATTAAATGTCAACAGTAATGTTGTTTGCGATGAATAAAATTCCCAGCGCATTACGAGTAATCAAATAAAGTTTTACATTTATTTAAATATATGAGGTAAATATGTCGACTTCAGTTTATAATTAATAGCTTTAAAATTGTAGTAAATTAAGTTACCTATGTTGGAATTAAAGACGCGCGAATTACCAAAGATGTCGAAACACCCTATAAAAACGCCCAAGAAATTAATGACCTAATTTAGTTAGTTAGTAATTTTATAATATTATTTAATTATTCAAATAAACTACAAATATATCGCAACTAGTATTAATTAGAATTAATTATTTTGAGCGTTTCTGTACCGCAGTTTTACATTATTACAATGTAAAAAATACAGAATCAACAGAATAAATTTATACTTTATACAAATATATGATTGTACTTAATTATAATTATGTTTGTTTACTTTTAAATTATACATATTTCATTTGTATATTAAAAAATTCACAATAAATTATTCATATATAACATAGTGTTTTCTGACAGTATTGTCGAGAATTAAAATGAAATTAAATGAAATTATACATATTGTAGAGGCCATAAATAATTATTTATATTTATAGAAATTACTATGTATAAATTAAAAAGTAATCATTTAAGATTGCTTAATTAAAAAATGTACAATTGCTTTAATTATAAACATATCTCACAATATGTATTAATTAAAAAAACATAAAGAGATCGTTTTAATCAATAAGTGATGTTACATTCAATACCTATCTGTGTTTTTACAAAAGCCTTTCTTTTATACAAGAAGTTTATTGTTTCACTACTAATGATCAATTTGTCGATATCGTTAATGTAAATACTAGTTACCTGAGCCACTACGTTATGCATTCTTTATTATTACTTTGAATTAAAGCATCTAATTACGTTCCGCTCCTAGAAACATAAAATGCAACCTTTTGTTGATGTTTTATTGAACTATTACAATAAATAGAGTGAATTGTATATATTCAGGTATTCTTTCTAATGATTCAAATAAAATATAACTTACAGTGTATTTAATAAATAAAGCAAACATCTAAACAATCGTGTTTTTGTTTAATAATTGTATAATCTTCTTAAACAAAAACACGATTGTTTAGAGTTTGGCTTTATTTTCTGAATACATTGTAAGGAATATTTTATTCGACTCCCTAGATATAATACTTGAATAATTGAATAGTTGTCATTTACGAAAATTTTACTAAAGTGATTATATACAATTTACTCTATATATTATTAAAGTTCAATCAAACTTATCAATCACAATGTATCTTTTGTTAAAAATAAGTTAAATTTACCAAATCAAGAAATAATATTGATTAATGTTGATTGATGAGCTACGTGAAGATGATTCAATATAAAATAACTTGTATTCACTTTCTCCACAGTTTATTTTTACATTTTATAAATCAAGTAATGATTATATGTTTTATTTTTCAATAAAATATAAAATAATCAAATGTGTCTGTATGTTTTGCAATTGTTTAATTAATTTAATATATTTAATAATTGGTTACCCATTTGCGTAGAAATTACAGGACGAAATAATTTTTTTATGAAATGAGCAATCTCGAATGTAGTGTTACCCCCAAAAAGAAAATTTTCAACGGAGCGACGCTAATAAGAAATTCAGCGAAATTTATAAATCCCCGTTAAGCCGACCGGATTATATTTTTTTCTCTCTCTCTCTCTCTCTCTTTTCCCTGACAGCCTTTCGGGGGATAACTCCGCATCAATATCCACAAATCTCCTAAATTGCTTGCTCATTATCAGATTTGCATTATATGAAAACGAACAGCATATTCTAAACGTCATGACGTCAGATTTATGCGTACAAGGGCACCTAAATTATTTTAAAATTTTCCGCGAAGTTCATCGCAAAATTTGCATATCTGTAAACTAAGATTTACGGCCGTAAACACTCTACTTGCGAAACAGAGTAATTTCGAGTTCGTTTAAATGGCCCCTAACATTGTAAATCAAGATTTAGTATGGGAAACCGAAAGGCAAAAGAAAACTTTTGGTTTTGTTTGTGGTTTTAGAGAATTCGTTTTGGGGGTTTAATATAGATTTTAAATAGAATAGATAATGTGAATTAATTACTTTGAGCATTTTTTCACCGCAGTTTTGCATTATTAAAATAAAATTTATTTATAAAACCTGTATATTAACATAATGTTTCATCAAGTGATTAATGAAAAGCAAGTATGTAAGTATGTAATGAATAATGATTATTCATCTGCCTGATGAAGCCACTGTGTGGTGAAACAATTGTAGCAGTATCTGCAAAATAAAAGCTAAATTCAAAACAATCGTGTTTTTCATTATAAGTTGACTAACTAACAGTTAAAACAACTAATCTTCGCATTACAGTACCGCACAGTAATTTTTAAATTATATAACTGTTGGTTGTCGTTACATGTCTGAAATTATATTCAGCACAATGCAACAATTTTTGTGGTGTCATCGTTTCCCAACCATGTTCTAGAATTGATATGACGCGTGTTTCGCTGTATCATAGCTCATTAGTGCAGCTATGACATAACTTTGATGTTCGATCCACAGATATCAACGTTTCAATAAACAAGTAAAATGTATATATTAATCTCAAACCTTTGATGTACATATAACGTTAATGACCTTAATCCATTAATTAGACCTACTTGCGAAATCGTATATTGAATGAATAACGAATTTATTTGATAACGTAATTTTCGATTCAAAATTTCGTCGCTCATATAATATATTACATTAAAGACTTATTGCATCAGCAACGGGAGTGTCCCTTAAGCTTCTGAATTACTCGAATAACTGTCACCATACAATAGAAACTGATGATTTATCATAACTACAACGAATATTCCTGCACGCCATTAGAACTACGTATCCATTATGTAAAATAATCACTCGTTTCTCCAAACTTTAATGTCTTAGCATTACATCTCAACGTGTTCCACAAAGCATAACTAATTATTCCCGATAAACAAAGACTGAACACCACCCTCCTCGAATATATATATACACATTTATTCGAGTGTCCGATTTAACAAATTAAGATATTAGCCGACTGGAATGAATTCAAGTCAAAATATTATTATTAAAATATAACGCATTCACCCTTTTGCCTCGTTATATAACAGATAATTTGAGAACATTAGCGTACCTTAGCGCAGCATAAATTAATTATGCGATGCCAATTTACCCCCGGAAAATTCTGTGGGGGAGAATTGAGTTAAATGGGGAAAAATAAATAACGTTTTAATAATAAGGTCAAACAGAAAGTCCTCATTTAGTTAATTCTATCGACCGGCGAATTACGAAAGATTAAATTCTCGCATGCATATTCTATTATTAATTATTCAAAATACATTTCACCCTCGCGCATTTCTCTCTTTCTTTATATATATGTGTGTGTGTGTACGTATACGTTGTTTACTTATTCGATGGAACCGAAAAATAACCTCGGGCATAATGTATTCGCGACATTTTCATTTTTACGACACATTTTTCCACACAGTGTATGCAAATTCTCGTCGACTTCGTGCAGTAGACATATTATAATAAAAAAATAAAAAAACATCAAGTGAAATGATATCGAAATATAATGTATATAATGTATAATAAATCATTTCTCTAACTATAAATAAGTATATAAATAAATAAAATACAGTTATTTACCTTCTAGAATGTTAAAACCTATTCGTTTTTTATAAATAACTTTCTCACTAATCTCTTGATGAAACATTATGAAATAACAGTTAAAAGATCAATACTTGTTTTTTTGCTGATATAATATAAAATAATAAGAAAGTATTGGTTATACTTTACAAATATGTGTATAATTTAAATATCATCTGCTTATTTTGTTTCATATCATGAAATAACCATACAGATTCTCTATTTTATAGAATAGACTACATAAATTGGGTTCTGAATCAAAATAAACTAATTATAGAGTAACATGATATTAAAAATTGTGCATTTATGAATTTTGTCGTGTATTTATCGTCTCTTAATTTTAATATCTGTAATAATTAATAAAATATAATCACTTAAGTTAGGATCTCGAATGATTATAAAAGTATTTCCTGTATAGGCTTAACCAAGCATTATTACTTGCACTATAACATAATATTGACGTTTATAAAGCTTAGTCAAATCCACACTGGAAACTCGAGTTCCTATTTTAATACAAACCTTGACGAGGGACAGAAATCTCAAGAAATATTGGCGCAGAAGTATGCGTATTACATTCTCATCTAAATTCCCACTGTATTTAATTATTAATAATTCCAGACCCTAAATATCACGCAAGTAACGGGCTTCAGGCTCCTCAGTTTTAATGTTAAAATGTTATATTCAGAATACGCTTAATTTAATGAAAGGTGAAGATCCATGTAATTAAAAGAATGCATAAAAATCTAGCAAAAATTTTGTTGTGTTTAAAAGGTTAAATAATTTACCAGCACTTAATATTCCCAGAGCAACGATGTAAGGAACATACCTGAAACAAAACAATATTTGTTATTATTTATAAGCACATAAAACGTATTATGATTGAGTATAAAAAACAATATAACCTTTATTACACATAAACTGATAAATTTAATAGCAAAACTTATTAAAATCCTTTAGTTCGTTGTAAAAAATTAAATAATAAATTTAAAAATACGAAAACATTTCGTGAGTCTTACTAAGACTACAAAACAAATTAATTTGAAACAACTACTTCTCTGGCTAATACCTCGACAGACATTGAATAAAACATAATTTGCGTGTTATGAATAGTACAACTATCAAAGCAACACCAATTTGAATGAAATTATTTCTGTTGAATAAACTAATAAATGATAAAATGTATTTTAGATTGTTTAAATGTGATTATAACATGAAAATTATGAATTTAAACTGATAATCTCAAATGTCTATGAAGGAAGAAGAAAACGTAATTAAATGTGGCGTTTATTTTTTATATATATCTCGAGTATTTAATAAACGGATTTAGTAGGCTGTTTATCAATACATTGGCGGGGCCCCTATCCTTTCGGGGGCCCATCCATTATCTGATTTGATCAATTTCTGTGGGGCCATATAGCAAAGTTATTGAAGTATAGCACCTCATAGTAGCTGGGTCGCGTCAGAATTGATAGCGGAAAGGTTACGAGAGAAAATTATGAAGCAATTTTGTGGGTGCCACAGTCATTAGTCTTTCGCGGCGCCTTCTCTACCGCTCCACAACCCCCTCCACCCCCCCCCCCCCCTGCCAACCCTGTTGCAGCATGAGCATGAGCATGCTCGCACCACTTTGCCACCGCAGGATGCTTTATAACATCGCCACTGCCATCGCCATTTCAGATGCTTGCTTCCTTTTCAAACTAATAATACCTCCCCGTTCCTTTTTCAACCCATTTACCAAACATTCCCTGCAGAATTATGTCTATTTACTGCCGTTTCCGCGCACCTTAATTTCCCCTTATGCACACTAAATCTGATAATCTGTCTCAAGAAGTACAGGGAAAAGTTCAGGCATTTAATATTTTAAAAATATTTGATCAATAAAGAAGAGAAGAAAATCAGCAAGTAAAAAGTATATGAAGAAACACTGTGTGATGAAAAATAGTAAGACTTTTTAATTAACATATATATGTATATTGAATTGACGTGGTAGATACATGATGAAACTCCTTAACATATTAAAATAAAACAACACATTTATTGATTAATCGTTGAGGCGTTAACTTCGTGATACATCCTGGAAAATTAAACAAAAACGTTTACTTTGTTGATATCACACTTTAAAGTAAACGTTTTTGTTTAAACACATTTATTGTTGAACACTGCAATACTGCAGTATTAATCTGCCTGATGAAGCCACTGTATGACGAAACATGTTGCAGTATTCAACAATAAATGTGAAACCCTCCCAACTTATTTAATTTCAATATATGTATTTATAAAATTATCTGATACTTAATTATAAGAAATAAATTCGAAAAAAATATTATAATCTAATAAAACTATAAAAATCAATAATTCCAGACCTTCGATAAATGTAATTTAATGTATTACGATATGTCATCAAAGTGAGTGCTTATAAATTGAAAACAATAAAAATATAGGGTAAGAGAAACATGGTTTTACATAACAGCAGCTATGTTTATCCTAGTGCATGATATGAAATCCATTTATGTGATAAAATTACTGTAATACATGTATGCAGACAAAACGCTTTTAAAGAGTAAAATAAATATAACGTATACAAATAGGAAAACTATTATCCTTATAACTGTTCGGCTGATATGTTCGTAGAGTTTCTAAGAGAGGGCGCCACTAGATTCTTTCAATATGATTTTTAGTGTGATAATAAATTAAATTACTGAAAAGGTTATTTATTAAAGAAATAAGGCAACAATAATTTCTAAAGAATTAAAAATTATTCATATAAAACGGTACGAATGTTTTACTGATAAGAGGGTGAATTAGTGGCCATCCACCCACCCTACATATATTTTTAATCCTTAAAACCCTAATACTTGTTAAGTTTCTAAAACACAATCGTATATTTTTGGGGAGGTGATCATGAATATCAAAATCATTATTATAGTTAAAATGTAAGGATATATGTAGGGTGGTTGGTTGGCGACTATCCCACTTTTTAATTCTAAGAACATAAACGACGGCTTTCTAAAATAAATTACAGAAATAATCTTATTTATTAAAGATGTAAATCAAAAACAATTTCCTAAGTATTAAACATTATTCAAATGAAACGTCACGACTGATTTACTAGTTGGAGGGTGAGTAAGTGGTTACCCACCCACCCTACATATATATTGAATGCTTAAGACACTAATACTCGTTTAGTTTGCAAAACACAAACGTATAATTCTTGTAGAAATGTTTATGAACATAAATATCAATATAATTGTTTAAGTATACAGTTATATGTAGAGTGGGTGGGTGTCTACTATCCCACACTTCAATTCTAATAATATACATGACGGTTTTCCAAATTAAATTACAGAAAAGGTTATTTATTAATGGAATAAGTCAAAAATAATTTCTTACGAATTAAACATTATTCAAATGAAACGGCGCAAATGTTTTACTGAATGGAGGGTAGATAGGTGGCCACCCACCCACCCTACATATATTTTTAAACCATAAATCCCTAATACTCGTTAAGTTTCTAAAACTCAACCGTAGAATTTTTGTTAATATGTTTATGATCATAAAAATCAATACTATAGTTTAAGTTTTAGGATATATCTAGGGTGGGTGGGTGCCCACTATTCCACTCTTCAATTTTAATAACAAAAACGACGGATTAATGAACTAAATTACTCACAAAAGATTATTTATCAAAGAAATATATCAAAAATAATGTCTTATGAATTTAAAAATTATTCAATTGAAACGGCGCTAATGATTTACTTATTAGAGGATGGATAAGTGGACACCCACCCACCCTACATATACTCTTAAACAATAAGAGCCTAACACTTGTTTAGTTTCCAAAACACAATCGTAGAATTTTTGAGGATGAGTTTATAAACACAAAAATTAAAATTATGGTTTAAGTTTAAGGATATATGTAGGGTGGGTGGGTGGCCACTATACCACGCATTAATTCTAATAACATAAACGACGGTTTGCCAAATTATATTGCAAACAAAAGTTAATTTATTAAAGAAATAGATCAAAAATAATTTTGTAAGAATTAAAAATTATTCAAATGAAAAGACGTTAATGATTTACTGATTAGAGGGCGGATAAGTGGCCACCCACCCACCCTACATATATTTTTAAATCCAAGACCGTAATACTCGTTTTGTTTCTAAAAAAAAAAAACAACCGTACAATTTAAATGGATGTTAAAATGTAATAAAATCCTTTAGTTCGTTGTAGAAAATTAAATAATAAATTTAAAAATACGAAAACATTTCGTGAATCTACAACAATGAGTCTTACTAAGACTACAAAACAAATTAATATGTATTAATTTGTAACACGCAAATTAATTTGTATTATTCAATGTCTGTCGAAGTATTAGCTAGAGAAGTAGTTGTTTCAAATTAATTTGTTTTGTAGTCTTAGTAAGACTCATTGTTGTAGATTCACGAAATGTTTTCGTATTTTTAAATTTATTAAATGGATGTGTTTATGAAATAAAAAATTAATATTTTGGTCTAAGTTTAACGATATATGTAGGGTGGGTGAGTGGCTACTATCCCACTCATTAATTCTAATAACATAAACGACGGTTTTCCAAATTATATTACACACAAAACTTTATTTATTAAAGAAATAGATCAAAAATAATTTTATAAGAATTAAAAATTATTCAAATAAAACGGTGCTAATGATTTACTGATTGGAGGGTGGATAAGTGGCCACCCACCCACCCTACATATATTTTTAAACCATAAAAGCCTAAATCTCGTTTAGTTTCCAAAATACAACCGAAGAATTTTTGTAGATGTGTTTATGAACAGAAAAATCAAAATTATGGTTTAAGTTTAAGGATATATGTAGGGTGGGTGGGTGGCCACTCTCCCATTTTTCAATTCTAATAACATAAACGGCTGTTTTATAAATAATGTTATATACGAAAAGTTATTTATTAAAGAAATAAATCCAAAACAATTTTTTAAGAATTAAAAATTATTTAAATGAAACGACGCGATTAATTTACTGATTAGAGGATAGATAAGTGGCCACCCACCCACCCTACATATATTTTCAAACCTTAAGACTCTAACACTCGTTTAATTTCCAAAACACAACTGTAAAATTGTATGTACATAAAAATTAATATTCTAGTTTAGATTTATGGATATATGACGGGTGGGTTGGTGGCCACTATCCCGTTTTCCTATTTTAAAACATAAACGACGGTTTTATATTTTATAGGAAAGATTATTTAATAAAGAAATATTGCAAACAAAACTCCCTTAAGTATTTAAAAAAAAATCAAATGAAGCGGCGTGAATAATTTACAAATTAGAGGGTGTATAAGTGGCAACCCACCCACCCTACATATATTTTTAAACCTTAAGACCTTAATACTCTTTTAATTTTAAAAACACAACCGTAGAATTTTTATGGAGTAGTTTATGAACATAAAAATCAATAATTTAGCTTCAGTTTGAGGATATATGTAGGGTGGGTGGGTGGCCACTATCCCACTTTTTAATTTTAATAGCACAAACGATGATTTTATAAATTATATTATAAACGAAAGTTTATTTATTGACGAAAAAGAGCAAATTTAATTTCTTAAGGATTAAAAATTATTAAAATGAAACGGCGCGAATGATTTACTGATTGGAGAGTCGATGAGTAGCCACCCACCCACTTTACATTTATTTTTTAATCTTACGACAGTAATATTCGTTTAGTTTCTAAAACACAAGTGTAGAAATGTTGTTTAGGTGTTTATGAACATAAAAATCAATATTTTAGTTTACGTTTAGGAATATATATAGAGTGGGTGGGTGGCAACTATCTTACTATTCAATTCTAACAATATAAATTATTGTTTTCTAAATTACGAAAGGTTATATATTAGAGAAACAATGCAAAATTGCAAAAATATTTTTTTATAGAACTAAAAGTTATTCAAATGAAATATTCGGTATGATTTACTGATTTGAGGATGTATAACAGGCCACCCACCTACTCTACATATATTTTTAAACCTAGAGATCCTAAAAATATTTTAGGTTTAAAAACATAACCATATAATTTTTGTGTAGGTGTTTATGAGCATAAAAATTAATATTCTAGTTTCAGTTTTAGCATATATGTAGGGTGGGTAGGTGGCCACTAACCCACTTTTCAATTCTAATAACATAAACGACGGTTTTCCAAATTATATTACACACAAAAGTTTATTTATTAAAGAAATAGATCAAAATCAATTTTATAAAAATTATTCAAATGAAACGGCACTAATGATTTACTGATTAGAGGGTGGATAAGTGGCCACCCACCCACCCTACATATATTTTTATACCATAAGAGCCTAAAACTCGTTTAGTTTCCAAAACACAACCGTAGAATTTTTGTGGATATGTATATGAACATAAAAATCAAAATTTTGGTTTAAGTTTAAGAATATATGTAGAGTGGGTGGGTGGCCACTGTCTTACTTTTCAATTCTAATAACATAAATGATTGTTTTCTAAATTATATTACATACGAAAGGTTATTTATTAAAGAAACAATGCAAACATGCAAAAATATTTTTTTAAGAATAAAAAATTATTCAAATAAAAAATTGCGCATTATTTACTGATTTAAGGATGTATTATTGGCCACCCACCCATATTACAGATATTTTTAAACCTTCAGATCCTAAAAATCTTTTAGGTTTAAAAACATAAACATATAATTTTTGTGTAGGTGTTTATGAGCATAAAAATTAATATTCTAGTTTCAGTTTAAGGATATATGTAGGGTGGGTGGGTGTCCACTATCCCACTCTTCAATTCTAATAACATATATGATGGTTTTCTAAATTATATTACACATAAAAGTTTATTTATTAAAGAAATAGATCAAAATCAATTTAATAAAAATTAAAAATTATTCAAATGAAACGGCGCTAATAATTTACTGATTAGAGGGTGGATAAGTGGCCACCCACCCACCTTACATATATTTTTAAACTATAAGAGCCTAAAACTCGTTTAGTTTTCAAAACACAATCGTAAATTTTTTGTGGATGAGTTTATGAACATAAAAATCATTTTCAATTCTAATAACATAAACGGCTGTTTTATAAATAGTATTATATACGAAAAGTTATTTATTAAAAAAATAAATCCAAAACATTTCTTTAAGAATAAAAAATTATTTAAATGAAACGACGCGATTAATTTACTGATTATAGGATAGATAAGTGGCCACCCACCCACTCTACATATATTTTTTAACCTTAAGAACTTAATACTCGTTTAATTTAAAAAACATAACCGTAACATTTTTATGAAGGTGTTTATGTACATAGAAATTAATATTCTGCTTTGGGTTTATGGATATATGTAGGGTGGGTGGGTGGCCACTATCCCACTCTTTAATTTTAAAACATAAACGACGGTTTTATGAATTATATTTTATAGGAAAGATTATTTAATAAAGAAATATTGCAAACAAAACTTCTTAAGTATTAAAAAAAATTAAATGAAGCGGCGTGAATAATTTACTGATTAGAGGGTGTATAAGTGGCCACCCACCCACCCTACATATATTTTGAAACCATAAGAGCCTAAAACTCGTTTAGTTTCTAAAACACAATCGTAGAATTTTTGTGAATGTGTTTATGAACATAAGAATCAAAACTATGGTTTGTTTAAGGATATATGTACGGTGGGTGGGTGGCCACTGTCCCACTCTTTAATTTTAAAACGTAAACGACGGTTTTATGAATTATATTTTGTAGGACAGATTATTTAATAAAGAATTATTGCAAACATAACTTTTTAAATATTAAAAAAAATCAAATGAAGCGGCGCGAATAATTTACAGATTAGAGGGTATATAAGTGGCCATCCACCAACCCTACATATATTTCTATACTTTAAAACCCTAATACTCTTTTAATTTCAAAACACACAACCGTAGAATTTTAGTGAACTAGTTTATGAACGTAAAAATCACTATTTTAGCTTAAGTTCAAAGATATATGTAGGGTGGGTGGGTGTTCACTATCCCACTCTTTAATTTTAATAGCACAAACGACGATTTTATAAATTATATTAAAAACGAAAGTTTATTTATTGACGAAAAAGAGCAAATTTAATTTCTTAAGGTTGAAATATATTAAAATGAAACGGTACGAATAATTTACTGATTGGAGGGTGCGTAAGTTGCCAACCATCCACCCTACATATATTTTTATACCTTAAAACCCAAATACTAGTTTAGTTTCTAAAACACACATCTAGAATTTTTGTGGAGGTATTTATGAACTCAAAAATCTATATTCTGGATTGATTTTATGGATATATGTAGGGTGGGTGGGTGGCCACTATCCTACTCTTCATTACTAATAACATTGACTGTTTTTCAAATTATATTATATACGAAAGGTTATTTATTTAAGAAATAAAGTAAATATATTTTCTTAAGGATTAACAATTATTTAAATAAACAGGCACGTAATATTTACTGATTGGAGGGTGAATAAGTGGCCACCCATCCACCCTGCATATATTTTCAATACGTAAGACACTAATACTTGTTTAATTTCCAAAACATAATCGAAGAATTTTTGTGGAGATGTTTATGAATTAAAAAAATAATATTCTAGTATAACTTTGAGGATATGTGTAGGGTGGGTGGGTGTCCACTATCACACTGTTCAATTCTAATAATCTCATAATTTCATCAAAGAAATCAATTTAGGATAGATTACAATGTTATATATGTTGCATTTTTATTTTTGTGAGAAATACCACTGTTTCGTCTATTAGATCTATATATTTTATTAAGCTTTATTTTCAGGAAGACATCTTATCCATTTTATTTATTGTTTAGTGAGCAATAACTATTCTAACCGGGCCCATTCAGTCTTCTTCGCCTCGCTCTTGGCTCTCCCCCATTTGATATACGCGAGCGCTATTTAGTTCCATAAATTGCATACAAGATTATTAAAGTGGAGTAGAAAAAGCGTTTCGTGTTGTGTTACAATGGCGAACGGCGAATGCTGCTGGCATTTGAAAGAAAGGGTTGGTACACAATTTCTGCGGATCTTCAGAATATTTTTTTCCGCTGTCGCCTTAGGGGAAAAAGGGGGTGGAGTCGTTATATATTGTCTAGAGTACAACCATTTTAAGAATGAAATATTTTTTCTGGTCCCCCCCGTCGTCGAAGCTCAAATGCACGTGCATTTGTAAAGGTGTCTGAAATAAATTTTAAGGGGTGGTTCTCCTCACTTCATTATGAGCTGACGAGAAAATTTGTGTCCGCATATTTATTACTCCTGTGTTCAGCGCCACCGTGAGATTTTACACTAGGGGAAAATGGATTATTTCGATGTGGATTCCGACCTGCTCCCCGCTCTCCACTCATTCTGCGTTTATTTTCGTTTGATTTGGTAGAATTCGGTAAATGGCATTCGAAAAATCCTGAATGCCTTTGTGCGAGATTGTGTAATAGGTATTTCCGTTTACATCGTTTGCGAGCACTTCCAGGGCGCTTCTGCGTTTTTAATTAGGCACATTCGTTTAATTAATTATTTAATTAGTAGATGTAATTGCTAGCAAGTTTAATTTAAGGTGGAAGATTTATGAATAAGCAAATCGTTGAAAACTCGGCAGTGTAGAGTGAAATATTATAAAACATTAAAATAATAAAAGTGCTGTCATTAGTTTTTATCGTCAGAAATAATTAATTCTCATGGTGAATATAAGAAAAACCTTTGCGATAGTAACGAAATCTAATCATGCGAAATTTTCTTGGAATTTATAACAGGCCCTGGAGCTTCGGTTGAGCAATAAAGTAGGAAATACACTTCATGAAATCATTATGCCATGAAAATGAAATGGAGATGATACCAGATTAAATGTACTGTTATCTCAATTGTAGAATATTGTAAGTTTAGCATGATTAAATATTCACATTAAAATCGTTAGCAAATATATATTGTATAGAGAGATTAATATCTTTATCAAAAAATAATGTTACAGCTGATAATAGGACAATTGCTATGCTTATTCTCTTCTTATTTTTCCATTGGCTGTCGACCAGTGGTATTTCAGCTCTATATTTTATATTTACTTACAAAATAATTATGGAAAAAATATTCTTTTGCTTCTTCTTTTTATTATGTATGATTATCCAATATGTGAATTATGAAATATAAAAAACCAAGTATTTTAATTAATCTTTCTGAATCTAAAGTATATTTTTTACTTTTCGATGCTACATACTTATGTAATTAAAATTTTGTTAATACTGACGAAAGTGTGAAAATAGTGCGTGTTTATGTCTTAAAGAGTTTTATAGGGATGTCGAATACTGGAAGGCTTTCGTGTAAGTTGAACGTTACAAAATAGAAAACGAACCAAATCGCAACGTTTACGTTCGCCATAAATCTTTCGTGATTTGTTATGTATGTTGTTCTGTTCTGGCGCTGCTTTTTTTTACTTCCCTTGCGCTGCTTACTATTTGATCGACTAAAATTTGTTTTCATGTTCGTGCTCATCCATTTACCATCTTTTGTTATTTATTTTTGCAATTTCATACATCGCATATGAGATTAGAGAAGCGCAACTAAAAATACTAAACTCGTGAAATATTGGAATGAAATTAAAGTAATAATAATTGTTATGTACCTACATTAGGTATTGATGTTTTTGTATATTTATACAACTCGTTGTTAAAACTATCACTAAATAAATGGTATTCATTATTTATTAAGAAAAAGTAGCTTTCCATTTTACAATTATTAATATCAAATATTAATGTGTCCATTGTATATTTTTGTTTGTTTATTAAAAAAAATTAATTTTTTACTTCGCATTTTAAATGTTAAACGTTATTTAATAGTTCAAAATAAGTAAAACAAATAATTTTGTTGGTTTCACTTTTTATAATAAAAAGTATCAACTTTGAACTATTCAATACAGTTAACATTTAAAATACAAAGCAAAACCAAGAATGATTTTCAATAAACAAACAATTTTCAATAAATATACAATGTTTTACTTATTTTATATTATCAAAATGCATCACGAAGTGAAAGCCTTCATAATTACTTATATAGTTATTTAATAGGACACTCTGAAGATTTTTATTATTCGTGTTTTTATTATTTACAATCCTTTTATATTTACTATAGTAAAATAATTTATGTACATCTGCACTATGAATTAAATTGAATAATTTCAATCTACATTACTGCAAAATTATGTTATATAACATTAAGTTAATAAGGGAGTTAATTAAATGGAAATAATTTGTGCTGATATGTAATTTCATTCGGAAAACATAATTACACATCCACAGGAGTAGAAATTTTGGGGTAAGGTTAAACCCTTGTTAATTTGCATTTATATATTCATTAAACAACATAATTTTAAAATAAATTTACTTTTATCAATTCATCGACCTTAAAGTACTTTAATTTTAATTAATTAATAAAGGAATAATAATAAAAAAGTCATTAAAATTTAAAAGAATATAAACTATGTGTTTTATATTACCTGTAATATATAAATTTCATATATCTTGTATTTGATTCTCATTTTTTACTTGGTGAAACATTAAATTAATAATAGGTTGTTGAAAAAATTTTTTCAACAACCTATTATATAAATTTTATATCAAATATGAATGAAATAGTGGGTGTAAATATATTTATATTTAAGTTCAGTTTTGGCCGTGAAAATAAAATTATGCAAATATTAAATCGATACAACTCGCATCAATCAACATTAACAAATCGACCTTAATGCAAACTAATAACGAATAATATTAATCCTGTAAATAAATTATAATTATAATCCAATTATCAATCGACGGCGGCCTGTTTAATCATTTATATGGTAATTGGCGTAAAGTTTGCGTTGGCGCTAAAATGGAAATGCTCTCCCTCTCATTTTTTTTTTCTTTAATTTTATATGTCTTCGGGGCAGATCCTATGCAAATTTCGGACCCATGCAAAATCGTCCTGTCTCTGGCTTCTCTGCCTGCTAAGTATAATTCAGAATTTAGATAGTTTATATTCAGTTACCCAATTGCACACTGGTGCAAATGTATTGCATAATTCATTCGAATTTTACTCTAAGGCCCGTCCATTATTTAGATTTACATTATCTGAATAATATTTTCATTCACTTTACTTGAGAGTTATTTTATGTTTCCTTCATATTTCATAGAATGATAATTTCAGGTTTTTACTTTATTAATAATAAATTAACTGGAAATGATGAGGCTATAAATAGTTTATCATTTATTTTTTATATAAGTAAAATATTAATATATACGTGAATTTTCTATTTGCAGGTAATATAACAAATATTTTAAGCAAGCAAGTAAATTTTATAGATTTTATATTTACAGGTGATAATATTGATATTATTATTATTATTATTTGCTCACAAAATCTGATGAAGTTTAGCCATAAATATACAGTAAATTTAATTTACTGTATATTTATGGATAGTATTAGGTGCGTTATTGCGTAAATCGATTAATTTTCTATGTGGCTGCTTTCCCTATTTACTGGAAAGCCTCCGAAATTTATATAAAGTGATAAATTTGTGGTTAAGCCCAAGTATTCGCAGCAATTTGAACGTGAGGAGAGTCGGAGGCCCGCCTTTGCAGCCTTTGCCTCCTGCAAATCCCCCTATTCTATGATTTCCCAATACAAACTGAAGGAGCCAAGCATTAGTAGTAAAGCATCTGTAGAAAGGAACAACCGGGAATAACAAAAGCAAAATGCAGTAGTCCTTCCACGCTTGAATAAGTTAAATTCAATGGCACCAACAGGAACTGATTTCTATTACCTCATCTTGAAATGTCGTCTACCTTGTATTGTAAATGTACTATGTGCCCATATACATTAAAATTTAAAATCTAGGAAACGTTGTTTATAGGTAAATAAGTAAAATTTTATTTGTAATGGTTCAAATTATTAATCTTGTTGATTTTAATTAATTATACCAGAAATTAAAGTTCCTATGATGATATCTATGAAGTAGCATAAGTTTTAGATAAAAGAACCCATATCTTTTCTAATGGTTGCCATTCTTTTGCAATATATTTGCCAAAGAGTATATGGGTGATCCTCTGGAGGTAACTATATGTCTTAGTGAGTTCCTGTCTTTATAGAATTTGAGGTATGTTATTATTTTTTCACGTTTAGAACGAAAAATTAATTACAAAAATATTAATGTGATCATCATAGTAACTTCCCTATATTTTTAATATAATGTAATAAGGTTATTCCTAATAATTAGCTTAATTTTCGATTTCTTACAATTACTCCTACAGTTCAAAATTTGTCAAATGTGTCAAATTTTTTCTCACAAGTGAAGAAGTTTATGAAAAACATGTTTTATCGAAACTTGTTCAGATTTTCATTTTCTTAAACTTCTTTTTGGAAACTGAAGTCTAATTTTTCAATATTTCTTCAATTTTTAATTTTTTTTGAATAAATCTATTAAATTTTGCAATATTGTTAAGTTTATGTATGTTTTACAACTTTTAATTAAAACTCTCGCTTATGTTTTACTGTTTGAAGGGTGGGATAGAGGCGACCCACCCACCCTACATATACAAAAAACTTTAATTCCTTATCGACTCGCTGTATCCAATGAAATTAATTACAAAACTTTTTGAATAAAAAAGAAATTAAAAAGATAAAATTTTTGAGTAAGTAAATTAGTAAAAATTTGATACATGATGGGTGGGCATACTTTAAGTCTAAATTATATAAAGTTAGCTATGGAAAGTTATTTATAATTAAACCTAAATTTTGATTTTGTTTAATTTTTTTTACATAAAGTGTTTGATGGTTTTTAGCAGCAAAATCATGAAAGATTAGCAATTATTGTTATCATGTATATGTAGGGTGGGTGGGTGGCCTCTATCCCACCCTTCAATCAGTAAAACATAAGCGAGGGTTTTAACTAAAATTTGTAAGATATAAATAAACACAAAATAATTGTAATTTTTAGAGATTTATGCATACAATTTTTTTTTGTAATGTTTTACTGAGTGCAGGGTAAAATAGAGGCCACCCACCCACCCTACATATACATATAAACTTTAATTGCTTATCGACTCGCTGTATCCAATGAAATTATTTACAAACCTTTTTTAATAAAAAAGAAATTAAAAAGATAAAATGTTTGATTTGGTAAATTAGTAAAAAATTGATGCTTGATGGGTGGGCAGACTTTAAATATAAATTAGATAAGATTAGCTATAGAAAACCATTTATATGTAGAGTTAATTTTTGATTTTGTTTTATTTGTTTTTTACATTAAAGGGTTTGATGGTTTTTAGCAGCAAAATCATCAATAATTAGCATTTAGTCATCATGTATATGTAGGGTGGGTGGGTGGCCTCTATCCCACCTTCTAATCAGTAAAACATAAGCGAGGGTTTTAAGTAGAAGTTGTAAGATATAATTTATGCATAATTGATGGGCAGACTTAAAATCTAAATTAGATAAGGTTAGCTGTAGAAATACATTTATATTTAAACTTAAATTTTGATTTTGTTTTATTTTTCTTTACATAAAGTGTTTGATGGTTTTTAGCAGCAAAATTATCAACGATTGGTAATTATGGTTATCATGTATATGTAGGGTGGGTGGGTGGCCTCTATTTCACCCTCCAATCATTAAAACATAAGCGAGGGTTTTACTTAAAAGTTGTGAAATATAAATAAACACAAAATAATTGCAATTTTTAGAGATTTATTCATGCACATTTTTCAAATAATTTTTGATGATGTTTTACTGATTGGAGGGTGGGATAGAGGCCACCCACCCACCCTACATATATATATAAATTTCAATTACTGATAGTCTCGCGGTTTGGAATAAAAGTAATTACCAATTTTTTGATTAAAAAATAAATTAAAAAGGTAAAATTTTTGAGTGACAAAATTAGCAAAATTTTATGCATGGTGGGTGGGCAGGATTTCAATTTAAATTAGATAAGATTAGCTATAGAAAGCCTTTATATTTATACCTAAATTTTAATTTTGCTTTAATTTTTTTTTACATACAAGATTTTATGGTTTTTAAGCAGCAAAATGATCAATGATTAATAATTAAAATTATCATGTATATGTAGGGTGGGTGGGTGGCCTCTATTCCACCCTCCAATCAGTAGAACATAAGCGAGGGTTTTAATTAAAAGTTGTAAAATATATATACACAAAATAATTGCAATTTTTAGAGATTTATTCACACAAATTTTTCAAATAATTTTTGATGATGTTTCACTGATTAGATGGTGGGATAGAGGCCACCCACCCACCCTACATATACACAAAACTATAATTCTTTATCGCTTCGATAAATACAATGAAATTAATTACAAAATTTTTGAATAAAAAAGTAATAAAAAGATAAAACTTTTGCGTGAGTAAATTAGTAAAATTTGATGAATGATGGGTGGGCAGACTTTAAATCTAAATTAGATAAGGTTAGGTATAGAAAATCATTTATAATTAAACCTAAATTTTGATTTTGTTTTATTTTTTTACATAATGGATTTGATTGTTTTTAGCAGCAAAATCATCAATGATTAGTAATTAAAGTTATCATGTATATGTAGGGTGGGTGGGTGGCCTCTATTCCACCCTCCAATCAGTAAAACATAAGCGAAAGTTTTAATTAAAAGTAGTAAATTATATATAAACACAAAATAATTGCAATTTTTAGAGATTTATTCGTACAACTTTTTCAAATAATTTTTGATGTTTTACAGGATGGAGGGTGGGATAAAGGCCACCCACCCACCCTACATATACATATAAATTTCAACTACGATAGTCTCGTCGTTTGGAATAAAAATAATTACAAAATTTGAAATAAAAAATAAATTAAAAAGGTAATATTTTGAGTGAGGAAATTAATAAACTTTTTATGCATGATGGGTGGGCAGACTTAAAATCTAAATTAGATAAGGTTAGCTATAGAAAGACATTTATATTTAAACTTAAATTTTGATTTTGTATTATTTTTTTTTACATAGTGTTTGATGGTTTTTAGCAGCAAAATTATCAACGATTGGTAATTATAGTTATCATGTATATGTAGGGTGGGTGGGTGGCCTCTATTCCACCCTCCAATCAGTAAAAGATAAGCGAGGGTTTTAATTAAAAGTTGTAAATTATAAATAAACACAAAATAATTGCAATTTTTAGAGATTTATTCCTACAAATTTTTCAAATAATTTTTGATGATGTTTTACTGATTGGAGGGTGGGATAGAGGCCACCCACCCACCCTACATATACATATAAACTATAATTCCGTATCGCTTAGATGAATACAATGAAATTAATTACAAAACTTTTGAATAAAAAGGTAATTAAAAAGATAAAACTTTTGCGTGAGTAAATTAGCAAAATTTGATGAATGATGGGTGGGCAGACTTTAAATCTAAATTAGATAAGGTTAGATATAGAAAATCATTTATAATTAAAACTAAATTTTTCATTTTATTTTCTTTTTCTTTTACATAATGGGTTTGATTGTTTTTAGCAGCAAAATTATCAACGATTGATAATTATAGTTATCATGTACATGTAGGGTGTGTGGGTGGCCTCTATCCCACCCTTCAATCAGTTAAACATACGCGAGGGTTAAATTAAAAGTTGTAAAATGTAAACAAACAAAAAATAATTGCATTTTTTAATTGACGTAGTCATACAAATATTTCAAATAATTTTTAATGATGTTTTACTGGCTGGAGGGTGCAATAGAGGCCACCCACCCACCCTACATATACATATTAACTTTAATTATTGAGCGCATCGCAGTTTGCAATAACTTTAATTACAATATTTGTATATAAGGAAATTAAGAAAGTAAAATTTTGAGTTTGTAAATGATTATATACACAGACATTTTCCATATATATTCTTTATAGGGTAAGTAATAAATAAATAATTTAAGATACAATTACATCTGTTAAAGGACATTTCATATGCATCCTTTTGATATATACAAACATTTCTGGCAAGAATTTACGTATTCATAAATCTGTAGATTAATTAACCTTTATAATACGTGTGACTAAACGCGACTTTAAACTAAGCATTAACTTATAAAAATCGGAAGGAACGTAATTTAACTTCCAGAGCCATCCTTTATAAAAGACAGATGCAATTTAACGCGATTCATCGTTGAAATCTGTTGCATTTCGCTGACTAAACGGATGAGGGATTGTGCACATGAGGACAACTAGTTAAGTCACAGTGTGTCCCAGAAAATTAATCGAACTGTAACTTCGACAAATCTCAAATATTATATGAGTTTTAATCATATTAAACTCTACTCCTAGACGTATTTATAAGTATCCAATATGAATTTACTAAAATAAATATTTAAAACTGTGCACTGAATGGATAAACTGTTTATGCTTTGTGGAGTAAATTAATTATCTCTTAATAATTTAGCTTTAATAAAAACATAGCAATTTTACCCTTTAACGATTTTATTTTATTAGTATTTCATTCAAATTTTATATACAATAAAACCATTTTATAACTTGTTTGTTTTTTTTAAATTTTGGTTTTCATTGTATACTACAAAATGTATAACGAAATAGAAGCAACGATATAAAATTTTATAGTTGTCGCTAAAATACATTTTTAAAATTTATTGTTATGTATTTTATATATTTGTTGTTGACTTCTTCTATTTCATTCGGTTTAATTACAATTAATCAATTAGTTTGTACTAGTTTTAATGTATTTATTTCTGTAAAATTAATTAAAAATTAGTTTATATTGAATCGATAAGAAAACACATAGTTTATAATACGATTTTGTGTACACAATAAAATGTGCGCAGTATTATTACAACATTATTATAACAGCGTAAATTATGAGAAACCATATTTGTTTAGTACATATGAATATACATGAAAACGTTCCTAGCACAAATGCCTCACCTACTAAAATCAACAATATAAATTACTACTATAAATAATTTCATCGTAATACGAATGAATTAACCCGTGAACTTTCCATAATACAGGGAGGATTGCGTCAATAATTAGATCATTATATAAATTGCATTTAACGTGTGGGAATTTTTTAAAATAAATAATCGTGTGCGATTAATAGTTGTCCTCGAGTAGCTCATAATACCGAATTTATAATTTAATTACACGAACAAGGATCAGTAATCAATACTAACGGCGGAGACTAAACACGGGGATTGTGTTTGTAATTAGAAAATGTTTTGACCTACACGGAAATTGAATTATACAGTTAATTAGAATGTTTTAAGTATTATGTACTACTAGATTGATAATTAATTATTTTATTATTCTCATTCATACAAATCAAATTGAATAATTCATAAAATCAAAGTAGCATTAAATACGGTGTTTGTATTTTTTATATACTGGAGTTCAAAGGTAATTCAATACCCCTTAAATGTGGTTTAATCCAGCAACAAATGCGCACGTTTTATTCGCCTTAAAAAGAAAAAAAAATGCGATAACGTTTTTACTGCTTTATGTCAATTTTTTGTGAACGATTTTTACACTTATCCGAAAAATTAATCAAACTTAATAATGTTAATAACCAGTCACCTGTTCTACTTTTCAGTGTATTGAAAAATCTTGCCAAATACCTAGATTTTATGCACTCCATCGATTTCATAAAATTAATTGATTTTCAAAAAGGTCGCATTGTTGGTATGAAAGAGGCTGGATTCAGTTTAAGGGAAACAGCCTGTAGACTCGAAATTCCACCCTCAACTGTAATGCAAGAATGGAGCAGATGGTCTGAAGAATAAGATTATCAGTGACAGAGACGTTCTGATAGGCCTAGGATTATACAGGGTGATCAAGAATGGTACCTAAGACTGCTTGCGATACGTAATCATCACGAAAATTTGTGACAAGTTCGAGATGCCTTTATTGCAGAAACAAAGCGAGTGGTTTCTAGGCAAATAGTTAATGGAAGAGTTTTTGCCATGGGCCTTTATGCATTTCGCCCTTTTTGGGTCCTACTGATGACTCCTCTGCACAAAGCTCTTCCCCTTAGAATGGTGTTTAGCCAGATTCAACTGGGATGTAGAGTGGAACTTCATTTGCTTTAGTGATCATAATCATAATTTATATTTCAGTTTACAGGTTTTATTCCAACAAACAATTAATATAGTATAATTTTATTTCTATTTTATTTGAATATAAAAACCTATATAAGTTATACGTTAAGTCTAATAACTGCGGCACTTATTATAATTAAGTAATTCGAACCTTAATTATATATACAATAAAAACTTTATATTCAAAAGCACATTCCCATTAATATTACGTAATGGCGGTAATAACTTCTAGATGTTATGCTCCAATAATCAAATAATTCTCCGAGCTCATTATAACGTTCGTCGCATGAAATTCGAATCGCAACAGGGAATAATCTCGGCCAATTTCAGAACAAAAACTAGGTGGAATTATGACCGAGTATTTTATTCGATCGAATAAATACGAAAACGAAAAACTTTAATTGAAAAACTAAATAATAACGAAAGCAATAAGAATCGTCTCGGTTTGAAAATGTTTATTAAGAAATTAATTAAGGGTATAATATTACGAATCCTGTTTTAATAATTGAATAGCTGTTAAAAATTGCTAAAGCCATGTTTACGTGAAATTAAAATTCGGATTCAACTCATCCTCTAATCAGTTAAAGATAAGTGAGGGTTGTAAAATGTAAATAAATATAACATTATTGCAAATTTTAATAGATTAATTAAAACAAATCTTTGATAATGTTTTGTTGATTATATTATTATTATATTTGTCTTTATCATACATGCTTTTATAGAATATTAACAAAAGTTAGCACAAAAAAGTATACACATGTAAAAAATACAAATTTTTCAGCATGCTGAAGGGTGGAGGGTGGAATAGAATAATACTTCTATTAGTAAAATATATGCAGACATAATTGTTATATATAATGTATAGGTAAAGAGTCTACTTCATTATCTACTTCTATTTATATCTACTTACAATTTACATTATGTTGAAACTCGTGTATCTTTATATTCGTAAATACATTTTTCTGAGGAACATTTTTTTTCATTATTACTCCGAGGAAACGAGTTACCATTGTTATATTTACTAATAAAATGTTAATTAGGGCGCGCTCTCGCAAAGTAATCAACTTAATTTTCACGGCTCATTTAAAACAATGAGCGATGACTATAGACTGCAACGTAAATCAGGTCGGCTTATAAAGGGCTGAAAAGCCTAGTCTACGTAATTAGCGTAAAACCATACGGGGGATTTGTTATTCATTTTTATTTTAGAACTAAGAAGATATTATTAGGTTTCGTTACTAAAAAAATAATGTTTCTGAATAGAAATATTTATTAATCCTAATAGTTACATTAATATTAAAAATTAAAAATATATAAAATCGTGTTTTATTTCATCATACATTTGACAATGTATATGTTTATTAGTATAGCTTCCTTTCCAAAAATATCTACATATAAATATGAACAAATATTTCTTGAATGGATACATTATTTTAATTTTATTAGAGATAATATTTTAATTTTCGCGGACTGAAAGACCGTATTTAATGTTAGGCCTCAATTAATTTCCTTGATTATTAATTATGAAGGAATTATAAAATTATGCAACGTTCCATCCATGTTTTATTATAATTACTACTCAGATAAATAAAAACACGTTGTAACTTTGTTTGTATAACACTATTACAAAGTATTTTTATTTATATTCAACATGTATAACAAAGTAGAAGTTGCAAAAATAACTATTACCATTCGGATAATACAAAGACTTTAATATTTAGTTTAAAAATAATTTTGCACCAATTTGTCTTATTTAGCAATATTTTATCCTTAATAAAACACTTTAATTTCATTTGTAAAACACTTAAAACATATATTACGAAGTAGAAACTTCTTATATTCAAAATATAATATCTTATCCGCACATATCGCAGTCGCTGTATAAATGTATTCATTAAAGAAGTAAAACAATTGTAAAATTGTATTAAATAAAGAAATATCTTAATAATGTACATCAAATAACCAGCAGTAATTTTTTCTTGTGGGAATTATTTTCCTGGAAACAATTTACTTAACTCTGGAAAATAAAACACACTTTTAAATTATATTCCGTTAATGGTGGATGCGCCGGGTATTTCATTCCAATTTTTTTGAGTTAAATCCTCCGTTCCTTCACAACTCCGCCTAATGTCTCTTTTTAGTGCTACCTAAAAGGGTAGATTATATAAAAAGCAAACGACGAATTAAAATTAATGGGAAAGTGCAGAGGATTTGGAAAGACCTGCAATAAGCAATTTACTGTCCTAAAATATATATTCAGTGTACATGACTGAAAATATACGCATATCCATTAAAAGATTATTATTTACAATATTTTTGATTACAATTAAAAATACAATGTAATCATATATTTGTACGTACTCTTTTTTTTTCAGGGATAATTATAATTTAGTGTTTCATGAATGATTTTTTCATTTACCTCGTGGTGAAACATTGTGGAATAATAGTGTTTTTAATCAATTACCTATTATAATTAAGTGTATAACATATTTACTTAACGTCTAAAGTTTGTTCTGATAAAAAATACACTCAGTTTCATATGAAATACACCACCCAGAAGGAATAATAGATTGATGCAAAACTTGGTGAAATTAATTGTTTATTCGTTGATACAAAATGATTAAACTATTAAAAGAAAAAATAATGAGTCACATCGATTCACACACCAATACAAGAATTTATCCTTCTAGGCATACTTAGAATCAAATGGTCTATATCTGCTTGAAACATCTCATTCCAAGCAGCTTTTAACTGAAGATTCAGATCATCTAAGTTGTGTTCATGAAATCAAATGTATATATAAATATTGAGACTAAATTATGGCTTTAGAATCATTAAGCTGTATACCCGAAAAATTTATATCGAAACACCTGCAACCAGAAAACGTATTTTCGTCGGTGCCCCGAATCTAAATGTGAAATAATATCAGAATTGTTTGAGGAAAGTCGTAAGTGTTTGTCGATATACGATTACTGTAAAACCCCCCCATGAATACTAGTTCTAAATCGGCGCGATTGTGTTTAAGCACCGCGCGAGTGCAATTTCCCCTTTTAAAATTACGTTCGCGTATATTTTAAAACTTGAAATGCACTTTACATTACTGAAATGTGAATGGCGAGTATTGATTCGAGGGCTATTTATAAATTTAGCACGGAAAATTGAAGAATTATGTAACGTGTGATAGTTATGGAGGAAACGTGTTTAAATTTTAAGCATGATTTCTTCATTTATTGATTATAATAGATTATAATTAATTTACATTATTATAGTTGTCAATTATACTTAATTTGAATTTACTTGTAAACTTAGTTATTATTAATTCTATCGTACTCTTGACCTCCCTCAACAGAAAATGCAACGAACTCTCGTACTCCTGACTTAGCTTAATGTCTAGACTCTTGAGGTAGGTCAAGAGTACGCTGCAAGAGTTTAAGAGGGAAAATAGGCGCTAGGTTAACGCAGGGTTTATTGTCGTAGGTCAAGAGTATGTTCGGTTAAATAAACCAAAAAAAACAATCATAATAATGGTTGCGACCGTTACTATGTGGTAATTCATGATAAACACTAAAATAAAACACTTACTATGTTTTTACCACTAAAATTTATTGTAAAATATATAAAATAAATTTCAACAACACACGACTTAAGTTTCGACTTTTAAACTTGATAATGACCTTTAAAAGTCGAAACTTAAGTCGTGTGTTGTTGTAATTTATTTTATATATTTTACAATAAATTTTAGTGGTAAAAACATAGTAAGTGTTTTATTTTAGTGTTTATCAAAAAAAAGAAACTAAATAATTTGAACTTTAACGAAAAACAATAGAACAGAATGCGTATCATATTAAAAATTATGTAATATATATTATCATTCCCACGTAAAAGTAAACAATTTACTGTGTTTATAATTTCCTTGTATAAATCAAAAATACAATTTATTATTCATGATTAAATTGCAAGAATCGAAGGAATATTCGTGGTAACTGTATCTTGCCCCAGGAAAGAAATAAACAGAGGAATAGCTTACCGAAAGGAAGGCCTTGATTATTTCATTCGAGAAAATTGTGGAAATGTATTCAAACGCGAACGATAAATATTCAAATACAAATAGTAAAGTGATGTAAATTGTTGTATTTTATGCAGGACCACATACAAGTGCAGACAGTATTTAAAATAGAAATATTTAAAAATAACGCAATAAAAACTTATATTAACTATCACTATACATTTTAATTAAGTCATAAGAAAACATTTTCTCGATCTGTTGAATGAAAATGAATTTAAATACTGGATTGATGAGGCTATCACTTATTGAAACTCCATATCCCTTAATAAAATACCGACACATTATATAGTTTCAAAAATGTTTTTATTATTCTACGACAATGTTTATGAAACAGGATGGTGGTGATTGTTACTATGTGTTATTTCATTTTCAAATGTAGGATGAAATAAAACACAATTTTCTATGTTTTTACTACGGTATATTAATGATTTTACATTAATGAATTATTAATTGATAATGACTTAAAAGTGTTGAAACTATAGTCCAACATTATTCATTAATGTAAAATCATTAATATACCGTGGTAAATAATATACAAAATCGTGTTTTATTTCATCCTACATTTGACAATGTATATGTTTATTAGTATAGCTTCCTCTCCAAAAAAAATCTTCATATAAATATGAACAAATATTTCTTGAATTAGTTTTTCATGTAACTCGTGGTGAAACATTTTGTATTACAGAAATAACACAATTTACGCTTGGTTTATTTCACTGTTTATTTAATCTGACTAGTTTTGGAAATTACGTAATTATCAAAGAATGAAATACAGAAATGTTGAATTGTAATATAAATACTTTCAGTCAGGTAATAAGAGATGCAATAATCGGAGACTTTCAAATCTCGTCATTATCATTTACGACAAATTTTAGAGCTTTATTTATTTCTAATCTCTCATTCAGCGTTAAGTACCGTTAACGTATTGACAATAAAATGTCAGAAAGGTGTCCCACCGAAATAAAGAATAAATGCGGCAGTAATGGCTAAAATATTTTACAAATAGGTGGTTTGGATGCGAATTTTCGTCCCCTGAAATTATGGGGTCTGAGTGGAAGAACACTGTGAAATGTGAGTAAAATTTTTGTGATTACTTTGTTTATTATCAAATGGCTTTATGTACAGTTTAAAAAGGCATTGTACAGTTTAAATATATAAATAAACAAATATTATAGAAAACGTACAAATATTTTAGATTGCATGCAGCTGCGATGATCTTCCACTCTAACCCTTGTTTTTAGTCCATGAGGTCCATGAGGCGAGGTAGCAAATATGCTCTAAGATAGAAAAATTGTTTAAAATTAAATTAAATAAAAATAGTTTTTTACAAACTTTGTAAAACCATTTAAAAAAAGTTTTGAAATTTTACCAAGAACAAAACGATTCAAAATTAATCAGTTAAATGCTGTAATACGTTCCTTTCTGTCCTCTTAATTTTATAATAATATATAATATAGAATTATTTAACGTAAATAAATTAGAGGGTGGGATAGTAGCACCCACCCACCCTACATAAATGCAGAACATTAAACTAAAACAGAATTGTGGTTTTCTCAATAAAATTAAAACTAGTACTGCTTTAAATTTCGGGAAACAAAACAGTGATAGTCATAAAAGATCTAATATATATGTAGGGTGGGTGGGCGGCCACTATCCCACCCTCCAATCCATAAATCATAAGCGAGATTTAATTAATATTTTTGTAATATTAATAGATCTTTGCATTTATTTATAGCACAAGTATTCCTTTTTAAGCTTTTAATTTTTAAATAAACTGTTGTTTAGCGTATATAATCTGGAGGGTAGGATAGTGGCCTCCCACCCACCCTACATATACGCAGAACATTGAGCTAAAACCGTAGTTGTGGTTTCCTCAATAATATCAACACTAATTTTGATTTAAATTCGGGAAAATAAAACAGTGATAGTGATGGAAAATTAACTATACATGTAGGGTGGGTGGGTGTTTCTATCCCACCCTCTAATCAATAAATCATAAGCGAGGGTATAATTAATAATTTTTCTATTATTAAAAGATCTTTTCATTTATTTATGGCGCAAATATTCCCTTCTGTGCTTTTGATTTTTAATTAAATTGTTGATTAGTATATACAAACTGGAGGGTGAGATAATTGTTTTAAAAAAAACAAAATAAGCCTTTTAGATTAATTTTCTGTATATATTTAGGGTGGGTGGGTGGCCACTATCCTACCCTCCAATCAATAAATCATAAGCGAGAGTTTAATTAGTATTTTTTTCTATTGTTAAAAGATCTTTGCTTTAATTTATAGCGCAAGTATTCCTTTTTATGCTTTTAATTTTTAAATAAATTGTTGTTTAGCATACACAAACTGGAGAATAGGATAGTGGCCACCCACCCACCCTACATATACGCAGAACATTAGGCTAAAACGGTAGTTGTGGTTTTCTAAATATTAGCAACACTAATACTGCTTTAAATTCGGGAAAACAAAACAGTGATAGTGGTGAAAGATCAACTAAATATGTAGGGTGGGTGGGTGGCCACTATCCCACCCTTCAATCAGTAAATCATAAGCGAGAGATCAATTAATATTTTTTCTATTATTAAAAGACCTTTGCATATATTTATGGCTCAAATATTCCCTTCTGTGCTTTTGATTTTTAATTCAATTGTTGATTAGTATATACAAACTGGAGGGTGAGATAGTGGCCACCCACCCACCCTACATATATGCAGAAAATTAATCTAAAAGACTTATTGTGTGTTTTTTTAAACATCAACACTAAAACTGTTTTAAATTTGCAAATACAAAACAGTAATCTTGATAATTGATTAAATATATATGTAGGGTGGGTGGGTGGCCACTATCCTACCCTCCAATCAGTAAAACATAAGCGAGGGTTTAATTGATATTAATTATTACTATAAGATATTTACTTAAATAGAAAATGTTTCCTTTTGTGCTCTTAATTTTTAGATATACTATTGTTAAGAGTATAAAAACTGGAGGGCGTGATAGTGGCCACCCACCCACCCTATATATATATATGCAGAAAATTAAGCTAAAACAGTATTTGTGGTTTTCTCAATAATATCAACACTAATATTGCTTATCCTACCCTTCAATCAATAAAATATTAGCGAGAGTTTAATTAATATTAATTATTATTATGTTTACATAGATAATGTTTTCTTTTGTGCTCCTAATTTTAAAGTAAACTATTGTTTAGTCCATAAAAACTGGAGGGTGAGATAGTGGCCACCCACTTACACTACATATTAACATTAAGCTAAAGCAGTAATTGTGGTTTTCTCAACAACATCAACATGAATATTATTTTAATTTCGGGAAAACCAAACAGTGATAATGATGGAAAGTTCTCTATATATGTAGGGTGGGTTAGTGCCCACTATCCCACCCTCCAATCAATAGATCATAAGCGAGAGATTAATTAATAATTTTTCTATTAATAAAACAACTTTGCATTTATTTATGTCGCAAATATTCCCTTCTATGCTTTTAAATTTGTAAACTGTTGTTTAGCGTATATAAATTGGAGAATAGCATAGTGGCCATCCACCCACCCTACATATATGCAGAAAATTATGCTAAAACAGTAATTATGCTTTTCTGAATAGCATCAAGACAAATTCTTGCTTTAAATGCGGGAAAATAAAATAGTAATAGTGATGGAAGAATAAATATATATCTAAGGTGGTTGGATGGTCACTATCCTATCCTTAAATCAATTAAACATAAGCTAGATTTCAGAAATGAATTATTTATTTTTATCATTAATATAATATGTTTGAGTGTCTTTATAGTGAAAATATTGCTTTCTCTGCTCTTAAACTGGAGGGTGAGATAGTGGCCACCCACCCACCAGTAATTGTGGTTATTTCAATAACATCAACACGAATACTACTTTTAATTCGAGAAAACAAAACAGTGATAGTGGAGGAAGGTAAACTATGTATCAAGGGTGGGTGGGTGGCCACTGTACCCCCCTCCAATCAATAAATCATAAGCAAGAGTTCAATTACCATTTTTTCAATTATTAAAAGATCATTGCAAATATGTAATAATGTAATGTAATATATATATAATGTTCTCTTCTATGCTTTTATTTTTTTACTAAATTGTTGTTTAGCGTGTACAATCTGGAGGGTGATATAGTGGCCACTATCCTGAATTAAATAAATGAAAAGATCTTTTAATAATACAAAAAAATATTAACTAAACTCTCGCTTATGATTTATTGATTGAATAATGGGATAGCGGCCACCCACCCACCCTACATATATAGTTAACCTTCAATCACTATCACTATTTTATTTTGCCGAATTTAAAGTAGTTTTTGTGTTAATGTTCTGCATATATGTACGGTGGATGGGTGGTGACACTATCTTATCCTACAGTTTGTATACTCTAAGTAACAGTTAATTTAAAAATTAAAATCATAGAAGGGAATACTGGTGCAACAAATAAATTCAGGGACCTTTTAATAATAGAAACATTATTAATTAAACTCTTGCTTAAGATTTATTGATTGGAGGATGGGATAGTGGCCACCCACCCACCCTACATATATGAAGATCATTAAGCTAAATCAGTAATTGTGATTTTTTCAATAACATCAACACTAATACTGTCGTAAATTTGCGAAAACGAAACAGTGATAGTGATATATGATTAAATATATATGTAGGGTGGGTGGGTGGCCACTATCCTACCCTCTAATCAATAAAACATAGACAAGAGTTTAATTAATGTTTTTTTCTATTATTATCAAAAGTTAATTATTAAAATTTTTATTGTTATAAGATCTTTTACTCTGTGGTTATCGATTGTCGTAGAATAATGAAAACATTTTTAAAATCATGTACTGTGTCAGTATTTTATTAAGGAAAATGATTTTATTAAAATTTATATTTTATTGCACCATGAATTTCAGTTTAATATTAGAATTGTGTTACAAAATCAATCAATATTTTATTCTAATCCATAATAAATAGTGTGCATGTTTCTACCTTTATTAATATTTATTGTTTATTTTAACAAACATCAATACCATTTAATTTTAAATAATGTGAAATTTTAGTTATCGCCAATAATTCAATTAAATATTTTGTATATAGAAACACATTTAATTTAAATAATTAATTGTGGAGGCTTTTATTTTGTGATACATTTATAAATATAATATTTAATATTTAATATCACACATTAAAAAAATAATGTTATTAATAACATATTTAATTTGACGTACGTTAAATTATCCAATGCTAGAACTTACGTACTTTGTTCAGCGTAGAATATTAAATTGACATGTACAGGCTGTTGTTTATCCCATATTATTGATTACATATTTGACTTTAAAGGAAATGGCGATTACTCGACAGCATTATATTTCATTTATAGAGATAAAAATAATCAAAACCTCATAAATGAAATATAATATTTGATTAGCAGTTTTAATGAATGGTTAATACATTCTTCAGTTATATAAGTGGAATGCCATCCACCATTTAATTTAAATGCAGTAATATTTGCACCGGAGTCTACTAAAATGCTTGCTAAAGATCGTCTAAGACAGTAGCCCGTATACAAATTCGGATTTGGCAAATTTAGAAAAGTCACAAGGCTGTTAACCTCATTTATCCCAACAAGCTGTTTGGTACATTTTTCTCGCTGATGGTTTAAGAAAAAACGTGTATTATTTACAAGATCCATATATTTGGAAGCAATTCAAATCTTTTAAAATACAGCTTTTATGAATTCATACATTGCAAAATACCTAAATTCCTTTGTAAATAAGCAGCTTTCACTAGGAATTATTTTATTTGCTGTGGCATCAAAATTTTGATTTATTTTTTGGTTTGTACCAATCTTATGCTCTCTTGATACTTGCTAATATCTGCATTGTGTTTTAAATTTAATGTTATTCGCATCATAGAAAAAATTGTCCACAATGATGAAAAAGGTTTTAGAAGCAAACAAGGAAAGCTTTCTTCGAGAAAGAATTTTGCTGAATATCAATCCATGAATAATTTGTTTGCTCTTTCTCTGGTAATGTTTCCTTAACCATATCTTCAATAATCGTATTTACACTTATTTTTCATTTTATTTACATTTTACTTCTCGAATTTAAACACTGCCAGTCATTGAATTTTATAAATTATAGCTGCCATCACCTGTTATGTAATGATTTGTTGTCATGAAAACCTATAATGTCCTGCGTTTATATTTGCAGAGTCAATAAAATTTCTTTTCCACGCTATATTTTAGAGCATGGATAATAACGTTGATCTTATTTAGCAGGGCAGTGACATTATGATGTAGACTTTTACGAGGGATATATAAGGCGAACATGAAATGTCTACTTTATTAGGAAACATTACAACTGTAAGTCTAGTTATAAAATTTTGTTGTCGTTACGTACACGTCCCAGATAGCAGTAACACTAATATCATATAATTAATGTATCCAATTATTGTAATATAAAGTGGAGGCCCGGCTTTATATTTACTGCCTGTTAGTAATTAATTAATCCTATTTATAACCACATCCATTTCAACAATGTAATGAATGAATTCATACTGGCACACAAAGCTTTACGATAATACGAAAACGTGAGGTGTTTAAGATAAATACGCTTTAAATCTACTAAATAATCACTTATCGCGGACACAATTAAGCTGTAATTATATATAATCACATTTATCAACAAAAGCACCATTTAATCACAGGTAAGAATACATATATGTGCTGACGGATAATTACCACTATTTACATCAATTAGGACTATTAGGAGAAATAATTATATAAAATTTGTGGTTTATTTATTAGGGCTTGAATTTATATCCACATTAAACAAAAACGTTTACTTTGTTTAATTTTCCAAAATGTATCACGAAGTTAACGCCTCGACCATTAATCAATTTATATCCACATATTTTTATTAATATTAATTTTATTTGTGTAGAATTATATTTCAATAATATTTACTTGTATAGTATGTATTAAAAAAAGTCGTGGAATTATACAATCTTTGAACTATTAATTAAAATGTGTTTAGTAATTGCACCTTAGAATATTCATGAACGATATTATGAAAACCTTGATTGCCTTAAGCGTGTCCTCAGATGTGAAATAACACGAGCATTTTAAAATTTGCACAGGTGTTAATTAAAATTTCGTACCTACATTTGAATATATAAATAAAAATTCGCACTTTAAATAGTCTAGTTTTTAATTAAAACTTTTCATTACATGAAATATATAAATATAAGGCACAGTAGATACATATTTAAACATTATATATCACGTGGCTAATTTATAATTATCATGAGCATTTATTTAATATCGAAACTATGTTGTTATTAATGAGTCTTTTATTACATATGTTCCTAACGGGCGTCAGGAATCTCATTTTCCTGGACGGTTATCAACTTTAATTAGGTTAATTAAAATAAAGCGAGCGGCGCATGGAAAATGCAAGGGAACTGGCTGTTAGAGTGATCAAATTATATCCACAAATTTCAAAGCTGCATAAGCATGAATGATTGTAGTTGATCGTTTAAATAAATTTGAGACAATTACTGCGAATCTTCCTAATTAATTTTAATAATTTAATCGTTCCATTTGAAACTTGTAACATTTAAGTATTTAAGTTTGAATAATTAAAGTAATTTAAGTAGTAATTTAAAATTAATAAAAATACTCAAAAACGGGTTAAAATAACATATAGAATATTTGAAAATGTATAATTGACATGTATGCGGTAATAAATAAAATAAATTGAGGTAAATAAATTAAATAACAATAATAACTAATAAAACGAGTCACATAAAAATACTACAAATTAAATATTTAGTTAAATTGAATTATTCATGTACTAAAAATGAAAAGTCCAATTAACAATTTGTAAATCAACAATTGCACAAGAATTATTTATCCAATTAAAATGTTTTGTGATTTTACTAGCGCAATATTTACGTCATAAATATTTTATTATATTTTTGTGTGTAATTTAGCGTTATTAATGTACCAAATTTTCTGCATATAGAGTAAATATATAGTAAAATAAAATGCTATTGTTTTTTTTTTTTAATTTTATTGCCCAAAACATATTATTAAAATAAACATTTTAATGGCTAACAGGGTGATACAAAGCCATTGATTAATTAAATACTTGTTATATCAATTATTTAGATAATTATTCGATTAATATCTTACATATCCATACTTTTTATAATTTTATATATTTCTACATTATATTACAAACATAATCAATCTATCAATACAAAACATTCATCCAATTTTAAACAATATAAACTAGTTAAGGATAAACATTACAAATACATATATAAATTACGTAATACGCAATAATAACACAACGTATAGAAATACAATTTCAATATTGGTATCAAGAAATCCCTCTAAGGCTGAGTTTTATATATTTAATGTAATAAAACGTTTTAATTAGTAACTATACCTTTTAAAGCATTCGTTCTATATACATTTATTTAAATAGAAGTACTAAACTGTAATTAATATGCAATTTTCAAATTTCTCGTGTTATTTTATGTAAGTGGACTCGCTCCAGGCAATTCGGGGATTTAATATTATTCACGAATCTTCTGTTATTTCAGAACCAAGCACCTGGGAAAAGTAACACACAAATTGTAGTTCATAAATTAAATAATTCCACTACATTACACATATTTCTATAGTATTCTTTCTTTATTATTAGCCGTATTGATTATTATCTGAACCAACACGGATATTTAAAGTTCTTTACTTTAAGAGATTAACATAATCATAACAAATATTATAAATCTTGTAATAAAATAAACCTCAACATGAATCTACAGGATTATTTGTATCAATGCGATCAGACCAATCACAATTAAGTATGTGTGATAAATAAAACATTTGGGTTTTGAGAATTTATACAATTTAATGTAGATGCACTGCGACAATTGTTTCGCCATACAGTGGCTTCATCAGGCAGATGATAAAATCATTTTGAAGCCACTGTGTGGCGAAACAATTGTCGGAGTGCATCGACATTAAATTGTGTAAATTCTCAAAACCCAAGTGTTTTATTTATCACCTATATAATGAAATTTCACCAAGTATAAGCCTCATCAATCCAATACAATTAAGTATGTTATTATATAATACAATAAAATTGGCTTAACAAAAATTATATCTTTTTGGATTTTGCAGTGTAATAAAATGAAAAAACTAAGAGGTAGGTGGTGATTATCAATCTTAGAAACTACCATCAATGTTTTTAGTAGTTAAATTAAGTTCTAATAGTTTGTTATTTATATTAAGTTTAGTGTTCTATTGAATTAAGTCATTGAGATTTATATTATTTAGTTCAGACAATCTTCTAATGATTTGTAATAATTTGGAATATTAAAGTCACGAACATTTTATTAATAAACATTAATTTCTTGTGTAATATACCGGGAGATACTCAGTTTTCCGTTAAAATTTGCAAATCAACTTGATATCCGCTCCTCCGACATCTCTACATACTTTAAATTCTTAAGTTCTTATTGAATTTTCCTCTTCAATTTTTAGGATAGTTCGGTCACTGCAATATTCCTGAATTTTTCAATAGCTTTTAAACGTATAGAGTCTCGAGGTAATTAAGATAATGCAATTCCTTCAAAATAATCTTCAATTGACATCTATTTCATAGAAATAATTAAAAATATGTATGAATGAACTTTACCTCTCAATTTTTCAATAAAACTTTTTAGTTTTGTTTTTTATGAAAACTTACAAACGTAAAAAAATATTTCAAAGCAGAAAATATTATTGCCATATTCCCTTTTTATTAAAATTTTCCCAAAATATTTGCTAATGGTTAATTATTTGGATTGTGGGATAGAGGCCACCCACTCACCCTACATAAATCCTTTACTTAAGCTACAGATACTGTTTAAGTTTTCCATAACTAAAAATACAATTGTGATTGTTCTTTAAGAAAACTACACCCGACTGTGTAATTGTGGTACAAATATATATGCAGGGTGGGTGGGTGGCCTCTATCCCATAATCCAAACAATTAAATATGAGCGAGGATTGTGCTATATTTATTTTACCACGAGAAAAATTAATACAAATTTTTTGGTTGTATATTTTATTTCTTGTTTATTAAAATTCACCAAAAGCACTTGTTAATTGTTAATTAATTTAATTGTGGGATAGTGGCCACCCACCCACCCTACATATTTCTTTTGCTTAAGCCACATACACTGCTTAAATTTTCAAAAATTAAAAATACAATTGTGACTGTTGTTTAAGAAAAATTACACCAGACTCTGTAATGGTAGTACCAATGAATATGTAGGGTGGGTGGGTGGCCTCTAACCCACAATCTAAATAATAAAACATCAGCGAGTGTTGTGCTGTGTTTATTTTACCACGAGAAGAATTAATAAAAAACTTTCTCGTCTATTTTATTTATTTTTTATTAAACTTTCCCAAAACCCTTGCTAATGGTTAATTAATTGGATTATGGGATAGTGGCCACCCACCCACCCTACATATTTCCATTACTTAAGCCACAGATACTGTTTAAGTATTCAAAAACTAAAAATACAATTGTGAGTGTTGTTTAAAAAAAACTATACCATACTCTGTAATTGTAGTACCAATGAATATGTAGGGTGGGTGTGTGGCCTTCATCCTACAATCCTAACAGTAAAACATCAGCGAGGGTTATGCTGTTTTTATTTTACTACAAGAAAAATTAATACAAAATTGTCTTATCTATTTTATTTCATTTTTATTTAATTTTCCCAAAACCCTTGCTAATGGTTAATTCGTTAGATTATGGGATAGAGGTGACCCACCCACCCTACATAAATCTTTTACTTAAGACACAGACACTGTTTGTGTTTTCCAAAAATTAAAATACAATTGTGAGTGTTGTTTTAGAAAAACTACACCAGACTCTGTAATTGTAGTACCAATAAATATGTAGGGTGGGTGGGTGGCCTCTATCCCACAATCTAAACAGTAAAATATAAGCGAGGGTTGTGTTGTGTTTAGTTTACCACAAGAAAAATTAATACAACATTTTATTGTTAATTTTATTTCTCTTTTATATAATTTTCCCAAAACTCTTGATGCTGGTTAATTATTTGGATTGTGGGATAGTGGACACCCACCCACCCTACATATTTCCTTTGTTTAAGCTATAAACATTGTTTAAGTTTTCAAAAACTAAAAATACCATTGTAATTGTTGTTTAAGAAAAACTATACCAGACTTTGTAATTGTAGTACCAATGAATATGTAGGGTGGGTGGGTGGCCTCTATCCCACAATCCAAACACTAAAGCATGAAGGAGGGTTTTGTTGTATTTATTTTAAAATTTTCGTAATTTGCGTTTAGGAAAATATGATAGTACTAAGAATGATCGAGCAAGACCTATTAAATTATTCTTGGTTTCAGCTGATGATGTGCACAAAGTAATAAAAAGATATAAGGATATTAAATCAACTGAGAAATACTCTGGAATTCGGCTATCATATGATAAAACTCAGAAGCAAAATGATCTATATAAGGTAGTAAAGAATGAATTAATTAATCGTACTAATAATGGTGAAACTAATTTAAAAATTATTTATAAAAATGGAATCCCCGTAATAATTTCAACAAAAAACTAACTAATACTAGCACATTATTTCCAACTAATCATGTCACTAATACTAAGATCTTGTATCAAAATGTCAGAGGTATAAATACTAAACTTCAAGATGTATATATTAATTCTTCTGATTTGTCATTTGATATTTTATTGTTAACCGAAACATGGTTAAACGACTCTATATATAGTTGGGAATTACTTCCACAATATTATAATGTTGAACGATGTGATCGCAAATTTTCTCTTGTGAATAGGTCCAAAGGTGGTGGTGTTCTGTGTGCTATATCTATTTCAATCAAACATGAATTAATTGATACTTCCCATATTATAGATCTTGTACCTTTAATTGATATAGTATTAAGTAAATGTTATTTTAATCATATAACTTGTATAATCGGTGTAGTCTATATTCCACCTGACATCTCCTGTGATGACTTTGAACTTTTTCTCTCAGCCTTGGAAATATGATTGCTTCACCAAAATTATATTGTTGTAGGTGATTTTAATATATCTAACATTTTGGAATCTAAATTTTCATCTAATGGTAAAGTTTATGCTTTTAATAATTTTCTAACGTCAAGTGGTAGCATTCAATATAACTCAATTAGAAACAAATATGGTAAAATGCTTGATTTGGTTATTAGCAACGATAATTTAAAAGTATCTGTCGAAGAATCTGATGTATCGTTAGTAAAAGAAGACTCTTACCACCCTTCCCTTTGCGTTACTATTGATGAATTTTCAACTAAAGTTGTTCAGCCGTTTTCTTTGTCTCGAAATATGTCTTATAATTTTAAAAAAGTTGACTTTATATCTCTTTATAAAGCCCTTTTTGACGTTGATTGGTCAATGCTGTCTCAAATAAATGATGTAAATCTCGCAGTAGATTACTTCTACAATATTTTGTATATTATTGATTTGCATGTGCCTAAGCATAAACCTGTTTTATCGATATATCCGGAATGGTTCACATGTGAAATCAAAAAAACAATACAACTAAAAGAGCATTACCGTCGTAGATGGAATAAAACGAAAAACATCTTCTACCTCGATGAGTATAGACGTGTGCGGAGACAAGTTAAATCTGTAATTAAAGCAACATATAATAATTACTTAAATAATATTCAGCAAGATATTAAATCAAATCCCTCACAACTCTGGTCTTATATGGATCGATTAAAGAGAACTACAAGAATTCCAGGTAAAATGCACAATGATAAATCTGAATTCAATAATCCTCAAGAAATTGTTAATGCCTTTGCTTCGAATTTCTCTGAATCTTTCATTAATGTGTCGTTACCATCACTTAATCATTCGCCTAATTCCCTACCTTATGCTATTCCACCTACAGATGAGGATGAGTTAGTAGAAATAATGTCTTCTTTAAAATCAAATTTTTGTTCTGGTGATGATAGAATACCGAGCTTTTTGATTCGGGGTTGTAGAATGGTGTTTGCTAAGCCCCTTAAAATAATTTTTAATTTACCAATTAGTACTGGTATTTTTCCAGATAAATTTAAACGAACAAGAATTAATCCAATTTTGAAGAAAGGCGATAAATCTCTTATTAATAACTATAGGCAGGTCTCAATTTTATGCAACTTTGCTAAAGTTTTTGAATTAAAAATTTATTCTACTTTGTATAATGGAGTCAAGGCTAAAATTTCACCCTCCCAACATGGATTTATGCCCGGCCGCTCCACAATTACTAACTTAGCTTGCTTTACCCAATATATATCAGAAGTATTGGATAAAAGAGGTAGAGTTGATGTTATCTACACTGATTTTTCTCGTGCCTTTGACACTGTAAATCACTCCCTCTTATTGGACAAAGTTGGAAATTTTGGATTTTCGCCGGCTACTATTAACCTACTCCGATCATATCTTAACAATAGAAAGTGTTATGTATCTTATAATGGTTTCACTTCTTTTGAATTTGTAGCACTTTCTGGGGTTCCTCAGGGTTCTCATCTGTCCAGTCTTTACAGTCTGATATTAACTTTATTCAACAATGGTGTAGTGATAATGGTTTGTGTTTGAATGTTGATAAATGTAATAGTATGGTTTATACAAGGTGTGAAGTAATTTACAAAACTTATTATGTGAGTGATAAGTCTTTGTCGAATGTAGAATGTGTTCGTGATCTCGGAGTATTATTTTCTTCTTCCCTTAATTTTGCATTGCATATAAATGATGTATGTTTAAAGTCGTCTAAGTCACTTGGATTTGTTTTTCGTGCTAGTAAATATTTTCAAGACCATTCATTACTTAAGCGACTTTACTGTGCATTCGTAAGGAGTAAACTTGAGTATGCATCTCTTATCTGGTACCCTATTTATGCCTCTCATAATATGCCTATTGAGCGTATTGAAAGACGATTTTTAAAATTTTTATCTCTTAAACTGGATGGAGTATATCCTGAAAGAGGTTGTAGTCAGGCAGATTTACTTCTACGGCATGAGTTGGTTTGTATCAGTAAGAGACGAGATCTCTTCTGTGCTAATTTTGTAAGAAAATTAATTAATAATGAAATTGATTGCAGCTTTTTATTAGATCAAATTCGTTTGCATGTACCTCGTCCAGGATCCAGACATGCTTGTACTTTTGCTTTGCCCAGATCCCGCACAAATATTCTACAACGCTCGCCAGTCCATATTATGTGTAAAACTGCGGAAGTAATTGATGTTTTTGAATAAAATTTTTGGTTGCTTTTTATTGTTATTATTATTTTGTATAATTATACTGTAATTGGACAAATTTTGTATGTTGTATAATAAAGTCTATTATAATTATTATTATTATTATTTACCACAAGAAAAATTAATACAAAATTTTCTTGTTTATTTTATTTTCCCAAAACTATTGATGTTGGTTAATTATTTAGATTTGGAATAGTGGATACTCACCCACCCTACATATTTCCTTTGTTTAAGCTATAAAAACTGTTTAAATTTTCAAAAACTAAAAATACAAATGTGAGTGTTGTTTAAGGTAATGTGTAATTATAGTACTAATGCATATGTAGGGTGGGTGGGTGGCCTCTATCTCACAATCTAAACAGTAAAACATGAGCGAGGATTATGTTATGTTTATTTTGCCACGAGAAAAAGTAATACAAAATTTTCTTATCTATTTTATTTCTTGTCTATTAAAATTCTCCTAAAACACTTGCTAATGGTTAATTAATTAGATTGTGGGATAGTGGCCACCCACCCACCCTACATATTTCCTTTACCTTAGCCATAGACACTGCTTAAGTTTTCAAAAACTGAAAATACAATTGTGAGTGTTGTTTAAGAAAAACTACACCAGACTCGGTAATGACCAAATACCAATGAATATGTAGGGTGGGTGGGTGGCCTCTATCCTACCCTCTAGTAAGTAAACTATCATCAAAAATTATTTGAAGGACTTGTATAAATACACCAAATAAAAATGCAATTATTCTAAATTATGAATATTCCTGGTATAATAATGACTAATTTTGATAATCTTCAATCAAATAGCTTTACGGATTATTTTTCTGATAATGAGTACATAGTACTCGAAATGTACATCTAGCAAAATAAAATTAAATTGTGAAGAAAGTGTTCGTTTTTATTTTCCAAATGGATAATATTTTTTAGCTTTGAATGGCGGGATTAAGATAAAAATATCAGTTAGATATTAGATAAAATTTTAGAAAACTGTATCTACAATCGCGATGCTTAAAACGTATACAATAATTATTAACACGTTTAACTTTTCGCAACGAAATCAAAAATTCAAACCCTCTGGAATGCCACAATAAATTTAAATGTCGCCAGGAAGTTTTTCCGTGTATGTGCAGTAATCCATATGTTTAACAATCCAAATCAGTTGTGTACTCCACCCTGCCCCGTAAATATTCCCCAAAATCACAGTTAATCAAACCGCGTGATAATTTACGCTCCGGCGCCCATCCCTAAAAACTAAAAGCTCGTATAACCCATAAAGTTTCAAACTTAATAACGATAACAAACGAAAAAAAAAAGTTGGCCAACACATTATATATACAATGCAATACCTAACGATAATGGATACGCATTAAAATCCACGTTTCTTAGTAAAGGGTTTAAATATTTGATAGGAACAGGGCGGTATTTATGGTGGGACCGTGTTGCCACCCTCTGTATTCCGCGTGTGTGTGTGTGAAAATTGTCGAAATCAGTTGGGAAGTGAACACAATACGGTTACGGTTAGGACTAGTCCAGAGATAAGGAACGGTTATTGCGCTGACAACAGTTCAGAATCGTAATTGGAAGGCGTAGTAAACATAATGGAATTGCAATAAGCTTGCGCTCCCCGTATTGCGGGAAACACGTTATCATTAGATATGATTGTGCAGACTTGAATGATACCACAGGTGAATGTAATTAACAAATTTTGTATTTGATCCGCTTTGTGCTTCTATATCGAACGAGACTACTGCTAGTTTGTAGTTTCCATTGTACAAGATAACACATTTATTCATTGCATACACTACAATATTTTTTGTATCGAATTATTAATATTAAATAAGAATAAAATGGTGATGTGGCTATATATTTATCAAAAACTATGGGGTTTATATAAAAAGGTTATTCGTGATAATTCCCTCAATTATTTTGACATCTGTCTTCAGACCCTTAGAAATAATTTGTGTGTCCTAGTTTTAGTATAAAATCTCATTTTATCTTCGACTTTAATCTTTTATCTATTGTTAACTGCCTCCTTAAATCTTTCACATTTTGTCTTCAAACTTTCTAATTTTAGTACCAAAGTTACAAAATGGATTTTTTCTGTCAACCAACTTTAGGCTTTTATCTTTTAGGATCTTATCATGACTGTTATTATTATTTAAATGTATAATCTTTTTTTCAACTCCATGTCTGTTGTAGAAGATTTCGGCCTTTTACATTTGGTCTTCTTATATCTTTCTTTTGGTTTTTATCTTCCTATATTTAGAAAGTTATAAAGTGGAATATTTGTCTCTGGCTTTTTGTTTTCTTATATTTTTCATCTTTTGGCTTTTGGCTTTTTATTTTTCTTTAGGAACATATAAAATGTATGAAGTAAGACACTTGTAGTGCTGTGTGTTGTGTGTTGTTTGTGTTTGTGTTTGGGTTGTTTCCCAAAACTTAACTGTATTGTTTGCTGCAGCTGTGGCCACAATAAAAATTTTGCTTCGACACGCTTCACTTTCATTACGGCACGTTTCTTGTTGATAACTTGGGGTAGGGTGGTGACATATGATTCACAATTTTTGATTTACACAGATACCTTTCGACCAGGCAGCGGGTTCCTCTAGTCTGCTAATATCATCTATTGGTATGCCCACTTTGAAAGAAGAGTACTCTATTCTACAATCTAAACAGTAAAATATTAGCGAGGGTTTTGCGGTGTTTTTTTTACCACAAGAAAAATCAATACAACATTTTCTTGTTTATTTTATTTCTTTTTTAATAAATTTTCCCAAAACCCTTAATGATGAGGATATTTTGATTAGAGCTGTTGATTAAACTCTTTTGTAGTTCTCGCTGCTTAAATATTTTCGTATATCTTCATTAGTGGTCGCAGGATCTAAACGAGTGACATGGATAAACATCAGTTTTAGGATTTCCGTTAAAGATGACTTTTTGAAAGTTTCATAAGTATTGAATGCTCTTTATCGCCTTTTGCGGTAATTTATTGTTTTGACTACATCTTCGTCCACATCTGTGTTTGTTATTGTTTATTTTCACGATATATTCTACACTAACACTTCAATTACATATGAAATTTTTATTAAATTCTGATAATTATATCCTTTCGTAAATTGAAGAATAATAGGGCAGCACGTGAATACTTGTGAACACTGTGTAAAATAACGATGAGAACATTTTACTTCAAATTTTGGACGAAAGAAGCACGGACCGATTTTACAATGTCAAAGTGTTCTTCCACTCAAACCCCTTATTTTCCATGATGTAGAGGGAACATATATACTCTTGCACTTCTGGATTCATTTATAAATGCTTCTATTTACTTTTTTTGTATTCTTTCAGGAGATACTTCTTTGGCTGTTAATGTCAGCATGACAGAATCTTCTAGAAATACAATTAATGATTAACAATTTTTTCTCTGAATTACACAAAGAAAACTGAGCAGATGTTTTCAACCAAATAGATGTAAACATAAAATTTGATGCTTTCCATAATAAAGGATTTATAAATAAATCCGGATGTCCAAGAGAATAACGCCGGCAACACTATATAATATAATACCCGTTTTGAAAAGCAAAAGTCCTAGACAGATAATTTCCCCCATTTTTGATGTCTGAAAAAGAGTGGAAACCCCACGGTATGCTTTTTTTAAGAGTATATGGGTCCTTGTTACTTAATTTTCTCCATCTATAAACATTAGAGAAAAGTGTTGACCTTTTAAAAAGAATTGGTTATTATTAGAAAGTAAGTAATAGCGTAAATATTTAATAAAAACATGATTTTATATCTTCAATCGTGTTATTTTTTTTAGTGATCCTGTTTTTTTATTATTTAATGTAGTATAGATCCCTTACAAAAGTTTGGAAAAAATCCCTGTAAAATAACCTTAGAGAGAGACAGAAAGGGTACAGATCCTTGATGGTTGATTACTTTCACTTCTGAAAAAGAAATTTGTAAAACCTGTGATAATTTTGGTAGTTCTCTTTCCATCTCTGATTTCTATAATAACGGAGTAATAATCAAGTGAGGTAACATTTGTTTAGGGTTCTAAAATGTTTTCTCAATCACAATTCTTTTTTTCTCAAACCATATAACGAACAAGAATAATTAACCATTATATACAAATTATTCTCTAAATAATCGTTGATTGTATTTCAAAAATTAAAGGATGAGATAAAAAACACAGGGTTATTAAAACTATGACACTCTTTGTGTTCCATTAAAATATGGAACACAACAAGTATCATAATTTAAATAACTCTGTGAAACACCAGTTTCATCAGGAGTGTAGCCTAGGAAGTATTAAATTGGTAAAATTGTCTATTTTGCTAAATAATTTCGACAGTCAAATTGCAATAATAATAAAATATAGTCCTTGAATGATTCAATGTCTGTCGAAGTATTAGCTAGAGAGGTAGTTGTTTCAAAAGTGATTTGTTCTTGTAGTCTTAATAAGACTCATTTGTTGTAGATTTTTTTTCTATTTAATTGTAGTAATTTTTAAGAAATTAATAGAGTGAAAGTGATGAAAGTTTTAATGTATATGTAGGATGGGTGGGTGGCCACTATCCCACCCTCCAATACGTAAAACATTCGTCGGTTTTTAAAAATAATTTATTTCAAACTAACCATTTTTTTTGATATATTGTATATTAAAGCAGTTGCTATAATTAATTATTAATTCAATAGAACCCTCACGTATTTTCCAATCATTCGAGGGTAGGATAGAGGCTACTTACCCATACTAAATAAACAGGTTATCTCAATAATTTTTTATTTTAAATTTTTGAAAAACAAAAGTTAATTTATTTTTCTGTCTTGTCCCTAAAGTAAAAATAAAATGTTTTTTTTTATGTAAACCGACGCGAATGTTTTACTGATTTGAGGGTGGATAGAGGCCACCCACCCACCCTACATATATATTTAATTTAAATTACTGATCGTGGTGACGTATACAGCAAAATTAAGCATAAAATTGGAAAGCCGGTTCAAAAAACATAAAACACTATTTAATTATAAATTGAACAAGTATTTGTAGGGTGGGTGGGTGGCCTCTATCCACCCTCTAGCCAGTAAAACATTCGCGAGGGTTTACATGAAACTTTTTCGTTCATAAAGAATCGATGTGCAATTTCTAAATTAAACTATTAATGCGGACAAGATTTTTCTATGAAAAATAAAAAATTTCATGTAAACCCTCGCGTATGTTATACTAATTATAGGGTGGGATAGAGGCGCCCCCCTCTTTACATATGTACTTTACTTTGATTACTAAATTAATAATTAATTTTAGCAACGGCTTTAATGCACATTTTATCAAATAAATGGTTAGTTTAAAAAGAACTATTTTTTAAAACCTTCGCGTATGTTTTACTGATTGGAGGGTGGGATAGTGGCCACCCACCCACCCTACATATATTTTTCACTTCAATTACTAATCGTGGTGACGTATGCAGTTAAATTAATCATAAAATTCTAATGAAGGAAAAAACAAACATAAAACACTATTTTATTATCACTTAAAACAGTATATATTGGGTGGGCGGGTAGCCTCTATCCCATCCACCAATCAGTAAAATATAGGTGGGGGATTACATGAAATTTTAGTGGTTAAAAACATAGTAAATGTTTTATTCAGTGAAATTTTTTATTTATTATAGAAAATGTATACAAAAATACACGCCAGTATTTACATGAATAGTTGTTTCTCTTATTGAATCAATATGCAACGTTTAAATTGAAGACGATTTTTTTTTGTATGCTTTTCAATAAGGTACAGTTGGTTTAATTGGTTAAAGAATAGATTTGAGTACACCCACCCACCATACATATATTATTTTACTCAAGTTACTAATCGTAGTTAAGTTTTAAATTAAAGTTGCATTGTGAATAAAAATACACACAAAACTATTTAAC